>OZ012649.1:17307013-17907013 GCA_963942575.1 Priocnemis perturbator
ATCGGAATCTGTTTAACCAGCACCTGACGTCACAACTAGCACGATTATAATTTTCAGATAATATACCGCAAAATAAATGTTCACCTCTCATTCATTATTCCAAATCTTTACCCAGTTCTTAATAGTCATAATGATTTCACGTAGGCTCATTAATTGTCAGACTCAGCGACAAATAAATTCTACAATTAACCAAGTGTCACGCACACACAATCTACATGAACTTGATCGCGTGCTCCGCTACGTTCATTCATGTGGATCGTGAAAAATATCGAATAGAACTTTACTAAGAAGGTCGCAGACGTTTGTAGGCACATTGACACCATTCGAGTCGAACATTGTACTCTCTATCCTACACTCCACGCGCATGGTTTCGATTGCGTAAAGACTTTTATCGATGATTACCGACATACTGTTATTAAATCCATGCCAGCAATATATGTATATATAATTATATACTTGCGCAAATATCGGAAATACCCATCCGCGCTGCGCCTATCACATGGTGACGAGTCAGTTTGGCGGAAATAAGCGACCAACGTCACGATTTATGCGCGTGCACGCGTTTAGTTAGACATTGCGTCGGGTTGGACCGGCTTTGCCAAAAATAAAAGGGCCTCTGTCATCTGATAGCCAATTGCGGATACCACGCGCGACATGCCATCGGGTGGTACGTGTTTCGTGCTCAAGTGAAACAGGGCGCGTTATTACGTACGTACGTATCCGTGTCCGTCTATGGACAGCAGGGTGGTGCATAACAAGTCGCGTGAAACATCCTGAGACAACGATGGCTGTTGTCGCCAGGCAGTCGTCGTCCACTGCCAACTACGGCAGGAACCGCCATCAGAGAATCCTTGTACGAGTTTTGACCACTTTAGACGATGGAATATTTAATGTGACACAGGCATATAAATGTTCCGCGAAACTGCGATTCGAATGCATTAATTAAGATTATCGTCTGGAACGATAGGAAATGATAATTCTTTGGCACGATAGAAGTTAGACGAGCCAAACGAGTGTGGGAAGCCTTTCATTTTCGTTCGCTTGTGCACGAGGAACGGGCGGCGGTCGGAGAAAAATTTCAACTGAATTGAAAGTAACGATCGACAATTAAGCGTCACGAGTCTCACAATTGAATTGGAAACGGAAAAATAGGGCATTACGACTGCTGGCAATCTGAAGATCCGTGATCGAACCTATCAACCCGACCTTTCCGTCGGACGGTCGAGATTTTTCGTTTTCGAATTTCGAAACAGTTAATTTTGCGCGTGGCTCAGAGCTGGGAGTGCGGTTTTTTTATTCTTATCGTCCGGAAGACATAGGAATGAGCGCGTAGGGTCAATTCACTGATTACGAACGCTAACGAAGGTGATTGAACCTGTTTCGAAATAACGATTGCCGCCACGTGTCAGAAATTTCATTCGGATGGGCAATGCTGCGAGAAGCCGGACGCGTTTGTTTATTTTTAGAGACATTTTCGAGTCAGCTGATCTGACGTGGACTACCCACGAGGCTAGTTGCATTTCCGACAAGGCGATTTGTTGTAAACAATCGCTGAGGAGATTTCATAATAACGCCAAATTACTGTCATCGTTAAATCTGCCATGAATGCTGTTAAAGCATTTAATTTTACAACAAATTTCAACAAACGATATTTAGACCTGCGATTACGTTCATCCCGATGAATGCATTTTGTCCGCAACAACATTTTAATTGCACTCTCTTCCAATCAGCAGCAACCCATGCCATTAATGTACTACTACGTAAGCACGTCTGAATCTTCCGTACGAATATTTAAAAGAAAAGCATGATAAGATTCTAGATATTCTTCGACATAAATCTCCGAGTTTTTGGGTTCAGGAAAAAATAATGAATCGATGCCGACCCGTCGAGATTTATAAATGTTGACGAATATTTAATGAGAGTGGTGCTCCGAATGCTTAGATAAAGTACAAGGTCTCGCATGTGAATTATTTCGTCCGCTTCGCTATCAGACGACGATTTATCGCTTGGAACTTACAAATGTCCCGCCGTTAAGTGTTCGAGGAAAACTGGCCGAAGAGTGTCGCCCATTCGATAACCTTGGACGAGAAGTCGTAGTATGAAAATAATGGAAATTCTTGTCATCTTATTCATGAGTGATGCGTCGTTCCCATCTCCGAGCGGCACGCGCTTATTCTGAAGTCTGATCGTCGTACAATATTGCAACGTGAGTGCGGCTCTAAACGTTTCGTTTGACATTTGTATTCAAGGATGACGATCTGCATGCCGCGGTTTCGTCATTATGTTAAACTCTTTTCGTTCACTTTTCAACGGCAAGCCACATTCTCTTTTAACCTCTTCCCAAATTATAAAAGACACGTGTACAAATAACAACAAACGATCGTTAAATCAAACATGTAGGACACTAACTAGAATGCGACTGTTGAACAACAAAGGAATATGAGTTAGAAGAAGGACTACATTTTGAGAGAGCAATGATAACAGACACAGGAAGTACCCACGAACAGATTGTACTTCCACCTAATTACAATCTAAATGGACACGTGTGTATATGTTGAAAAACGAGTAAATAACAAAACAGAAAAAGATTTGGCTTTAGCGTTGCACTTGGATGCACTCAGTGTACGCGACGCAGTAATCCCGAGCTTTGAGTATTGAACCCTTATCAATTAGCGCACGTGACATGGCACACTCAGGGAGAGACACGCCTTTTCGTCTCACCAATTACGATCCATTGGATTGACAGTACGGTCAATTTATGAGTGACTATCGACTGACAAGGCGGCACACTTCATTACGCCGAATACC
This sequence comes from Priocnemis perturbator, assembly GCA_963942575.1. Lineage (NCBI taxonomy): Eukaryota > Metazoa > Arthropoda > Insecta > Hymenoptera > Pompilidae > Priocnemis > Priocnemis perturbator. The sequence continues at coordinate 17,309,822 of OZ012649.1, forward strand.
AGGAAACCCGATTACTATCGGATTACGTAATACAGACAATATATGCATTACTGTGTTACGTGTAGGACGCATGCTTATCGGTGTCAGTTTTCCTTTTACACCGACAACACGAAGCACACTTCCACGCATTCATTTATATGGACCAAGATGTAACTTCTGGTCTGCAGACGATTAGAGCTAGTACCAGATTCCGCGCACAGTATTTGGACTTAACTGACGATTGGTGAAAAAGTAGAGGTTTGAGAATAACGATTTAGGTACGTTGCCAAAAATCGAGCACTACGTTACGTATGGCGAGTCGCTGAGAAAATTGTTCGTTATTTGAAACCCAACAAACGTTGCACGAAGTATGAAGAAGTGTGACACATTGTCCACAATTTCTACGCACTCATTATCAACAGGTTATGGAGCGTGAATGCGGCGTTGAAAAATGAACGTTTAAAGTCTAAAGCCCCGCGGCGTGTAATTAGCGGCGTGGAATTTTTTCGCGATTTCTCTTACGATAAAGCTTCCTCCATCTATCGGCGTAACGCTATTTCTGGATAGCGTTGCCCGTGCGGTGACGTAACGAAAACGGGAACGACGATCGTCGACTTCCTTCGGGAGAGCGAGATTTTCGTCAGTGACCTTCTTTGTTATCGATTGACGGGACAACGGGAGTCTGTGTCACGACAGAGTAGTCTAAAAACGGAAAATCTGACCGACCCATTTGGCACGCACGAGACGCGACTTCTTCGGCAAAGTTCACTGTCGACGAATCGAAGTCCCGGAATAATTGGCGTGCGAACTTCGGTGCGTGTGTCAACGGAGTTGTTACATCATGCGAGCGTAAATTCGCATATGCGCGAAATTCGGTCATCGCTCACAACGAGTACGGTTGCAGAATGCTCTCTATACGTTAAGATTACAGAGCCGTCGCTCTGTTGCGTCGGGATGACGTAGATGAAGTAGTTGTTAATACACGATTTTCGCCATTAGCATATCAATTATTCGTCGAGCGTACAGGGTAATAATCATTAACAGTCGTCTGCTGAATTTTCTTTGCAACAGTCTGATTTAGAATGTTCAATTGAATTAAATTTCCTTCCGAAATGCCGGCCAGTGCGGAAGACATTCCCTCGTCGGACTTTGGCTTGGCTCATTGAATCTATAGTACTAGACGGAACCACTGCCAACCGGTTGCTAAAACCAGCCTGACGTACGTACACATTCCGCTGACATCCTACGCCGTCCGATTGGTGGAAACAGAGAGGCTCGCTGACTACATTTTCGATGTATTTTTAAATACTCGCGCACTGCTCGGAGTCACCCGTTCCATATATATTCCAACGAAAAAAAAAAACGTGCATGCTTTTGCTTCAACGAGAGGCTGCGTGGTACGATAAAAATGAATTACACGGAAATAGAGATTGTTTGACGTCACGCGCCTAATTGACCTGTAATAGCACGTAATTACACTTATAATTGACTACAAGGTAATCTCAAAAGTGGTTTCCAAGAAAACAGGTAGCGAGCAGATAGGCACACAGGGAAGGATGATACGATCGATAGATGAAAGATGGGTGGAGGGTATTCCCATGTAACCCATGTTACAAAATTTAATTTGTTTCGACATTAGGCACGAAACCGTAGGAGTGGCTATGAATGAGTAAAGGATCTTTCCACGGTAACTGCTTGACCGAAAGACACTGATAATATAGGGTCACGCACGCGTGTAATTTGGCCCTCATTTATTACAAAACGTCCTGGGCATTGACGTAAATTCTCAGACCCCTTTCTCTGCGATTGTCTAATTGTATGTTTTACGGATTCTATCGCCCCGGAGCAATATGTGACGTTGCACAATAATGTATATATATGTGTATACATGGAAGTAGAAATAATGTCGGAGATATGCGAACTTGCATGCAGAGGTCTACAACTGTGCAAACGTATTACGAACATAACATCTGGTTATAATCCGACGTCGAATCTATGCACAACCAGACATGGAAATTTATGCATAGACCTGTATGTCCAATGGACTCTGATGGACTAGTCCCTGCAGTGACAATAATTACAGGGCCGATAACGGAGCATTATTTACGATTCAGTGCAATGGTATTTGAAACGGAACATTGATCAAAGCGTACGCAAGTCGATTGGAACGTGTAAATTCCAACGACAACAATAATTAACGAATTGATAACCAACTATAATATTGTTTACTTCGTGAAGCATAATTTGAAAGCAACGATTTAACTCAAGTCCGATTAATTAATGCGAATATAGTATTACAATAACAACAACTACGCAATTGAAAAATGTTCAATGCAATGCTTGTAAATACCATCGTCATTACATGGTAATCATTTGACACAAGTATAACGATAATAGGAGATCAACTGTGCTCTTTCAGTCATGAATTGTCACCGGCAAAAAAAAAAAAAACGTCATAGTTTCGTACTCATTGTCCGTCTACAAAGTCCATCACCCAATGACCCAATCGCGGTCCGAAAAGAATTAATTGGAAAAATCCCGAAATAAGCGATTCATAAGTTGCACGCCGTTCCGAGTACATAGGGTGCAACTTTCGAGTGCAAAGTGCAAAGTTCTTTTCAAAGGCCACGGCAAGAAAACGTTAAACTATCAGAGATCCCGAACAATCATTCTTCTCACAATTACATTATCCAGAATCACCTACTTTATTATTAGCTATCGTTATTAATTTCTTACTGAACCTAATTTATGAATTAAACCTTATCATCGATACGTATGGGCAGTATCGGAAATATGTATCGCATCATTCTCGAACCCCCTTATTTTTGCCAAAGAATGAGCTACAATTTGAACAACAAATGTCTATTTTAATTCATTTGATTTTCGATTAATTTTAAATGACACCGTATAACGCGTGGGGAAAAGGAAACTATAGCGTATATATACGTTCAGTATTATCAGCCGCTTCAGGCATCTACCGTCAGGGTCTTGGAACCCATCATCCCCGGATAAGATAGTGTACCTTGAAATTCAAATAGCCTTATTCAGCGTACAGCGAATATAACGAGTTTTAAGTAGCCGTCCCGATTTGCTCGCAGTGCACGATGCCTCGTTATATCCGATTGCTACCATAAACCACGGAGTGCGGTAACGAGATCCTAAATACGGTCGCTGGAGCACATAAAACAAGATAGAACGAAGAGGCTGCAAGAAACTGTGACGGTCGACGCTGACGCACCTCCGCCGTAAACAGAGTCGAGCCCTCGCTCGCGGACCAATCGAATCGCACCCGCTCGATACACGACAACACGACTTGACGTCAGAGCACTGCCTTCAGCTCTCTCTCTTTCTCTCTCCCATTATGTAGAACACGAGCCCCATTCAAAAGTACCGGCACGTCCGACTTTTTCGCGCGTACGTGCGCCTACATGTGTCAATGATTTATGCGCAAGATCTGTGCATGTGGCAAGTATGCTCGTGGCTCCTATGCGTTCGCACGGAATTTGATGGGAATCGTCAACGAATCGGGGGCGTGTCGTATGACACTCGCGTGTTCACCTTGTAGAGAGAGAGAGCACAGCTGCTTCAATATTTATGATTGACGGGGGTCACACTTGCAACGTCGCGTTTTCGAGATATGAAGAGAGTCGAGAGTTAACAGAGATGTGTATTAATTGTCGTTATGGTGGGTCCGCATGTTGTGCGTTTTTGAAGAGCGCGTGAAAAATTAGATGGTAAATATTGAACCGTTCGCGTAGTACTGCGCTATCGGATTGAAGATGGTATTACAAATTTGATTTCCTTCCGGCAATCATCGTCACGTCGTCGTTGCTTGGAGTGAGATTGTGGTTTTTATGGCTTATAAAAGGAACGCTTTAATTCTAGCTCCTTGTGAAGAGAATTTATGAACTCGAAGACCATCGAGTTATTGCCGGCGGTTAATTTTGAGAATTATTGCCAGACATCAATCACGACCTTCTAATTGCCTTTCAGTTCCATACCTCTGTACAATCCCTTCACTATTTCGGGGACTATAATGTAAAACAGAAATTCCGAATTGACCCGATAATGGCTGTTGCCCATTATTGCGGAAATGCGATGTCGTTCGGTGTGACGTCAAGGTTACATCAATTGTCAGACGATCGGAAAGATTAGTGCCAGACTCCAGGCGACGATAGCAAACCGATAAATGGTTAACGCCCGATAAGGGAGTCTGGTGGAAAAGCATGACGAAATCGGATTGTACCCTGTCTTGCGATGATAACAAAAAAAAATATGGAAACCCCCTTATAATTTGATCGGCGTCGTTGTCTGCGATCATCCGAAGGCGATACGTTTCTACAATTTCATTCCTTTATAACGAGTGAAGTGCATTTTTCTTGTCCTCGAGACGCGTTTCGCGATACGCAAACAAAGTGTGACGTCATCTCGATAAAACGTATTTGCGGTTTGCGATGCGCCTAGCTGTCATCCCGAGGTTGGAACTTGAAACGAAACGCAAGGGAGACCGCGAGGAATGGAGGGCAACGGATTACAGTGCGCTAGTTCAATCCTTCCTGAACGAACCAATCGCGTGCCAAGTTTCGCGATACTTGAGAACACTACGCGCGCAGATCGTTGCAACGGAAGTACAGTACGGAGAACAGTATATCTTACGAGAGTATAAAACACTTCCTCGTGAAGGATCATACCTACAAACTTCAGCCAAGTTCAAACTGACTAAATATATTTCGAAGAACGTACCCCCGTATTTCTTTCTCTATACACCCTCCAGAATCGAAAGTCTCATTCTAACGTCAATATACATTTATATTCTTTCAACTGCTCCGTTTCCCGATCTAACAATTAAGCCTAAAGAATCGCTCGACCCAGCGCGGTTTCGAAGTACAAAACCTTACGCCTTACGGTATTAGCACCTTGAGAAGCTCGTGTGTGACGCGCGAATAAGTGCCGTTGACTTGAACGAAGGTAAGGTGCACGTCTCTGGAGGGCGTTTGCCGGTTCCAGCCACATACACCTACCTCACACTCATGCTTACATTGGAACACGAGACGCATGCGACCGAGCGAAGAAACGGAAGGCGATGGTGGCCCGACGGCGACGTACATACGTAGGAACGTAGGAATTGCGGGGTGTGAAGACGTTCGGGACTTGCCTTCCTAACCAGTCAATCGCGTCTCATGCGACGACGTGCACGTACGCGCGGAATTTCTCGGGGAAAAAGTCCGCTGCGTTCGATGAACTACGCGCGTACGACTGCATGCAAAGTCCTGCTTTACGTAATCGTCGCGGCGCGATAACATGTGCGGCATTGATACTTCCCGACGAAACTCTGACCATAACGAGAGAACGATGCAGCTGCGATAGTGTGTACGCACGGTGACGCTCGCTTCGCTAACGAACGGATCCGGCGATGCTCGTAAGGATGACAACTGACAACGTTTATGGATGCTGTTCTCTTTCCGCGGATTCTGTGTCGAGGCTGATCGGATTTCCAGCTGCTAGTCGGTGTTCTTTTGATGTACTTATACGTCGATGATGCGTGATAAAACAGGCTCGTACAGGTACAATTTCGTATTTGCGCTCGTTTCCATACAAATTTAGCCTCGGCCGAAGTGAATCTGAACGGCTCATCGCGTTTCTTTTTTTAATCCCGATCTTTGATACCGCGGATTAATTGCTAGAATTGAACACGCCTCGTCGGACTACATTATCTTTGCAAGATTATGCACATTAAAACCAGAGCCAACGGTACGCCTTAAACAAAGCCATCCCGTGATAAGACTCCGACTACAATTTCGAATGTCTCACAAGTCACTCGACTTTACATTCCCAAAACTCAAAGCATAAAGCTTTGCTCAAAAAATCCGTCAACACTTATTGTTAGACTCGATCCAGCCGCCGGCCAGAATTAATCGCGACACGCAATTAAAATGCATCCAACGAACCGCGCGCTCCCGGAAAAACGTAAAATTGCGTCAGCGGCCATACGTAAACGGCGCGAAAACGGCATAATCTCCGAAGGAAGCCTCGCGTACACACCTACTCTTCGAATGCGAAAGCAAGAGCGAAAGCGACGCGTGCTTTCGTCCCACGTGTCGTAAGTGTGTGTCGTCTCGCTGTTACGAGAGCAGACGTCGTCGTTCGCAGCGTTATCGCGAGCGTGTCGTGAGCCGAGCGGCGAGACTCGTGAGTGGAGGAAAGACCGGGAGGTCTGGTCGCAGGAGGAGCAGGCACCGGTTGAGCCTTCCACAACCGACGAATTACGCCTCTCCTCGTCCGTGACGCAGTCGGCCGACACATTCGTTTCGATTTAACCGGGAGCGCGACGTTTCGCGCGATCATTTCGACGTCTGCCGTCACGCGACACGTATGTACGCCGCTTGAACTCGCGCAGAAAAGTTTCGCGCCACCTCGGGGTCAGTGGAACGCGGGAGTAGACGATCTTGAGAGCGCGCCGGCCAGGCGGGAGAGTGTAAGAGATATATCCGACGCACCTGCGCGAAAAGCGAGGGACACTTGCCGAATTCGGGCGGGAAACGAAGGTTGCCGGAGTTCGGTGGCGAGACGAGGAAACACTTGTGTCAGGTCAGTGGATAGAGGCACTCGGAGCACGGCGGGAGGAGGCAATCTTCACATCAAGTCTACGTCGTTTCAGAGCTGCCAGACGCGATTTTCGTCGTTTACGGTATACAGTCGTATTTCGAACGTTAATTGGTCGTGCGTAAGGATTTAGTATGCGGACGTGTAACGTTGAACGGAACAACAACATGTGGTGTAATGCTGTTTAATGAACCCTTGCGAGTCGCGACGTTTACGATTATAATATATCGGGATACAGGAAATTCATGGCAGTAGAAGTTTTGGAGCATGCGTTTCAGGCAACCGGGAGAAGTACGGCGGCACATTTTTCCGTTTTATAACACACTAGTTAGACTCCGAAGGTCACGAAAAAAGTGATCGACGAACGCATGGCAAGAATCGTCATGTGTAGTGGTGCTATGCAGATTAGAGCGGTTGGAGATACCCGGTGCCAAATTCGGACGGAAACTGATACTGAGTTTGAGATGATTGCCGAAGAAAAAAGCGGACCGACTGTAATTCGAACAGTTCGACTTTCTCGTGTCACGTAGCTACGGGCTTAGGGAACTGTATAAGAAGGAAGGGACGAGTGTACTGGAAGCACATGGTGCAGAACACTTCTGTGCACCTGTAGATACTGCAGATTTACACAGAGGAAAAACATGCGGGATAGATGTGAATGTAGGGCACCGGGATTCACCTGAATTTTATGCTTGGTCAGTGAAGAAAGCTTTCCGCAGCTGACAGATATAACCGGAGCAATGTGAAATTGATAACGCTTACCTGACAACATTGAACGTTCATCATGTCCCATACGTGTTTTCACGAACTTTATTAAAACTTGATAACGATTTTCGAGTCGACAATTTTTCTTACACAACATGCATACTGTAAACGCGGAGAGCCTAAAATCTGTCCGATATCTACAGGTGCTGATAGTATTGTTTACATATTGGCAGTTCCGCAAGGGTGCAGAACGAAGGTGGGGAGATTGACATAAATCGAAAGTAAAGCAGAGGGCTTTATGTGAAAATCGGGTTGCAACTCAAACCTGATACTGTTATATGTCTTGAGATGAAGTAAAGAAAGGCTTAAAATTCCAACGCAAACTACGAAATTGAAGTCTCAAGCGAGTTTAAAAACTTTACTTCGCGTCGACAGAATTCGTGAAGTCTCATTCAAATTCTCAAGTACATGTCAGGGCAATCTGGAAAAAAGTCGTTGCGTCAGACGAATTCGCTACAGACTTTGAATTTGAACCTGGAAAGCGTGTAGATAGGTGTCCGAGAGGAGAAGAGAGGTTGACCCCGATTGGACTTGGAACCCTGGGCAATCGAACAAAATTCAAGACAAGAACCACACTCTATCGACGAGTTTTCAATAGCAAAATCATTCCGAAAAATCGATGATTCATACGCGTCCCCAGTCAAAACGATTTGATTCACGTTTGATTGATGCCTCTTAGGACATGTACCTAACACTGAATCGTTCAAAAGTCGGCCGGAACACGTGGTCCATCATTTCCGGTAAAATGTCTAACGCGATCACGCGCAATTAGGATTAATCGCGAGTCATCTCATCTATCTGACCATTCAATCTATGCGGTCGTTATTTTTTATTGTCACACAATCGCGCACGGGTCAACGGAAAGATAGTAAGCTGACTTGGAGATAGTGCGAGCCGCAAAAAAATAAACACGATGCGACATGTCTTTTTACATAATCGCCTGTACTTAATCGCGCTTACGAATCATCTGGTTATATACGGATAATTGATACATTAGACGTTTTACAGGATATCAAAATCCCAAACACAACTGATCCCAGACTCATGAGGTCTTAAAAATTGTCGTGTACTTTTATCGCTCCGAGACTTGGGCGCCTGTATATCGCGCCGTGTTTCATAAAAACGCGTATTAAGAAGCCATTGTCTTTGCTCTTTTCCAGATACGATGACAAGCTCGACGAAGAAACCGGGTCCCCTTATCGGCGTGATTGACGTTGGCACGCGGACCGTTCGTTTCGTGGTAAGAAGACAGTCGTAAAGTAATCTAATGCGCAAACTAAATTACCACCCACGTTTTTCTCGTCCCTATCTAAATTTGTCCCGAGAATTCCGTATAAGTACGATCAGAAATATTCGAACTGGTCGGGTCTGGTTACATCACACAAGGGCGATGCTACTGTCCGTTCCTTAAATATATCTGACGCGAAAAGGTGAAAAGTCGAGGAAGAAATGCTAATCGCCGAAACACTTCGCAAGCCTAGCCTTACGAAATACTTATGAATAATGTCTCCGCATTACTATTTAATCAACTGCGCGCTAATCACGTTAAAGACCACTCGATATAGAACTTTCGAATTGGCAATGTACACTTGGGCTTAGGTAGATTCAACGTTTGAAATGTTGCTGTAGGTGTTCAACGCGAAGCACGTAGCAGAAGTAGCGTCACATCAGATTGACATAGAGCAAGTGAGTCCTCAGGAGGGATGGGTGGAACAGGACCCGAAAGAAATCCTGTTTGCTGTGAAAGCGTGCATCAAGGACGTCATAAAGAAGTTTGACGTTCTAGGATTAAACATCGCCGAGGTTGTGACTGTTGGTATAACGAATCAGAGGGAGACGACTGTTGCGTGGGATAGTGTCACGGGCGAACCTCTTTATAATGCAATAGGTACGTAAGAAGAATCATTAAAATATATAGTCAATTGAACATCGCATTAGCCACACCCATCAATAATATCTTATTAAACAAAATGATACGAAACTCAACGGTTTCAGAAGTAATATCGGATGTCTGATGCAAAGAATTGTATAATTTTTCAGTAATCTCACACGAATCGTACACTTAAATCAAAGACCCCCGAGAAGGCCTTTCGAAAAGCCTACATTCGAGTCCTAACTCTCAATCCATTTCAGTTTGGTCCGACATCAGAACCAACGCAACCGTCGACCAGATAATAGCAAAGTTTCCAGATCAAAGTAAAAACCATCTAAAACCACTATGCGGCTTACCGGTGAGCCCCTACTTTTCTGCACTGAAAATTCGTTGGATGAAGGACAATGTTCCTGCCGTGAGAAAGGCGATGCGTGACAAGCGATGCAAAGTGGGCACGATGGATACGTGGGTCGTTTGGGTAGATATAAAAAATATGCTTCTTATGAAGCAACTCGTTAATATCGTACTACGGGACGCTATATTGGACATTTCTTTCAGAATTTGACGGGAGGCAAGGACAGTGGCTTGTATATTACCGACGTCACCAACGCGTCCAGAACAATGCTGATGAACATCGAGACACTGTCGTGGGATCCTACATTGTGCAGATACTTTGACATTCCTATGCAAATGCTGCCAGATATCAAGAGTAGCTCTGAAATCTACGGTAACATCGCGATCGGACCTTTAGCTGGTATTCCGATATCAGGCGTAAGTTCCTTTACTCTTCTATACTATTATATTCTGAACATCAGGAGTCGTGTTTCTTATCCTGCACTCGGTTATTTATTATTTCAGATTCTAGGGAACCAACAGTCAGCGCTAGTCGGGCAAAACTGTTTGAAGAAAGGTCAAGCAAAGAATACGTACAGAAGTGGCTGTTTCCTGCTTTGTAATACTGGACACACGGTACTAAATTTGTTTCATGATAGAGCAAATTTTGGACGATAATGAAACGTAATGATTGCTAACTTACTCGAGTGTACCTGTTTCAGAGGGTGTATTCGTCTCATGGTTTGGTCACAACAGTTGCGTATCAGTTAGGCCCAAACAGTCCGGCGGTTTATGCGCTGGAAGGTTCGGTAGCGGTAGCAGGTGCTGCCATTAAATGGTTACGCGACAATATGAAGCTAATAAAGGACGTTCATGAAAGTGAACATTTGGCACAAAGTGTCTTCAGCACAGGAGACGTCTATTTTGTACCTGCCTTCACTGGACTATACGCGCCTTATTGGAGAAAGGACGCGAGAGGGTTTGTAAATCATTACCGACATTAGATAGATGACGATCGAAGTAGGAAATGAAACTAATTGAATTATACTTTCCCACTTTAGCATAATCTGCGGCCTCACTGCATTCACGACGAAGCAACACATCATAAGAGCGTCTCTCGAGGCTGTCTGCTTTCAGACGAGAGATATATTAGAAGCTATGTACAAAGACTGCGGCTTCCCTCTAACAAAGTTGAACACCGACGGTAAGATGTCGACTAACAATCTTCTCATGCAACTACAAGCGGATCTTTGCGGCACGCCAGTATGTACGTATACCGACCCTGATACCAGTATGATCCAATCAACGTTTATTACCATCTATTCGCATTCGTGACATGACTAATTTTTGCAATTATACAGTCAGATCAACTATGCCAGACATGACGGCATTAGGTGCTGCGATGGCGGCAGGTCATGCTGAAGGAATAGATGTCTGGGAACTCGAAGGTGAAGAAGTTGAGACTGTACCGACAGACACATTTTTGCCTACGACTACCCCTGAAGGTAACTTTTGATTTAGTATATATATTCTCGTTATACTCCGTGCTTGTTCTTGAAACGAGCGAGATACAGATTGCGTTTCTATGTCATTGTTCAACTTACAGAGAGAGACGCAAGGTATAAGAAATGGAAAATGGCAGTTGAGAGAAGTTTGGGTTGGGCGGCCGTTAAGATGTCCGACCAGATGACAGGTAAAGTTAAAACTATTGACCAAGCAAAGTCCGAGGTACCAGGCGTTATCGAGGCTGCCTTCTTGAAATACGCTACGTGATTGTGCTGTCTTCGGTTCTATTATTTATTCCTCATCACCTGCATGCTGCGTTATGTATATATTACACGTACTACATACATTTTGTAAATAAAGTTAAGTGTTCTTGTGATAGTTATAAGGTGGATAAGTAGACGCGTGGTTACAAAAAGTAATTGATTCGTGATGCATAAGTATGCATAAATACTTTCGCATAAGTTTTCTTTTTGTAGTATTCTGCATGGTGTGGTTTCGTTAGACAGTACGTGCATTATTTCCTATTTCCATTCCTCCGTATGTTTGAAACAATGAATGTAAATTCGTTTCGTCCTCCCGTATCGTGACACTCCGTTAATAGCTTTATGTATGTATTATAGACGTCTGTATGTCGAATGCTTGATGATAATGTCTTGTTCAGCATGCTACCGAAGAAGTAGTCAAAAGATTTTTGTAGCATGCCTGTAAGAAGCGTCCAGCGGTTGGTAGACATGATAATGTTACCTCACGTTGTAACGTTCTCTTTAAGATACCTCCTAATATTTAGTAAAATTGAACGAATGAAATTGTTCCTCCACTAAGATAAAGACTGAACTTAAGAGCAATAAGTAACCACCTTGTTAGTTAGATAATTTCTTTTAGAACATTGCATGTATTTGCTACGTACGCTAAGTATAGATATAAAGTAGTGTTACTGTACTTTGCTGCATTTACTCTGCGCAGTTTACCGCTTTAAATAATCTTTTAATGTATGAGCAATCCGTTTCTTATAGCAATATTTATTTATACCGACCGTCAAACTCTCTAGTCTTGAAACTAATAAAATGCTGCTAATGCAATTCTTGAACTTAACTATAAAGATGTCAAAATGTTTATATGGACCAATATGTTAGACAAATGGTACAATGTTTAACGGCAGTTCATTTGTCGACACGTGGTGAAGAGGAGTCCTGAATGAATATCGGGAACATTTTTTTTGGATTATCAAACGCCTCTGCTTTACACGTACCTTTATTAATGCGTGTTACGGATCTTAATGTGTACCATCTTTCATGTTTCAGATGAAAGATACTGCGTACTGGCGTCGATTCCTGTTAGCTGGTTCTTACTGTCGAGCTTTATTTTACTTCGATTAAGCGATTATTTCGGAAAACGGTGACAACACGTTCACATTAAGAGTACGATGATCGAATTAGGCGTCAGATAGCCGACATTCAACTTGGAATGAAGTTAGGAAAGATGACCTGGTAAAGCTCAATTACCAACGTAGATTACAACAAAAAGAAAACAAAAAAAAAACGGAAAAATATCCTTACATCGGTTACAAAAAACTACTAGGAAAATTGAAGAAATTGTTAGGGACGACCTGCTTTAAACTCGGTAGAATTACATATTTTTCCATTAATGGTATCGAAGTCGACCGAGGACGACATCCATGTCGAAATAGGAAGGACTCCTAAAAGGAAGAAGATTAGATAAAAATCAAACAAAGCCCACGGCAATTGAAATCTACGCTAAGCGAAGAATTACTGCCCAGACTACGAAATATATTTCGTACGTGCTGTGTACAATGGTTTTCATAAAGTCTTGAGGAGTGTAACTAATGGCATGCTTTGCAGGGTGGAAGTCGGAGTAACGATTATGGTCTATGTGCTCATGAACATCGTAGACGTTACGTTTGATCACCCATCATCTGGATTTGCTCTTTTCGTTAAGACGAACAAACATTTACGGGGTGATCATAGGCAAATGCTAATGTGCTGTATCAGTATAATTTCTTATCCTCTATACGAATCAAGTATTCTGAGTAACATTTAGCCTCATGTAGTTAAACAAATATTCGTCATTGTTTGAATGTAACATCATTCTCCGTTTTTTATAACCGTTATTTATTTCGAAGAATGTGGAAGAATTATGTGTATGTAAAATCTTGAATGAAATGTATTCTGAACATGCAAGCATGAAAATATATATGTATATTGTTTTACCATTAATTCTGGATGCATTTTTCGCTGACGATGACCCTCGGTGGCTTCATTTGACACAACGATTAAACGGATTAATTAACCTTTACTGTGCACGTGTTTCGTAGCAGCCATTGTTGGAAAAATCGAAATGCAAATTGTTGCGGAACTTAAACTTGTTAACCAATCTACCGGGCTTAATACGCAACTAAAATTATAACACAAGAATTCGCGACCGAAACGCGCACTGTTCCCGAACAACAAAAACGCAATTTGTTTGTACGACGAAACAAATAATTACTTCAAATCGATAGCGATTTTTCTAACTGCTTGCTCACCCGTCGAAAAGAGCAAGTAAAAATTCATCCCCAACAATTCAAATTCCTTCGCCACGGGTATTATTATCTAGAGTGGGGACTCATTACGTAATGCATACCTTTGTAGAGGGGGCTGTCTGTACGCAGAGTTTATTTGAAGAAAAAAGGCGCCAGGATTGAATAAGTTTAGTACTCACGAATATCAGTGTAAATACCTGGCTTTGCATTAACAACAGTTTTCTTTACGAACCCTTCCGTATACAATATACATTCTTTCATATATACCAAATTTTAAGAAAGGCACGTCAAATATATCCAATTTTCTAATTAGTCCGTGGTCCGATTCAAACCTATAGATGGCCAGACACGTTTCATATGGGAACACAACGTAAAAGCCACAAACAACACATATCAGTAAGAATCCAACAAATGATATATCTATCTGAAAATCTAGCATGCACTACTTGAAAGACTACAAATCATACTGCGCTCGTGGTAAAAAAAAAAAAAAGAAAGACCAGAAACTGATGACACCCGGTACGATGCATAGGCACAGACGAGGTATAGAATAGACACAGCATGCAATGCAATTTTTTGTCACACGGCCGAGGGGCTCTAGAGCCCCCTTACCATTTCCGAGTCACGTCCAATGTTACCGGCCGAGTGCAGCATCATATCACACCGCTGCCCGTGGTGAGAATTAATACTAAATTCGTTGATTGCACTTGTCACGTGACTAGCAGCAGCTGCGTAAAATATCAGCGCGCTTCTTCAATACAGGCTTAAATTTACGTGCTGTTATTTGTGATCAGTGTAGTAATAATCAAAGTACTATAAAGAATATGATTTCTGATGATCTTTCGTATGTCATTCACGGAAATTAACAAATATGTGTAATCTTTGATATTCCGCATATGTAAAAGTCTTGGAAAGACGTACGCTCATTATGGGAATTAGAAAACGGTGCGGCAACGAGAGCTGCTGTTAAGTTATCAGAAAAACATGTAAATCCTAATTGCATCGAAAAAATGAACTGCCGTTTAACTCTGGAACTATTTAGTCGCGGGGTCTCAGCAGCCCTCTTAACTCAATCGCAGGAACAGTAGGAGAAATTGAAAACTCGGCGGTCATGCACCCGGCCGAATTTTTTTACATTCTTAACGACAGTTATAATTCTTTAACCAGCAGAACTTGCAACGATTAAAATCCAAATAGATGGGCATTATCAGAAATTCGATTAAATGCGGAAAATTAAAATATCTATTAAAAGGATGTTTCAAAAATGCGGTCAGCGGTCTTAAGACTACCACGTTGTCAGGGCTTAAGAATGTCTTTGAAATCTATCTTAGAATTGTGGAATCCGTCTGCCAAAAATTTTCGTTCATCATTACAAAAAAATATTCTATTCAATTTATCAAAATCTGCTCAATCTCCAAATTGGTTAGATGTTAGATCATGAAGATGAAGCTATAGCTACTCAGAACAGAAGACAAGAGAAGCTGTCGCTTGGCGACAGCGATTCAAAGGCGCAAAACAGCTATATGTAAAGACCATTTTACATCCGCTCAGCTAAACCGAAACGTTGATCGTAAGTTTTTGTATTACTGTATTTTTCAGATTGATCCGCTATGGAATATATTGTTTTGTGACACGCTGGTGAAAGTAATAGTGGAACTAAGATGAAAGAAGGGCATGTTAACTACCCTGAAATTTCTTATATCTTTGTCTATGTTGCATTAGTATTCTGGGTAATTTATCCGGAAAGATCTTGCTATTACGTGAAAAAAAAAGTCAAAATTGCAAAATCAATTTTTTGGATACAACGTTTTGTTGCTGATAAGTTTTTTTATGGTTCTAATGGTTTCATATTCTGTTTACAGTATGTTGTTTTTTAAATAAACGGAACACTGTTACGCCCGACCGCGGTGGTTTAATTGAATATGTCGAGCGGTCGGCCACTACTTAGACGTAACGCTGAATAATATTTAAGAAATACTAAATATAATTATGTATTTTTATATATGAGACAGTATGAACAATAGAAATAGATTGAATGAAAATTATAGGATGAATAACAGGATAATAGAAGGAACTACTAGTAAAAGCAAGGCTAATACGAGTGAATCTAAATGAATTGAAGTTATAATATTTGTTATCTAATTTGAGATTAATAAAGACAGGACTTATAAAATACGTGGTTCCAGAAGACCCATACAGCTCCCACACCGTGCTTGATATGGTCGGGGTATAAATTATTTAACTAGTCGGCAACAAAAGGATTACGTAACGGAGTTGCAGATAAAAGAAAATAGAATGTAAATGGGAGAATGAAAGTACAGTAAATTCTGTCACATTGTCGTTAAGGCTCCCTGCCACACTGTCGCAGCGAGTTGTGCCTACGCCCAGGCACGCGTCATTTTTACGCCTATGTAATCTTAACCGAGTCAGCGAGGCGTGTGATGCGACGCGCGACGCGGCTTCTTTGATGAGAGTTGACGGTTCAACTGTTTATAATACAATAATATAACTTTTTGAATTTTACTTTTATTTGTCCGAAATTGTGATTGATATATTGATGACATTTTTCCGCTTAACATGATATCAAACATGACATAATTTGAACAACATTTATTTATTTTATACTTATTGTATCAGTCATTACACTTGACGAATTAATTAGTAAATGTGGTCTCAATTACATCATGTTTGGTCTTATTTTTATACAAACAATCTCATCAATATGTTATAGACTATCATACAGAAAAAGTTAATAAAAATGGTTAAGAATCGTCTGTGTTGCAGCATTTCGCACGCTGAGTTTCAACTGTGTCAGTTGCCTCGACTGTCGTTTTCTTGTCGTTGGGCAAACTGCAACGACGCGTGGCTCGAAAACCGTATCCACTCTTTCCAAGTTGTCGCAGAACGATGGACAGGTGCACGACAACGTGAGAGGGTATGCTACGATTAGTAAAAATTCGTAACATACCCTCTCACATTGTCGTGCACCTGTCTATCGTTTGCCACACTTGGAAAGAGTGGACACGGTTTTCTAGCCTTGTGTCTTTGTAGTTTGCCGAACGAAGAAAAGGACAGCTCTTTCATCCGCTGTCCTTTTCTTCGTTCGGCAAATTACAAAGGCACCAGCTCTTTCATTCGCTGTCCTTTTCTTTGTTCGGCAAACTACAAAGACACAAGGCTCGAAAACCGTGTCCACTCTTTCCAAGTTGTGGCAAACGATTCCCAGATCCGCGACAATGTGACAGAATTTACTGTAGTCGGAAATTGTGAAATTTGGTAAACTCCTTTATTACATTAAAATGCATAATCCTTAAAAATTGTAAGAAATTCTGCGATTTTCTTATGTGTTTCTAATTCCTCCTCAAAGCCAATCGTCAGCACTCGTCGGCGTTTTTTCGGCGAATTCTATTTCGTTGCGAGTAATATATGGCGGTACGTGTGTCATTGCCTAGCAAGAATCAACACACACACATAAGCTATTCATACTATGCCAACTTATTCATAAGCATGTCATGTGTACTGTACAGCCACTGATATTTCTGCCCCTAGCTTGATTTTTTCCCGATTCGCGATTTTCCGAAGTCGCGTGTTAATATTTTTATTTGTATCAAAGTTATTGCTTGCAAAATACTTCAAAAGAATTGTAAATTTCATTCCGTACCTCTTCCTCCTTAAAAGCTTAATTGAAAATACGCCGAACGGAATAACACAATACATATAACACAATACGTAGACCCTTTAAATCTGAAATCTGACTCATTCTCAGCGGCGAGGCAGAGCATCGAGCCTGATCCAGCCAAGCTTGCGAGACAGCGCAGCGATCAGATGTACATTCGTAACAAATTCATGATATGGCAATCGTGCATTTATCGCATACATTTGGCAACGCCGCCAAAGTCAGTCAGAATGTGAATTGTAATTATGACTTCTGCCGTTCGCATACGCAGAGGGCGCTTCAACTTGCCTCGTTTTCTGCTCCGTCGGTATTTCTAGACGTGTGACACGAAGGTCCATAAGATGCGGTGTCTATTCTATACCTCGTCTGTGGCATAGGCCTCGCAATTTCCCCGCGACCGTCACGAGGTTCGCTGCGGTCGTTGAAATTTAAACTTACCGCGCGAGGCGAGCGCCGCCAAAGCGTCACGACGGTCATTAGCAGTACCATAAGAGGCACCAGAACAGCACCAGAAGCGACGGGCACGCTCGTCCGTGTCAGTGTCGAGATTCGTCGTGACCGTCCGCTACCATCGTCAGTAAGAGAATAGGATGCGGTATCGCGTGACGTTGTGGTGCATCTCGTGCCCGCGACTTCGTGAGGACGTCGTCGAGGAGGCAAGAGCCGCGTGCCGCCAGCGTTAAGGATCGCCGAGAGATGCCAAAAGCGAGGGAGCCTTGCCGCGGGCCTCAACGGGTGCGAGTAGTGTAAGAGGGTAACCTTAAACGCGGGTCAGTTCCTCGCGCGAGGCGGCTGAGCGAGCGGTCGGTCGGGGGGTGGGTGGGGGGTTGGGGGGGGGGTGGGCGGTTGGTGTCGGCGGGGGAAACGGGGGTGTTCGAAACGTGTGTCCAGGAAAGGTGAGAGTGTGTACAAAGTGTGCGCGGGGACCCAGCATCAGAGCCGCCGAGAGCGCGCGCGACTCGTCGAGTCGGCGAGAGTAGTGGCCGAGCGAGAGCCTCGGGGTGTTTGAGGTGTGCACGGGGTACGTGCGAAGGCGAAGGCGAAGGCGAGAGCACGCACACGGGCCTCGACGACGTCAAGATGTCGTCGTCGGGACACAGCAGTCGAAGCCGCGCGGTGCACATCGGCTCGATCTTCCAGAAGCTTCAGGGCCGCTTCGCCGACGCGATGACACCGCCGAAGCTGTCCACCGACAAGCGGATGCTCGACAAGACCTGGAAGCTGATGGACAAGGTCGTCAAGCTGTGTCAACATCAGCGGATGAACCTGAAAAACTCGCCGCCGTTCATCCTCGACATCCTGCCGGACACTTATCAGCGACTCCGGCTGATATACAGCAAGTACGAGGACAGGATGCAGGTGTTGCACAGCAACGATCACTTCTGCGTGTTCATAAACAATCTGATGAGGAAGTGCAAGCAGGCGATCAAGCTGTTCAAGGAGGGCAAGGAGAAGATGTTCGACGAGACGTCGCACTACCGCAGGAATCTCACGAAACTGAGCCTGGTGTTCAGCCACATGCTGTCCGAGCTGAAGGCCATCTTTCCGAACGGGGTCTTCGCCGGTGACCAGTTCCGCATCACCAAGGCAGACGCAGCCGAGTTCTGGAAGGAACGCTTTGGGAACAGGTACGCTGCACTCTACTACCGTATTCGTATTCATCCGTCCGCGCCGTCCGCTGCTCGCACCATCTCACTCGCTTCCTTTCTTCCGTTCCTTCCACCCTTCTTTCTTCTTGCCCCTTTCACTTACACCGCTTTCCTGCCCTTCGGCCCTTTCCCTCTCTTCCCCTGCAAAACATAAACAGGCACCTGTCCGGCACGCGAGCGCGCGCGCGCGCGCGCTCTGTCTCTTGTTCCGTCTCTCTTTCTCGTGTATGTTGCCGATTCTCTATCTGACATGTGTAAAAACCAATAATAAACCGCGCGTAACTGTACCTCGCACGTGCGCACACCTAACCTAAAAACAGTCGGACGTCTCTGCTCGATATATTGACATTATTACGCTCCAGCACGTAGAACTCAATAAGAGCGCACCGCCGCACACGTTTCCTACCGCACAGCATCATCGTGCACGCGCTTTTTCTATTCGCTACGCAACATTAACGTTATCGAGCCGATCTCTATTGGCCGATGAGACACGCATTTTCAAATGCGTAAATATCATCCTCGGATCTATCAGATAGCGCCTCGCCTGGGGAATATGTCGTACGTGGAAAGGGCTGTCTCGTGATCGGGTATTTTCTCTGACGTACCATCATTGTGTTTATCCTTCGTAATCGCGCGGAACGCGATTCACGGGAAGCGGGAGTTCCGTGAAGCCGGTGTAACGTCAATTTCACGCTTCAATATTAATTTCGACTGGCAAGCCAGCGTGGGGCTCGACAGAATTCTTGGCGCGACGACGATGTCGATAAAGCGGCCAAGTACGGTTAGTCTAGAAATAATAAATACGTACATCGTGCGATGTCCAGCTGAAGCTACAACGTGATCTTCGGCAAGAAACTGAGCCGTTTGATTTGGAACTCCGAAAAAGCCACGAGGCGCATGCGGACGTAACTCCGTAGCGCAGAAGTGCGCACCCGAGGCTTGAGCGTGCAAGCCCGCCTAGACGCAACTTCCGGTACAATAAATTTAGATATCCGCCCGACATCGATTTCCGAGAAGTTTCCTGCCCGACACGGTTAATCGACGAGACCGAAACGCACGTGTCAATCGTGTTAGAATCGGACTATCGACAACGACGATCTCCCGAAGAAACGTCCTTCGCTTATAATGCAATTTCGAAATGTCTGCCAAAGCGCAGCCGACTCGAGCAACAGTTCAAAGAGTAATCTCTAATACATTCCGCACGAGGCGCACGCGATTGCGCGCGAACGTCAAACTTCCGGCTGCGTCCTAACTTTAGACATCCCGTAACCTCGGCTGCTGGAAGAGGTCCAGTCGAGGACGCGATTTCTGCAGGCGGTCGATCGAGAAGAAAAATATTCGTTGGGCCGAGAACCGCGGCGCCGAAACCATCAAGAACTAATCCTAGACGCAACTGTACACGGCGCGCAGGCCTCACTTCCGGCACAATAAATTGAGATATCCGTCCTCGGTCTGGCGTTCCGCTGGAAGCGTCGGAGCGTGTAAACGAGCATGATAAACCGTTAGCCCGTTGCCGTTCGCACGTCGTATTTGCGATCGCACGCATCATCATCATCATCATCATCATCATCATCATCATCATCATCATAATCATGATCATCATCGGCATCGTATACGCGCGCGGTGGAGAATAAGTCGACGAAAATGCGTTCAACGTCTCTCGCCTCTGGCCTCCCCTCCCCTCCCCTCCCCACTCCTCCCCTTCCCCTCCTCCGCCTCCGCCTCCGCCTCCGCCACCGCCTCTTCTCTACCCCCCCGCTTCCATTTCTCTCGCGTAATTCGAACGAGTCGAGCGACGATGAGTCGCAGCGACTTCCGGTTCTCTGGGAGGGCGGTGACCTTGTGACTCGCGCGAAACGTCCTCGATATCGCGACTGCTTGACCGATATCGCATGTGGTGTGCGCGCGCGGGCTTTTAAAGAATAATATCGCGCCGAGGCATCGCCGTACGTGCGACGAGAGCAGCAGCGAGGAACGTCGATACGTTTCCATGCTGGGGTGAGACTTATCTGCTGGTCGATATAAATAAACTACTTCGGCCTGCGCCGATTCATGAATGACCGCTCGCCCGGTATTACGGAAGATCGCTTATCGTCGGGAAAAACGTTTCACTTGCCATGTAAGCCTTTTTGTGTGTCGGTAGACGGTAGTGTGTAGATGCGTGCTGCGAGCGGTAGGAATAATTCGGTGGCCGTGCGTTTTCCCTGCAGGACTGCAGTGGGAATTTTCGGCGGACTCGGCCACTTAAGGATGATTCAATTGATATGATCCCGGGCAATATGTAGCCTAGCCTGTTATTCCTTAAACGAACCCCACATTAAATTAACGTTCATTCCGTGCGACTCCCGTCGCCGCTCCACTTTCCTTCGACTCCTCTTCAGGAGTTTCCGTGGAAGCCGTATACGATATCGCGATGGGATAGGTCAATTCTATTTTCTACTCATGCAGAATTCCGTGATAAACTTTGATTAACGCCGCCCGCTCGTGGGCGGCTTGAACTTGCACGATTCGAGCGACGTGCTCAGCTTGGGGGAGGAATTAGTCGCGGACCGAATTAGTGTTCCTCTCCCACGCATTTAGCGGTCCCCTTTTCTTAGGAGTCAATTACCGAGCCCGCTCCGCAATTTACACGGTCGCGATAATGTATTCGGTCTATCACGCCGAGTCGTAAAATATGACTCGTAAAAAGTTCCCGTTTACCGTGCCGCTGTGGAATCGGGAGGAGCCCTGGCGAAAGAGAAAACACGAGGTCATCGGTATTGACGGGCGCGCAGCTATTATCCAGCGTCGACCTTTCTATAATCGCGTCAGGCCAGTTCCTGCGTCGCCGAGGTCCCCATTCACGAATTGTCAGAGAGAAACGGTCGCGCCCTGACTATATCGACTACGTAACCCTGCGAGACCGCGGCGTAGACGCTTTCCAACGACGGCTTTTTCGGTCGATATAAATAACGACGAGAGCCGGCCGAACCAATTCATGAATGACCCGCATGCGGGGTGGAGCGAGCGAAAGGATCGTCGGTGCGCGAGTACCCGTTCACTTCGATGCCCGGAGCGGAACATTGGAAGAAAAATACGAAACGTTACTGGCAGTCAGAGATATATATGCACACACACCTGATTGTGAGACGCGATGACGCGTGTACGCGCGCGTATAAATAAGCGACCGAGACGAACCGATTTATGAATGGTCGTCGTGAATAAGTCTCTCTCTTTCTCGGGGACACTCGATTCACCGTTCGCGTCGAAACAGACATGGGTTAGATGCACTCGTGAACATGTGCTTCCCGAACTTTCTATACGTAGGAAGTCCGGCGGAGAGGAGGAGATCGTGTGAAACTTTAAAGTTTACACGGATAACGCTGACGTAGATTCGATGGTCTTAGATTACGTCAGCGGGATCGAATCGACTTGCGAGTCCAATTTAATTTGCTACGCTTCGGGAGGCGTCTCTGATTACAATGAATCGTAGGAAGCGTTTTTACGTCGATTGGATCAGACTACGGCTCATATCGCATTATCTCTTTCGTATGTTGGTGATCACACGTACAGGCGATAGTTTAGGAGGCAGCATCGATTCTCACGCGATCGGCACGACGTTAACTTGGCGATCCTGGCGAATCGCATTACCCGATTCTGTCAGGTGAGATTTAATATGAGGATTCGAACCGAGTATACGCCAGTATGCCGTTTTTCGTAGCGCCTGGGCATTTGATCGAATACAACGGAGCTGGTACAACCTGAGACTCGGGCCTTATATTAGCGGAACAATTCCGAGTGAAATGTTCCTTTCGCCGAGTGTAACCGATATCATTGAAACGGGTACACCTTTTGAAGGAAAATATCGCGAGAGCTTCTCGCCACCGCACGCACGCTGCGCGTTTCGCCTACGTAAGACGCGCAGTGAGTTATGAGCAGGTATAAATAAACGACGAGCGGGCTCGGGCCAATTTATGAATGGCCGCTTGTGCGAGCCGGCACACGAGATCGCTGGGATATTCGTCGACTCGTGGGTGGACGTTTAAAAAAGCATCGCGAGCCGTCAGACCGCTACGTTTCGCGAATTGAGGGCGAATCCACTGGCTCTGTTTCATAAGGATTTCTCATATTTTCGCGCCCCGCGGCACGGAATATTCCGCTCGATCCCTCTCCGAAGATTCCGCTCCTTCCATTATGTCAATCGCCGTGCGAAGTGCAAGAGTGCGGAATGCGAAACGAGCCGGGGACGCATGCGCGACGCGAGTCGACGCATAGATTTACAGAGCGGCCGATTGTAAATCCGCGCTTTATTACGTAGGTCGTTGGAGAGGAGAGAACGGCAGAGCGCGTCGCTCGGAATCAGCGATACGTGCTCGGTCATACGATGCACCTTCCGCAGCGGCGTAGCGTCGCATTACCGACATAAACAATCGGCACTCGGGAAGAAATTGTTACGGTGCATCGACATGCGGCTCGTCGTTCGCCGCGCGAACGCAGCCTTTTATTTGAAAAACATCGCGAGCCGTCGTTACGTGAGGCTTGCACGTACGTGCCTCGTACGTCTCTCATCGGTCGGCACGAAATGCACGACCAGCGGGTCCGAGCCAATTCATGAATGACTACTTGCACGGCCTGCGAGTGGGCAACGGGTCGTCACGATTCGTCGAGGCACCGGGGCTTCATAGTTGCACATTCCCTCGAAACACTCCGCGAGTTTAGAATTCAGTCGTGTCGCGCGGCATATCCGCTGACAGGCAGGCTTGGACGTATGTGTCATTTCATATGCAGCGGACGATCCGTTACGCGTCGCGTACGTGTGTGAAATTCGCCTTAGCCGGCCTTGCGACGACACCGTAATTGGGTTATTAAATACCCCACGTGCACGTCTCCTCGTCAGCGCGTATTATCAACTTTTTGCCTCCCATCAATTCAGATCCTTCCGATCGAATTCACGATAAATAACCCCACGTTTCTTTCTCTCGCTCGCCGTGCCCTCGGTCTTGGCGCGTGTCACCAGTTAGAAATGGACACTGATTCGGTGCGTAACACGCGTCACGTTGCTTATGTAGGTGTGCAAAGTTCAGTTCAGCGTACTCCTTACGGATTGTCCTTGCACCGGTATTAAATCGAAGCCAATGTATATCGTATACGCTCGTCGCTTCAGCATATTTTCCCCCCATACACATCAAAAAACCGCGCACCATCGTCTCGAAGTCTCAAGCCCGCCACTCTATCCGCGAGGCATCATCTCCCGCGCCTTTCGCGAAAGTCCGCCTCGACGCCGGTAAAAATCTCTTACGCGCTTGTCTGGGCAAAAGGCGCGCCTCCTCGAGCCCTCTCGCGATAGCTCGCGCATTTAGCAAAGTCTCACGATATTCTTTTTCCCGCGCGCTCCCGCACACACCTAGAAGAACGCTCCTCTCATCGAGTCTCGCGAGTTTCGCTTTGCCTTTTCTCCCCGCAGGCACCACTCGTCGCGAATTCTTTCCAGCCCCCCCTGGAAGTGCGCTCGACTTTCTCGAGTATGTATAGTAGAGCGAGCGTTGGCGCGCGCTTTACTGTTTTCCCCGCATATGCCACGGAGCCGTTGCGCGTCAAATCGTGTAGTCTGGCCTGACGACGGACGACGCGCGTTCTCTGTGTGCGTGTGCGCTCGGCACGTAGGATGCGGGCGATTGCAGTGCGATTAACATGCGGCGAGCCGGCTCGATTACGCCGATGCGCGAACCTTCAGTTTCCGGTCAAATGATCCGCGGACATCCGGCCTCTATAAGTACACAACGCCCGCTCTCTTTACTGGAGGACGAACGGGACACGAAGCCTGACGCGCGCGCGCCTCTTCGGCGGCTCAACAATTATCCAGGTCATCCCATAAGTAGCGCCTATTTCGAGACATTTGAATATTCTCATTCGTCAAACGCGCTGACACACAGCCTTGTTAACAGTTTTGCGCGGACGGCGGTTGTTGGTGTACAAGCTGAGCGTCTGGCCGGAATCGATGTTCTTGGTTGGCCGGGATTAATAATGGAGACCGGTGAGAAAGTCATGGGTAGATATGGTATCATATTGGATGGGAAAAAGTAGACAAGAATAGCGTTTGACGACACGAAGGATCGAGCGACTTGAGAATTTAAAAACGAACTTGTCGGGTCGTGTGAGTGTAAGAAGAAAAATGGGATTGTTACTCTGTTAACACTCGTGCTTGGAAGGAAAAAATATGACACTCTTGAAGCATTATAAGGAATTACGACGCTCGAGTGGTTCGCGGCGTATTCATTCAAAACCGAAATCATGAATGTAAGCCAAAGGTAGCGTGAGCCGTGTAAAACATACAGAACAAGTATGTTAACCGTAATCTACGGAACAGCTGATAAAGCGATGAGATAGTGGCCGATAATGACGAGCGTTGTATCGATAATTACTATTCTGTTCATTCACGCGCACTGTAATTAGGTCGTCGCTAATAGAACCATTCAAGAACTTCAACCTGACAAACAGGGGTGGGTATCAATTTTCGTCGCTTTCCCGAATCAGGTCATCGCCACTTTTCAATGTAACTAACCATCCAGAATCTAATTTCGACCATACCGAAAACGCTCCCAGACAGGGCCGCGGCTCGTACGTTCTCGTATATCGATCAATCGGCCGATGACTTGCAAAAAAACGCGTTCCTTTTTTAATCGATACCCCGTGACGCGCGTACACGACACGTCGGGAGCGATTTTCTCTGACACAAAGTCACGCGCGCGCGCGCACACACACATGTACATGGTGAACGAGTGTGCGGTGCGCGGGAGTTGTCAGTGAACCGCTTTCGATGAGTGTACCGGAAGCGCTGGCAGGGGGTAAGCTTTTATCGGAAGGGAGACCAGAGAGTGGTCGTCCGTCTGACGTTTCGCAGGATGTTAGGGTTCTCTCTCTCTCTCTCTCTCTCGCGCGCGCACACTTTCTCTCTTTCTCTGTACCGAGCAGCAAAACGAAGGAAGACCAGTTTATGCTCCACACTCCGGGGGCAGAATCTTATATAATGTGCGTTCGCAGCGCGTAGTACCGCTTCCGGATGTGGATCGGCGCCGGCTATAAATTGGCTCCGTGACAAACGAGGAATGACGACTGTTGCGCGAACAAAAAATTCCGCCGCGACGCGCGCCGTCAGGTGCGGGACACACGTTGTCACGGTTAACGTCCAATTGATGGCGAGCGTTGCAAGTATCAACGGTCGCAGGTGTGAATTTCATACTTCTCCTTTGTGGGGAAATTACTTAATATTGGCCATCAATTTTCCAGCATACTTCCCGATGTGCCGTGTGCTTTGTGTGTGAGCATTAGTAGATTTTCCGTACCGGTCAACGTGCTGATGAGTCGTTGATCGATTACTCGGCGAGGCCCGGTGTCTCACGGGAATTGATCTGGGCCATTCGTCATAATTTAGCACAATGGCTGCCACGCAAAATGAAGTAATGCCTCGTCAATTCATGCTGAGAAATAATGCTTTCCGGTTCTTTGCGAGTATCGTCATTCGTTTAAAGTTCAACGTTTTTTTTCGTCCAAAGTATGAAAGTCTTTTAACGTTCAACAAAATGGCAGACATTTTTTTG
The DNA here is from genome assembly GCA_963942575.1 of Priocnemis perturbator. Classification (NCBI taxonomy): domain Eukaryota; kingdom Metazoa; phylum Arthropoda; class Insecta; order Hymenoptera; family Pompilidae; genus Priocnemis; species Priocnemis perturbator. The sequence goes on from OZ012649.1 coordinate 17,336,322, forward strand.
TTGTTAGAAAATATTCTAGGTGAAACCATGCTAGCCATTCATTTTTCAGTGACGTCACTTGCTGGGAAACATAAATGTCACCCCCGTAGGAATGGCACCGTGCTCATCGTGTTAAACTGATCACGAAAGAAACGGGCGACTGTCTGTCTAGCATCACAACGGGCACTGTTTATTGTGGGCATTTAGATTTTACGACAGGGGCACCCGAAGTATGGGCCACGTATCCGGTCCAACGAGGACATTAATCCAATCCCCCTGGGCAGATTTAAGCTGTGTAATAAAATTTCAACTTCGTCGGGCTTCATAATCGATGAGGCCCTTTTATAAGATTCAATTTGACGCACAGGCAAACTCAATGCACGGATTAAAATCAACAAACTTCCCTATTACTTAATCTCCATTCAAGGTCTGACGTTGATTTCTCGACATTGGCAGGCTCGATACACGTTAATTGAATATCGGAAAAGTCGATTAAATCGCGTTAAATGACAATCTTTGTGCGCGTGCCAGCGTGTTCGATAGCATTGGATAACAATCTGCCGAAGCTATTCTGTTGAAATTCGTAATATTTCAAGGCATACCAAAAGCGTAATTTATATAGTATTATTGAACATTGTAACGTATATACCGGTTAAATATTTCACGTATAAACCCGTCGATTATAGCTTACGGCTTACACGAACGGCCTACCGCCATCATTTTCATTTCGACGCACGCATCCCTCATGCTCTTACCCGCATGTGATAATCCATAGTCGGACGGTCCTATCAAAATTTATCTCTCACTGCCTCGTGATCAGACATTACCTTCATTTCCGACTTTGTTGCTGGGAGCCACCAGAGAGATTACATCGTCAAATGCATCGGCAGATGCCGGAAACGGTTAAATTTATCATCAACCGACATGAGTCTATCGGTTTACCGGCTGAACGTATACACTCGTGCGACTGATCGATATTATCTATTACTAATTCTTCTCTAAAAGAGTACAGTAATGTTTCTGCGGAATGTCTTATCGAAATTGCACAAAATGTTCAACGCCGATATTTCAATAGATAGACGATCGAATGACGCGAGATCCAGATAATACAGTCGGTGTAAAGATAACTTCAAAAGAGTATGCTTCGTTGAAGCGTGACATTCGCAACTTAACGTTGACGAACGCATTGACTCATTTCAACGAGAAACGCTGAATATATATCAAGAATCCATTCAAAATGAAGCGTCCTCAGTCCTCACTAACATCAGCTAATCTTGATCGTTTGACGTCGTGCGACTAAACGTTCCCCGAGACTTTCAATATCGATCGGCCGATCGACGCGAAATTACGTCCTTCTGGCTCGATATATCCTCCTTTCACGACCCGCGTTCGGCGCTCACGACATAAACGAGGTGCCAGGATCAAAAGGTCACGCGCTCGCCATTAAATCGAACTTGAGAATCACGGATGTGAACTGGGAGCATGCCGCCCTCGCTATTTACTTTTTTCTTTTTTGCACCACCGTGATCGCGTTAAAGTTTATTTTTACACGTCGAGCGGAGCTATGCAGCCGCCTTTTCAGCGCGCGGGGTGATTGTGCGTGTGTCCATGTGTGTTTGAGGGAGAGAAAGAGAGTGCGCGGGTTAACAGAGGAAAGTGCTTTCAACTGATAGCGTTGCTAAAACTGGGACACGGTTGCGGGCCAAGGCCTTTTAAACTAAATTTGCCTTCTCCCTCCGCAGTCTCTCTCTCTCGGTTGCTCCCTATTCCTCATTCAGTCTCCATCTCAACGCACAACTTGATATACACACTCGTCATTATGTATATCGGAGCAATACCGCGTCGTTCGACTCATTTCAATCGAGAGACGACACCGCATTGTTCACATTCGTATCCCCAGGCATAATATGTCATCCGTCCCCCTCAACCCCCGGTCTATTTCTGTCGCGCGACCAAGTAAGGATACGCGAGGAACAATGAAATTCTAACTGTGCCATTATAGTTTGCTCCAGCGCCTTGAGCAAAAAGTTCATGGCTCGCGCGCTCCGTGCGTCGCGAGAGCTGCGTTTCGTTTGCATCGGGTGTTATGTGCACCACCGCGGGACACACACAGTGCGCGCACGGAAAGAGAGGAGCGAGGAACGTATCTGGCGCACGTAACTAGGCGTACGTATGCGACGGGAGAGAGAAACACATGAGCTGCGAGCTGCGAGCTGCGAGCTGCGAGCTGCGAGCGCGCATTCACGATTACAGAGTGCGACGAAAGGCCCGTCCGTCCCCCTCCCTGCCCTTTTTGCGGCTCGCGAGTTAAGCTCGCATCCGGACGTGAGCCGAAGCGGAAGGAAGGGGACGTGACGTCGCGATTAAGGGGAATTAAGCGAGCGAATTGCACGAATCGGCGGGCCCGCCAATGGAGGAGTGGAGTCGTCGGCAGCGTCGTGGTCGTTGTCGTTGTCGTTGTCGCTCACTCGACGGCCCACGTTTATCGGCCTCGCGATGTCGATCGTTCGCGTTTTTACGTCACGAGCACGGCCGGAAGTGTTCGTGCATGCGCCGACGACGCGTGTCGATTCGGACTCCAACGAAATTCGCGTTCTCCGGCCCGGGAACGAATAGGTGACCTTTTTTTTGTTTTACCTCCCCACCCCTCCCTGGGAACCTTTAACCTTGATGCATTCAGTCAGAATCGAGGCTTGAACTTTTCGCGAAGCTTTTTCCGCGCCTCTACTGGCAGAGAACGCGAGCGGACAAAAAAGGGAGAGGCATACCGCGCGCCTGAATGAAACGCGAATTTTCTCATGACCGCTTTCATCGCTCCCGGTATATGTGTGCGCGCGAGCGTCTGGTAAAGGTAAAAGTTGAGCCGGAGTTGAAATGTTTTCACTGTTGGATGCCATCGGGGTGCCTGGTGTGAAGCGGGGTAACAAAATTTCATTAGCTCTGAGGTAGGATTTTCGAGGCGCGCGGATCGGCTCGGTGTCGTCGAGGGAGGAATGTATAAAGAGCGGCTTGGTCGACGAAACTTGAACTTTTCACGGCCATTTACCTGTAGAGCCGCTGATTGGTCACGATTCATTGAAAGTATCGATCCATCGGCGCTCTCGTGGTATTCATTCAATCTGACACGGACGCTTCGTAGACGGAATGGTATGCTCTGCGAAAATATGAGTCCTAAAATATTTAACAGTCGAGAACGAAACACGGTGCGCCCCTGTTTAGATTTCGACGTCACTCCAACACGACACGCCACGGGTCTGGTATTTCTTTCCAATACAGGTTCCAGCGTTACATAGATCCTCGTGCATGCATTATCGGCAACGTGTCAAATGCAGCCATTTCATAGAAAGCTTTGTAATAACGCGGAATGTCTAAAATTACCGTTGCACGCGGGCGTTCCCTACTCAGCTCCGTCAGTTTCAGACTCGTCCGCAGCTCCGCCGTTTTAAGCGGTTTTAATTCATTGGTTATGAGCTAATGTCAAAGGGCGTTCCGGAAAATGCTATGAGAAGGCTAACTCGTTAAAATAGTACGCATTTTGCGGCCGGCCCGGCTGATTTCAATTGCAAAACCTTTTTCGCCGACCGACGGAATGAATCATTTCGTTCCGCCGTGTTCCGCGTCTCGGACAAACGAGTTTTCGCAGAATTCCGCACACCTCTCAAAAATCCTCGCCTTGCCGTTTCCACCGGAAAATCTGCATCGTCGCTTCGGCCGCGCGAGATTAAATGGAAAATCGCTTTGTTGCGCGTTTCACGCGTGAAACAGATTCGCCGGAAAAGTGTTGTTACCGCGAACACCATGAACGCAGGCAAAACGCGCCGAACTCTTTGGCTCGATTCGTTCCAAGTCTTTTCGGAATTCGCGTTGGCGGGCGTATCACGGCGAGAGGCGGGCATTCCTCGTACTCATTGTCGTCATTCGTTTTGTTACCGGGAAAAAGCGCAGCGCAAATATCGAACGGTTATTGAGCGACTGTATTGTGTTCAGTTAAATAACAAGCGTGCACGGGGCAGCAATGCGCGATAGTCTACCAGTCTACCTAAACGATATTGTACGAGAATAACACAGTCCACATATATATATATATTATTTGGCATGGATATGTTTATACCGTCCCAAGCATATAACGAAAGCAGCACATTTTTATTTACGTTCGTAATTTCCATCCGGTTAGAAGCAGCATTATTGTATGGCGGACGAAACGAGTTGATAGATAGCATAAAAAGCATAGTATGCTTGCAGCGCTAGCCGCTCGTGGCGTGACCGATGCCATCTAACGTTCGGATATACTCGTATCACATCGCAGTGCGAGGAACTCGTCGTACGCTTCATCGAAGGGAACCACAGAGGCATTTTTTCAAACCGCTCCTGGCAGTCCTGGCCAAGACAGCTCGGAGCCCGGAGGATCACCGATGCAAATCGTGCCATATTTATGACTCGCCGAATCCGCCGTATCGCTGATCGATACCGAATGTTGCGGGGGTGGAGAGCGCGGTTGCCGCGAACGATGAAAAGGAACGCACGAACGTTTTTAGGCCTCGAGGCTTTTCATAGGCGCGCGCACACTCTACGTGCCCGTAGTTATTAATCTGAGTGCGACGTGGGGAGAGGGCGGAAAGAAGGAATATAGCGGAGCTAAAAAATGTTAGCCTGCATTATAGAAAGACAGATGAAAAGCACGGGCGTCTTTCTCTTCTCATTTCTCCTCTCGCAGCAGCATTTTTCGAAGCTCAGCCACGGCCCCGCGAGCTTATAAATTATGAGAATGTTCCTGAACACGAGAAGAGTGCTTCGCCGCCATAAATTAACCCCATTTAATATTGCACGACCCTTCTCCCCCGAAGCAGGTAAAAGTGATCCTCAACGTACGGGCCCGCACTTCTTCGAAGCGCGAGAAAACGAAGACGGCAAATGACGTTAAGAAGGTCGAAACTGTTAACATCGGGCGAAAGTGTGCGTGCGCGCGTGCGGTTCGTTGCAGGTTGTAAAAATATACTCCGCGAAAGAGAATTTATCTTAGCTCGGCGCGGTACTCTTCCTTCATGTAATTAGTCTGATGCCAGGGGTACATATGAAATGCACGAGTCAACATTGCCAAAGTGATAACAGCCAGTGACGATGCCAACTGAAGTCCGTCCATCGCGTGCCATCGCGTATACCGAGCGGCCTTACAATGAATCGAGAGAATCCGAGGGAGCGTGCCAATGTGCAATGACACGAGGAATTCTCGTAGGGACGAAAGGGGAGAGAGAGAGAGAGAGAGAGAGGACATGCTATAACTGATGGCACGTCGCAGGAACGGGGTTCTATGGGCCAGCGAGATGGGATCGAGTCAATATGTACTCGCCAATCTCAATCTTCGATGCAGTGCTTAAGTGCTGTCTCGTTGGGACGGGGCAAAAACGTGAAGGACATCGGTTTCGTTGCCTCCATTCCTGACGGATCAAGTGCGTTCATGCTGCGATATCGATTAGGCAGCCGACGCGGAATCAACGTTTTTCTACTCAAACGCATTGTCCTTGAAAGATGGGAGGGATATCGGAAGATGCTGATGAGTGTGCGTTCGATCGAGTTCATACGCATCGAGCCTTGGTAATGGCGTCCCAGTGCAAGTGCGCACGTGTGCTTCTATCAACTCCGTACAACATACAGGATATGTAGAAGATGAATGAAACGGAGCGATGTCAAATAATCACTTTAAATTATGTTGCCCGTGCGACCGGGGCTTAAAATACATCGACGCTACACTCTACTTCCTGTAAGAGGCGACTAAAAGGGGATCAAAGGAATGGAAGTTCAGGTTTCAGTTTTTTTGCCCGGCAGCCCGCCGCGTGTGACATCAGAGAAAAGAAGAATTTTACGTCGCCGTAATGCCGACTAACCAGCAAGTTGCAGTGAGTGCGTATAAAAAGCCGCGACGGTTATCGCAGTCACTTTCATCTGGCTACGCGCTACGTGAACTCGGTTCAACGCCGGTGCCATAAATAAAAGATAAAATTAAGTGCATAAATCTGACGAGATAGGCCCGGCGCAAGTCGGATCTTATGCATCGCACGGTTTCATCGACTCCATAAGTCCCAGCCGACTGTTGCTCCGAATCATCGAACGGCCCTACATTTTCAGCCAACGCCAACCGTACGAGCAAGAATTACAGAAATTCGATTAACGCAAAGTTGCCTTCTTAATGGCATAAAAACGCTAATTTCGTACAATTATACCGTACAACGGTATCGCGAGAATGTAAAGTGTCGGATGTTTTGAATTTCATGAAGGCTTCCGCGAAACGCGCGCTCGTTTGAACGAGAAATATCCCCGGCATTAGTCAAGATTTCTCCGTGCGATGTACTAAATAGTGAATACGCTACGTGGCGGTTCATTTCGTCAATGGAGATGGTGAGTCGTATTGATGTTTTTCTCCGAACCGCCTGTATGCATGAGCGTCGATATCTATTGGGCGAATGACGACGACGCTGGTCGGAGGGAAAGCACGAAAATTCACCTCACAGACTTCGTCCTACTTCCGCCCGCATCGCTGCCTCTCGTAATCAAAGCGGTGATTAATACGGATCGAGATAGAGATCAATGTTAATCCCGATCGAAACGGAAGACCGGTTTCTTCTTCGACTCAGCGGGCAAATGCTCATCGCCGGATGCGAAACTACAAAGTCTGAATGCTAATTCCGCGGGCCAAGGAATCCGTCGACGTTAATTTGCTCAACGCGAACGAAACGAGAGGACGAAGGATCCGCGGTGATTTCCAGGACATCCGGCTCGCGCGTTTCGCCGCATTCCTCTCAGAATCCTCGGGCCGGTCCTCGTCTCGACAGCGCTCCGTTCAAAATGACAAACCTCCATTCCCTCCGCGCCAGAGCCAGACGACGGAGCTGAAAATCTTGGAAAACTCTCCATTACCTTTACCACTGGCCACGCTGATTGCGAGTAACGGGATACGCTGAAATGTTGGCCGTCTTAATTGCCACATAAATGATTCCCCGTAATCGTTATTTTCACATCTGATTCACGGGATGCGCCTCTTGGCGGCGGCATATTAGCTCTCTGTTGCACGCGAGCCGAGGGGACGATTATATCACGTGACGGCAAGCAGGCGCGTAGGTACCCGAAGGACTCTCCACGAGAGTTGGAAACGACGAAACTAAAAATACAGAGTGCCCTATCGCCGGGCAACACCGGCACCACACATCACGGATATCGGGAGGGAGGAGACATTCTCGCGCGCGTTAGAAAGGGTAACGCATCGACTTTGCACGGCGGACCGGCGTTGAGAGGACGCACAGGGCGCCGATAATGCGGCTAATGCGGCTAATGCGGATAGGAAACAACGGCTCAGCAGCATGAAGGAAAAGCCGCGCTCTCCCGCCTCACAGATTCACGCGACCGTGTAGAACCTTTGGAACGGCGTGAAGCATCCTTGAAATTCAATTGCAGCCGTTCCACTGACATTTTCCATGCTTATATTTTTACTGCGCCTAAGCCCCGGCTGGCGCGCGCGCGTGTCTATGCATTACGTAAGCGCGCACTTGAGCGTCATAATGCTCCGATGGGCAGGCGGGAGCACTTTTCTCCAAAGAATTTCATGGGTACTTACGTAATGTCATGCACGCGACGCCAAGTTAAAGGTCCTCCGGCACCTTTTATTAATCATTACATCGTATATATAAGATGCCCGGGGGTGCCAGCGTTTGACGAGGGTGCAAATTGCATCCTCCGAGTGCTTCTTTAACTCGTCGCGCTCTCTAACGAGGTCTGCTTCACGGGGCCGTAATTAGCCCGCGTTTAATTAATTACCCGCCCCCCTGCGTCACGTTATGTTATGTGTAGCGAGCACCCCGTCAATACTGTTGCGATCGGTCTAATTGAACGCGCGACTCGCGAGCGTATCGAGCGTCGGGCGGACGCAGGCATTGATTTTAAGAGGAACGGAAACGGCTGCATACGAGTGTACGTATGAGCCGCTCGCGGGGCTCGGCGGTAACGAGAACGGCGCGGTTAAGTTACTTCAACAAAGGTGAGAGCGATAAACATCGCATCGCGAGACGATCACTTTCATTCCTTCTGCCGCCGGACCCGTCTGATGGGAAAACGGGTAGTTGAACTCGTGCGGTATAGACATTTTCAACTGCGCGCACATTGAAACTATCGGCATTTTAATTACGGCGCGGACGGCTTCCGTCGGGTTGACTTATGGAAGAAGCCGATGCGCCGTGAGGTGCTTTTTCACCTCTGTTTGCCAGATCGTACGTTTTCTATCTGCGTTATAGCAAAAAGCCTGATGCCAATTAGATATGTCCAGGCGATATAAATATGTCGCAGGATACCGATATCATCGTGCATCCGGTAGATCTGCCCAGTTTATATGCTCGTCTCCGGCTCGAACAGAACAGCGCGGGGACTGGAATCATCATTAATGCGAGGTCAACGATAACAATATCCGCCCGTGAGAGAGAGAAACATTTCTCCTTTCGAAGACGCATAGATCCTTCTTCTATCTTGGCATGCGGTTAGTCCTCGGCAGACCTCCGCCTTTACGTCCTGTTGCTAGACTTCCGGCCGAGATAACGGAGGCATACGACATTTCCATAATAGTTCCTAAGACCTTCGACTCGGGCTCGGAACTGCATCTCGACAAGAGCATTTCGCGTTTTTCATTTCCGCACACGGGAAGTCGGAGATGTGCGAACAAAGTTCGATATCGGGAGCTGCGCGAAAGGTCAAACCGTGTAATGCACGTGTATCACCTTTAGCCTGCGCCGACGAAACGTAATTACACGCTCAGGAGTCAACTCGTAATATTGGCCAAATTTTCCGCACGCCCCAGTATATTGTTCATCTTATAATTGCCCGACGACGTGGCAAGATTAATTGTCCGTCGGTTTCGCTCTTCATTTTCGGCCCAACTTCAATCGCCACGACTATTCTCGCGCGATACACATCCCGTATAACCGAGCGTATGTTTTTTGTATTCGCGTTCAAACGCGCCTCAACAGCAGGTATTTTGATACACGTCGATCGTGACTCGAAATAAGAGATTGCCCGTTTCCCGGATACGAAGATTCAATCTTCATCGGCGATCTTTCGCTTGGACGCGCGCGCGCGCGCGCAAAAGATTCGGCCTTTTGTACCCGCTATTCCAATTCACTTATGTCCTGGCCGGTCTGGCGTTCCGAATGTTTCGATAGAGATAGAGATAGAGAGAGAAAGAAAAGAATCCTCGCATCGACGGTCCCGTCGCCGCTGTGTTCCGCGCGCGCCGTTTTTATATCGGGAAAGGTAAATCGATCGGAGGGCGCTATTTTTTCGCTTCGCGGAAAGAGCCTCTCCCCCTCTCTTTTATCAGCCCACCCACCCCCTCGATCCGCGCCATCGCGTGCCCACGTCACGTCATTTCTGGATTGGAAGCTGTCCTTGCACAAAGGACGCATCCCGGCGCTTCGGAAAAGTCTCGTCTCTCTATGAATGGAGGCGGTGACGGCGAGGAAAAGAGAGAAAGACTGTGTCGGATCAGTCGGGAAGCAAGGACGACTAATTATAGCTGCTAGTATCTCGCTCTCTTTCGCTGCTCCTCGTTTTGTACATTAACCGTGCTTGAACCCCACGTATCCCACGGAGAGGCACGGAGTTCTCAGATTGTAACGCGCGAGCATGGGCCTTACAATGGGGGGGGGGACATAACACGGTCGTCAACTTCTGCCCGCGAAACGTTACTCCGCACACTCGGACGTCGCCAATACCTGCTCGCGTGGCGATTGTTCTCCCGTACCTCGTTACACGCTGGAAGCGTGCGAAAGTGTTCGCTTACAGCGTGTTTACCGTTCAAATCGATCGGCGAGGAATTAATTGCGCGCGCGGTCGAATGTCGACTTCGCCTGGCGTCGCGCGGATAAATTCGTATGCTGCTCGGCTTGAATTGGAGTTGCCCGTCAATTCGATTATCCGGTCTACTTATGTTGCCTGCGCTTTTTCCCCGGGCGCACTATCGTCGTCTTCAAGGATATCTCATTATTTGCGGACAGGTAATTATAATTACGTCAGATGCTAGTCGCTGATATTCACGGAATGAACGGCGCAGGCCGGCCGACTGTTGTATGAATACACACGCTCATTGACGCGCATCTCGGTTTTCCAACGGGGACAGGAAGTCGTAAGATAAAAGGTGTCGATAGGCGAACCCGCTAATCTACGCCCGCTCGCTCACTCGCGCGCGCCCGCATGCACGTGAAGACACGGCGTTGTACCGTGCAGTAATCAAGCCGCGGACAAAGTTCGCGAATCTTATTTTCCAGTGTAATTAAGCAGTACCGTATTTTCCGCTTCGTTATCGCGACTCCTCATCCATCGACGAGCCTCTCGTTAAATCGCGTAACGTCACGGAACATCGCGCCCTCTCTCGACGCGAATAATTTCGTACTACGCGACGAGTACGCCGGGGCTCGGGGGACAATTTTTATTTTCGACAACGCGAAGACGCGCGCGCTCGTCAATTCATTACCGGCTTAATTAGGCGCCGAGTGTAATCCGCTGTTCGCCCGCCTTAATTTCGCACCCGGGGAGATTAGAAAGGAAAAAAAAGAACAGTGTGGCCGTTATAAGTAAAGCTTACGGAGCGCTGGCTTACGCGGCGGTGACACTTAAAATAATGAAGTGACGTGCCACCGTGAGGCCACCGTGCATAAAGCCAGACGACGGCGTAAAACGCGAACGAGAAACAACGCTTCCTCGCGCACACACGCGACGCGTCGATAGTGCGCGTGTGCGCGGAGCTATAATTAGAAATTGCACAGACGACGGGGATGAAAACGAAAAGGCATAATTAAATAAACCGTAGAAACTAACTCTTATAATGACACTATAAATAGGCAAGGTCGTGCGCCGGTATGTAAACGGGGTTGCGCGAATATCATGAGCCGGGAGAACGGTGCCAATTATCGTTGAAGACCGTCGGTGCGTGGGTGGCGAGAGAAATTACGTTCGTACGTCAGGGCATCTCCGTGAAAGCACCTCGTGCGATCTTGCTCCCGCAGCGGGAGGAGCGGGTCGAAATCCTTCGCGAGCAGCTCCATACTTGGATTTCCTTGGCGAGAGAGAGGAAGCCTCGTGACGCGAGTTATGCGTGTCATTGGTAAAGGTCCGTGTGTTATGTTTCACCCCGCCCGAAGTGCTTGTCAGCGAGGTACATATAGGCGAAAAGCAGACGATTTCGTTCTTCTGGAAAACTTCATACTTCATTGTGGTTTCTATCTGGAATTTTCTTGATAGAAGAAGGAAACTTGTGTGATGCAATTACGCGTCCAATTTATAGAAAGACCTTATCTATCTACTCGATTGAGCTGTCGCCGATATCGAGAATAAGTGGTTAAGCAGTTCAGTCGGCTGACTCATATTTTCATATTCCACTTGGCGATGCTCTTGAGATTTTATACGATTTCATACGGTCGTACGACTGTGCCCTATTTCCATAGATTTCCTTCTCTCGCGGTCAAGAGAGCGAGAGAGGAAGCCTTCTAAAGCGAATCACGTGCCTGACCCCTAAAGGAAGGTTCATTTGCTCTCGTCGACCACCACTTGCTTTAGAATAAGCGTTGCCAACCACAAAAACATGATTTGCATGGAAAATGTAAAATCTCATTATAACAGAAAACTGATGTTTCCCTGGTACAGCCTCTTCGGCCTAACGAAGTTACCTGTTCAGTGAAAGGAAAATTGATAAGGTGGAAGCATAAAGGTCGCCTACGGCCGATACGAAGTTTAAGTACAGCTCGAGTGCGCAATATAATAATATATTCTCTGGTGTCAGACCCTCGGTTAGGTACATCGACAGACAGGGGCGTACTGTCTCCAGAACTCTCGATGCTCGAAAAATCAATGACCCAATTGTTCGCGGACGAAGAGAGCGCGAGTTGCGTCGGTCGCAATAAGACGCGGTGCCTTCTTTCTCTCGCTCACAATCGACTCAGACTGTGCCGGAAACTCGATCGGCGTCTATCTTCACCCAAAAATGTTCATCCGCCACCTATTTTCGATCCCAAATGTAATCGGGACTCACACCCTGCCTCTCGACAGGGTACGAAGTACGAACCCGTTGCCGCACACCACTTATTTCAATACTCCACGGTTTCGGGCGTACGTAAACGTAATGAAACCGATTTCAATTAAAAGTTACGAAGCATCATTAAACGGCTCGGAAGGCGAGTTAATTAAAACGTTAACTTTCATGCGGCGGGCGTACGTCGCTCGTGGGTGGGTGCATTTATGGGTTCGGTACGTGTATGTGTGCCACCGACACACACATAGTTCGAAAACTGAATGAGCCGACTCGATGCCTCGTTCAATTCAGCGAAAGTGGCGTTGAAAGAGTTCTATTCTTCCTCGCTGCGTAACTTACGCGCACAGGATGTTTCGAAAGCCGGGGCTATCGATTTAATTGTAATTCGCTCCGCGGGCACTTAAATTAGTCGCAGCGAATCTCGCACGAATCGCTCGCTTTGTCCGCAATGCATCGGTCGTGCGCGGAATTTCTCTACTTTCTTTCGCGGATGTACACGTTGCACAAAATGTAAAATTGTTGTGCAAATGATATATATACGTTAATGTCTTAAGTGATGTGTTACAATAGTTATAATATAGTGTTCACATTCAATATTAAGTATGTTATAACGTAAAAAGATCCTAGTGTTGCATATTACAATGCTTAAAGATTTACAACAGTGCTGTCCAAGGAGCGCTCCCAGTGCTCTATAGGCCCCCCCGCCCCACTAAATTAACGTTGCCCTGGAAACGGACGACGCACCGTGTGTCATGATCGGCATAAACAAAAAAACGCGATGAAACATAAAGGACAGAACCATTTCTATCTAGTGGAGGTGGAAATAGCGGCGTAAGGGGCCCCTCTCGTGGACTGCACTGATTTACAATATTCACGATCTAGCGAAGGTCACATTTAGGAAATATAAAGTTCCGTCAAAAATGTTGTGCAACGTATACTTTTACACCTTCTTAACAGTTGTGCATCGAGGTCGGTAGACCAGTCAGTCCACCAAGGAAGATTACACCGTGTAAATGCGCAGGGATGGGACGAGTATCGAGGTTTCTGGACGCGCTGGAAATATGAGTAGCCAGTCGTTCAAGTTTGCGGAAGATGTGAGCATGACTAACAGTCTGCAGGGACGTTACTTAACCTAAATAAAATCCTTTCGTCGGTTTGTGCTGGCGAATTAATCGTTAATTAAATTACAACTAACGTCCTTTCACTCGCGGTGCTTTGGGCTTTTAATTAAAGCGCGAAACGAGCAAAAATGGCATCGAAAATTCGTTAATCAAATTATTATAATTAGGACCGTGGGTGCGGATGCCGTGAGGTAGTACAATTATGGAAAATTATATTGACGTCAAACAGAAGGATGCTAAAATTAAGAGAACACTGAAGTTAGTACCCAGAGTAGAATAATGTAGTAAAGTGATATCGAAAATTCGTTGATAAAGTGACTATAAATGAGAAGGCAGGTACGTGTGCTATGAGAGAATGTAATTACGGAAAAAGATATTGACGGTAAAAACTGAAGGATGCTGACGTAAAAAGGACATCAAAATAAATAATGTATCTATTAATATAATGACTATTGAAACTTACCATTGTGTATTCAACCAATGTTGCATGCTGTGATAAAACTCTCCTCACTTATTATTTGCCAAAGGAAGCGAAAAAATCCATCTCACATATTCTAGCCTCAGTGATACGGTATATTAGTCATAAATACGCAGGAAACGTAATTAACTTTTCAACAGCCTATGAACCGAGAACAATGCCCACGCTGAATATGAATACGAATAGGATCGGCTCCGTATCACTTTATCACATTCAAAGCGAGTTTCACAGTGTTTGGAGTAAAAAAAAAATAAATGACCGAGTTCTTGCGTGAGGGCCCCTACGCCCCCTACAATTCATAAACCAATCTATCAACGCATAATTCGATGCAAATTTCTGATTGCGGGAAAATTTGATTCCCGCAACAATTTATAACACATACAAAAACATGTTTCAACAGGAGGCTTGCGATATTTTCCTAAATTTTCATTGACAGCTAACAATAAGTAGTTATAATAATCATGTTTACAACGACAGAAATATGTGTCGACTGAAAGCTATATCAAGTTACGATGTTTACTCGGTAGAATTTTCCGACAATAAACTTGGAGCGAAGTAGTAGAGGCGCGGACATTTTCGAAAGTTTATTTCTGAACTGCTAGACACCAACAACGGAAACGGAACCGTGAAATAAAGAAGTTTCACGTCCACATGCTCATGTAAAGAGCGTATCTTCGCACAGGCATCGTGCGTCCGCGCTCTCCTATTGTCTTGACTACTACCTCCTTCCTAGTATTTCCTGTCGCTGTTGAAAGTGGAGCGTTTGCCGTCAAAGACGCCGAAGGCTGCTTTTTACTGTTTTTCTTAGGACTAAACGTGCTATCGGCTAATCTTCGCGAAACACAATGGCGCATAAAGATTATGTTTGTCCTGAGCACGAGAGAAGCGAATTTCTCGAATACTCTTCTCACTCCATACGTTTCCTTCCGCAGCAAGTTTCCCTAAAATGATTGCTCAACATCATTGACCTCGATGTACAAAATATTCTCCGATTTTCGATAGTGCTTATTTATGATATTTCCAAAAGTTTCTGTAGCTGGGTATTAATTGTTACATGTAATTCGCTCTTTGAGTGTAATCGTTATAAATAATCGATAACACGTTTCCGTATAGTACGATGACTTTATTACCATATTCGCCTACATGCTGTAACACAATGTTTGTATACTCACAACCGCCTGCATACATATAACGTTGACTGCACGCAGTAAATTATCAAAACGCCGGGCTTCCCGTGATAGAACGTCCGTTGATAATTTTTTAGGCGAAATATTACACAACTTCCAAAATGAGTTTAGGTGTGACGGCGACCGGAAACGGATAACGAAATGCAGCGAACAACGCGTCATTATAATAAAACAAAAACTTTACTTAAAACCTAAAACAAAACGAAGGAACGTGTGTGCGAGAACGGTGTGCAAGTATTACAAATACATCTATGTATATAGCCGCAGAGTTACCTCGAAAGTGTTGTATTTAAACTTTCACGTACATAATACCCATGCGACCAGTAATAAAAAAAAAAACAGACAGAGAGAGTGAGTGACTGAGAGAAAATGACAATTTAAAAGTATTTTTCGAGACGGTCCTTCAGTTTTGACGGGTCAACGTTTGGTCCGTGACGTTCAACAACTTTGCCTTCTTTGTCGACGATGAACTTAGTGAAGTTCCACTTTATGAAGTTGCCTATTGTGCCGCCTTGCTCCTTCTTCAGATACTTCCAAAGGGGATGCGTGTTTTCGCCGTTGACGTCGATTTTCTCGAATAAATCGAATTGTACCTGGAGAGAAAATTAGGTCGATAAACGCGTCGTCGATGTCGGTTCTTAATTTGATTGAACGGAAAGAAAGACAGATTTAAAATATACAGACAACAAGTGTATTATTCGTATCTTCTTATACCGCCGTCTGTCTATGCCAAATTCGATTATTTCAAAAACTATTTATTCAAGCGTTTTAATCATCAATCAAGAAATTTTGTTTAAAAAATAACAGTAAACAATTGTCACAGTCGTATAGTAAATTCTGTCATAAAATCCATACATATTCGACAACTCTACGCTGTCGTTTGTACGACATGAAAACGACGTCTGTACGAATAATAATCGACACTTACTTTTTGACGTTCGGCAAAGCTGCAAATCTGCTCGCTGTCACCAGGCTCCTGTCCGTTGAACTGATTGCAAGGGAACGCCAAAATGCGCAGACCTGCAAGCAATCATCAATCGCTCATCAATCGCTCTTGACAATTATTATCTTTATTCTGTACTCAATCTAACTTCAGTCCCCATCGCGAGGGTACTTTCGTTCCTCGATGTTCTCGATAATTACTCCGGGTGTACACGAGGAAGTGGAACCAGTTACGTAACGATCAATCTGTCTCCGCGAATTGCAGATACATCAAAAGCGGAATCGTCTCTATGATTGTGCCGTTTCGCGAGCAAAATTGTGTCAACGATTCTCGGCAATTGGTCTACTTCCAGCGGAAACCGATTAAGTATACCTAATAGTCCGTATAGCATTGACAATTCAGTCACCACTCGAAATATGAATTCTGCTCAAGACAAACCTTTAACAATACACCGATTCTCCGAAGAAAGAAATACATTACCATGCCGCTATTGGTTATCGTCGAGAAAGAACGCTTATTGATTAGTACGGATACACATTTAGGGAAATCGTTACTGCTTCCCAATACAACGACTGACCTTTCGATTCGGCGTACTCGTCGTAAAGCTCATTGAGCTCTTTGTAGTTGGTCGCTGTGAGTCCGCATTTTGATGCAACATTCACGATTATGCACACGTGGTCCTTGTACCTGCCACGACAAACGGTAAGGTTGTAAATAAACGATACTGCGATGTTGAGGTCAGCCTCAAATTCGATCAAGCGCGATCGGCAAATACTCACTTCGTCAAAGGCACCTCCTCTCCCTTGATGGATGTGACCGTGAAATCGTAGACCGACTTGGCCGACTTGTAATCCTGATTTCCGCTCATTTCGCTGACGGCTGCAATTTTAATCCGGAAATTCTTAGAGTCTCTTTTACATGCAAGACGCTCTACTCTCTATTGCTCGCACGAAATCTCAGCACTAACGTCAGTTTAGACGTTTTCAAACGTAGAAACGGCCGGTTTTGTTACGCGTGTTAACTTCGCGTGTATTATAATAACAGGCTTATAATTTCGATACGCACATGTAACCAGAGTACACCTTTAGAGACATTACAAATAAATGATCACAACATACCTGCGTGATAAAAGTTTCCAAAAGTAGTTAGTAGGTGGTAGAAAACAGTAATTACTAGGATAACTGTAACGTTAAAAATAGGCGGATTAATTTCGAGTTTGCAGGAATGACGTCCGGATCTTTGTTACGCTTCAATCTCGGGCAGTAAAGAGTTTACTTTGGTTCTGTGCAATACTGGCAGTCACAGTGGGTAAAACGTTGCATTTTTAACTGCCATGTGCGCTTTTCTATCGATCTATTCAGAAATCGTAACGAACCGGAAGGACAAACAATAATAATGCATGAACCGTGCATATCGCATAGGATTGTGAATAAGTAACGTGTATAATTTGTTAGATGTAATTGCTCTTTCGTTGCGTACCGATTATCCACACAGGAGTTACTCCAAAGTAATTCAAACGCTTTCTACATTTCAAATTATCGCAACGTAGAGGCTGAATGTCTTTGCACTAAAAAAAGTCTGCTAACTGAAAGTATAAACTTTTCATCCGATGCATTAAAGCGATAATGGGACGTACCTACATTTATCTGCCCTTCATAGCTAAAGGTTTAATTATTTATAAACTAATAACCGCGGGTCTTCACGTTCTGCCCGCGTCCTTTACACTTTTTACACCTGTAGGTGTGAGTGCAAGGTCGCAAGTGTCTTAGACATTGTCCACCTGTTAACTATTTACACTCTCAATGGGTCAAGTACAGTCAGGCCATAATGAATTTTTCGACATACAGAACGCACACTTAGCTCCGGCCACTGAGAGTGGACATAGGAGTTTAAAATGCTAATTCTGTGTTATGCATTCATATTAGCAGAGTTGGATTCCGTTATACAGCGGAGTGCTTGCAAAAGTGTTGCAAAGGCGCGTTTTCGTTTCGACCAAGCAATTATGAGAATTGAATTTTACAATATCAATCTCGCGGTCAAGGCCTACTTTGTATTTGTCGGGCTCAGTTCGTCCTCTACCATTTTAATATCGACCGCGATGCAGTTAACGCTCAGTCTGATTTTGCGAACATGAGTATCATGGGTTTTATAAATGTAATTTGTAAATATCGCGGATTACGAACACGCGATGAAACGTGGACAGAACAATATCGTCTGCGGCCAATGGACAAACTGTGGACTCGTCTAAAATCGCGAATACACACATTACGCCCCGTTAATATATCGCTAATCATAATATATAGTCCCCGGGGTAACGTAATCATGCTGCACTCAACCTTGGCACATTTCTAAAATATATCGGCGTCATCGTTTTATTCTCCGAACACTTTCATAAAACCAAGATAAAAAATTCGATGCTTGGTACGTCTACATCTATATTCCTGTGAGAATAATCGGTCGAACTTCATTCCATGAGATATTGCGTGTTACTTGCATCTTGAAACGTGGTACTACTACGTTATACACAGATCTCTTCTGCTTTAATTGTGCAAGGAATCTCTTATGTCGCATCTTGTTAAGTATTGTTAAGTTACGTGCCTGCGAAACTTCGAACAAAAACGGGCAGTCCCGTGGGCATCAGGTACTTTAAAATA
Organism: Priocnemis perturbator; assembly: GCA_963942575.1. NCBI lineage: Eukaryota > Metazoa > Arthropoda > Insecta > Hymenoptera > Pompilidae > Priocnemis > Priocnemis perturbator. The sequence goes on from OZ012649.1 coordinate 17,354,745, forward strand.
CGCATTGCCGGTTGTGCAGCTTTCGGAAGTGCTAGTTCGTGTGTTCGCAGTGCCTGAAATCGTGATCGGTGCAAATGCATGTTCAATGAGCGGTTTCAATGTACATTCATGGGAAACATCGTATCGCGCGGAAAAGATCAAGAAGATCGCAGATATACGAGTTTCTCGTTTTTCAGACGAATTATCCGAAACGAAATTTATAGTCGACGAATGGGTAGGTGCGCTTAAAGAAGATAATGTAGTGCTGGAAAATATAAAGCGAGCGCACATCAACGTATTTACGCTCGCGAACGATGTATATAATATGTGAAATTTTCATTTCAAAACGCTTCGCAAAATTCGGCCTCTGCTTTTTTGTTTTAAACACTACGATTACGCTCTCCGCTGTTTCTTATGGAGAGCAAAAAAAGCCCGATATTTTCATGTCCTCTCGACAATTCTTTCATTTACACCTCCACGAGAATATCCTCTGCTCGGCTCCTGAAATAGCGGCGCGTTCGTGAAATACGAGGGCGGGGGAAGTTTCATCTGGACGCTAAAGGTTGAAATGTCAGCGGCGTGACAGTGCAAATTTTAACTTGACCGGTAGTGCGCAAACCGGCCGACAGATTGTACTTGGACACTGGTCATTCCGTTAATGTCTTTCCGCGAATGAACGGCGATTGCACTGAAGGCAAACTGGCGGATGTAATGTTCAACGATAATAATAACAAAAAAAAGTGCGGTATCTCTTGATAGTAGGTAGTTAACGTTTTTTCGAATGTGGTACATCTTTTGTCGATCGGTTTAACAATGCGACATGTGCATTTAAGAATGAATTCTTTCGACACGTTGATCTTTGAAAAACAACTGATTTATATACTGCTGTGCGTTCTCTACAAACTTATTTCGCTCGAAACTGAGGTCGAAGGAATATCGTCTACGCGATAAGCACGATAGAACGAAGCAGAGGAGAGGTTCAAAGTTCACTACCACACCTTGATTGCGGCTCAATATAAATTCGTTATGTCCTAACAAAATCGCATGACCGCGTAAAATGATCGCAGACGAACATGCTAAAGCTTCGCAACCTTCGAAACAAAGCTTTTCCCACAGTTTTCAGAACGTCTCCACGAAACATCCGTGGCGATCCGCGCGAAACTGTGCGCAGCACCGTTCAAAAATTGGATTTTTACGCTTTTAAACATTGCCGCCGTCGCCATCTGGCGTTGACCGGTGAAAACATCGCAGGCTCCATGACGAGCAATCTCTCGACTGCGCCCTATCGTTCACGAATATCCGTTACACAGCGTTTCTACGCGAAAACCTGACCCTTCTCGCGATCTAAATTTGGTAGCTAACACGTTCGAGCACGCTTTTCGTTTACAACTTGACATTACTCAAAATAGTTTCTTACCGAAAAACGTTGAATATAAGGCTGACAAGAATCACGAACGTGAGAACGACGATCCGCACTCTACCGGCACTACATGTACACTGGTTCGCAGTGGCCAATATCTGGTCTGAAAACATGGACGTACAGTGCTGTGTGTGTGTGCGCTTGTCCATGCACACAATCGCACGTTCTCACCGAGCTGCTACTCGTAGAACTACTGGCCACTGAGTAAACCTCGTCAATATTTTATCATGCAACAACGCTCTTCGTGGTATTATTACGCGGCTAGTGTCTATAACGATCGAACTATACGCGACACATTCTAAATCAACAGAAAATTCAGGGTGGCATAAGTAAAAGTAACCCCGAAGGGGTTCCCGTTATTCAACGTATTTCCTATTAAATACGGCTCGACACATACGCAAGCAGACGCACACTGAAGTGTGTTTCGGATATTGGCCAGCGTAGCCATATAAGATAAACGCGATGAGAAATATGTCATATTACGGTAAAACGGTTGGCGTTACTTTTACATGCGCCACCCTGTATGAGGTTTAACTCTTGCCATACTCTGTAGATGCTCATAGATCGATAGTTGCTTGCGTTTGTAGATATTAACAAACTTTATGAATTATTATTGGACTGTGGGGGGCAATTACGTACGACTGACTGCATAGGTGTTTGTGCACTTACCGTACTCGGTGTACATACGGCTCTATAAAAGAAAAATATGGACAGAAATAAACAGTTATCAATATAGAACAACACTCGTACAAATTCATAACTGCTACACGGCAGAGAAAATGGGAGTGAGATATTATAATGTATCGAAAAGAACAAATACAAATTAATCGAGCTATTCTTGTATTAAACGTAAGATTATTGATCTAAATTCTAAATATTGAATAAAGTCAATTAATCACATAATTTAACTAATGAACTTCTGCACTTGTTTCAGTACCCTGGTCCCGTGGAAGGTGTTCAGACACGAATTGAATCAGGTCCATCCAATTAGTTCTGGCCTGCAGGCAATGGCATTAAAGTCCACGATAGACCTTACGTGCAACGATTACATATCGAACTTCGAATTCGATGTCTTTACAAGGTAAATACGCGCAACGTGCAAAGAGTGTGTGTTTAAAAAACAATACATCGTTTTATGATAATTAATGTTCCAAAAGGTTATTCCAACCGTGGTCAACGCTTTTGCGCAACTGGAAAATTCTGGCTGTGACGCATCCCGGGTACGTTGCTTTCCTGACGTACGACGAGGTAAAAGCACGCCTGCAAAAGTATTGTATCACGAAGCCCGGGAGCTACGTGTTTCGGTTAAGCTGCACAAGGTTAGGGCAATGGGCCATCGGGTACGTCACATCCGACGGTGATATCCTTCAGACTATACCGCATAACAAAAGTTTATGCCAAGCGTTGCTCGACGGTTATCGGGAAGGCTTGTAAGTATTGACGTTTTATACATCTTTGTAGAAAGTACGATTAAGTAATGTTTGTTCAGTATTACCTTGAACTATAACACAATTTAAAATGTATGACTAGAAAGCGTACAATACAGGCATTATGTAGAACGCTTCAAACGGCCTAAGCCCCTAAGCAATTGCGGGCTATTTTGTAGTGTCATACAAATCGTGTTAAGCTGGCGTACATTCACGGCCCGGATGAACTCCGCGCAGCTTTAGAACGATCGCAAGGAATTAATATTATTCTATATAATGTCTGAATTTCGTAAATTGCAGATAACGTAAGATGGACGCGTGGCCTCATTATAATGCGCTATATGAGCGAACTTTGTCTTTGCAGTTACTTATATCCGGACGGCCGTAACATAAACCCCGATCTAACATGGGCAGTTCAGCCGACCCCGGAGGAGCATATAAAAGTGACCGCTGAGCAATACGAACTGTACTGCGAAATGGGTAGCACATTCCAATTGTGTAAAATTTGCGCCGAGCACGACAAGGACGTGAGGATAGAGCCCTGCGGTCATCTCCTTTGTACACCATGTCTCACAGCTTGGCAGGTAGCAGTACCTAGTTCAACCCGTTCGAAACTTCGCCTAAGTCGCGTCCGAGATATTTCCTTCAAAATTATAGCGAGCATCGTTTCTCGTTTGGACGATTCTCGTGTTTGCAGAGGCAGTCTCTACTTGTGCGCGATGCGACTGGTGCGTACGGCATAGTGTCTGGTTAATCGAAATGTCGACGTTGTTTTTGCAGGACTCGGAAGGCCAGGGCTGTCCGTTTTGCCGAGCGGAAATTAAGGGCACCGAACAAATCGTCGTAGATCCGTTTGATCCGCGAAGAACGCATCGACCGGGAGCACATTCAGCGTCAGCTAGTAACGCATCAACTCCCACGCGGGATCTTGACCCCGACACCGAGGTATCCGACTAGGAGTAGCACCTACCCTCATTATTAAATGTGCTCTATGTATAACAACCCTCCCGGCAATGTGTCTCACTCTCAAGGATGCCTCATACATCTCACGTGAGGTCTTGAGCTCGTTTTGGATCATCACTATCTCATATCACTTAGACAATTATCATTCAGAATCGTTCTATATCTTATATAAGGGATATCTGTCACGCATCTCTCGGGGTCGCTTGAGCATCGAGAATCGACGCTATGCTCGTTTATGCAACCGTCGTTTCTGGAGTGAATTCTAAATGTAAGAAGGGACCAACTTTTTTGTCTCTCGAAGTACATAAAACGGTATGTTCGCGATCTGCTGCCGACTGATTGTGTGTTTCGCACGATAATACGTATTCTCTTGTTGCAATACACAATCCATACTTCGTTTGACTAACAATATCTCTCGCAAAACTGTATGTATTGCAAATTTACGAAAAAAAATATTCGTCGGGTATGCGGAGACCTTAAGGTAGGTTGCTTTTTTGCATTTTAATAGGGAGCTGTACCGTTAATGGCTTATTGTACAACCCACCGTCCTCGTTTCATTTTCGCAACGCATATGCCATCAGGGCCCACATTTGCTCTGCCACATGGAACATGTCCCTGTCGGTTGATGCTGATAAACTTTATTAATGTTAAATGCAGAAGAGTCCTTACTAGATAAATTGCGTGAACGTCTTGGATTAACATGACGTCAAAGATAAAATTTGCCTTAAATGCGGACTTATTTTAAAGTTCGTAGCTAGTATAGGAAGTAATGACTCTTCCGAAAGCATTTTTCGTTGACATATTTTGAATGGAGGAGGCAAAATTAATAATGTGTATGCTTAAATATTATTGGCAAATATTTGTTCAAGTGTGTGCGCACACACATAACACACACACACACACACACACACACACATTCACCCACACACGCGTAGATTTTGCCCTATAGACGTTTTGCATTGTCTATGCAAAAGAATAAAAAGTACAACAGTATTAGTCAAGATATTGATTAGCGATACGGAAAATGTTTGTACTTGAATTTTCTTGAGTGTACAAAGATGAGGGGGGAAACGTTATATCATCGTGCCAGTACAAACTGTATCGAGTTCTCGTACAATTAAGTACTTATACTACGGAAAGCCATATATACAATTGACAATTATAATTTATGGAAGAGACACAACGTAAGTTTTCGTTGCCACTTTCTCGCCTTATATGCCCCGCGTCAATTCATTAAAACGTAGAATCCTTCCTTCTCTAAGCATCTAAAGACTTAGATTCGGCTAAAGTTTAATATCATAATTGCGTGTTACTTATCTTATTCCTAAGTAAACGAACAACGACACGATTCAACGAATATTGCGACGCACGTACGTTGGACGATAATCATTCCCGCAATTAGAGTCCCAATTATCGTGCATGAACGTGTCGAGTTCCTCCCTAAACGCCTGTTACGGATGATCGCAAAAGTTAGACAAGAAAAAAACATGGTGATATAGTTCTGTCTGGCCGAAATAGAGTAGTATACATTTGAGCAATGAAAGGAATGCTACTTAATTTAATGCGTCAGTCAATTAATTATCACCTTTGTGTTATTCTATTAGAATTTATTTGTGTACCTGTTGGCGGTAGGAACAATGTAATATCATATGACATCTTCTGCACATGAGAAGATTCACAGCGATATTATCTTCTTACTTTTAGATATTTATTATTTATTCCGCTCTCATAGAGAAATCACGACAAACGCTTTACCAGTGATTGACAGTATGACTCTACGCTGATTCCAAATGCTATGGTGTATACATTTTTTTCATTTTTTTTTTTTGAACTGCAATCATGATAGGAGGGTTTGTGCGCATAATGCATGCACGTGCAACTAAACCTAATTTGGAACGAGTCCCGTTCATTGCGACGACTTTTAGCTCATACATGCACACATTAATTTATACATAGTCATACAAACACAGACGATTAATCCCGTACATAAGAACATCCTCACATGTGTCTCATTTTTTTACTTTTTTTTTTATATGTGACGACATTGTTTACAATCACTGTCCTGAATACATACTGGTGCCCCGTTAACGTGCCGTCGCAAAATCGAAAGAACTCAAGTCTCGCCAACGATTCGGCCTATTTTCAATTTGTTGCGCACAGGACGCAATACGCCCGATTAAAAGTGCGAGGACATGTAGAACCATTTAGCGTTACTCGTACCATGGAGAGCAGTGCTGCTAATTATTAGGTATTAGGCCCGTCCTCGGCATGGTGCATCGGCGATGGACGCAATTAAACCTACATTTAGCGAAACATTACTTATATAGAATACATCCTTTCTTACTCATTGTAAAATACTAGGGATCTAAAAAGTAATTTTTTAAAATAAAAAGTTGTATTATCATTACATCGAGTTAATTCTACGCACTTTCTTTCTCTCTGTCTTTGTATCTGTTATCTCTTTCTCTCTCTCTGTTATACACTTTGTCTCTTTTTCTTAAATTGTTTTTCCCTATCTGTTTTTTTTTTCTTGTACATGACCCTTGTGCTGGACTTTGATTCTCATATAGTCTAGTACCCCGGGGATACCTCTTGCATTCTCGTCTCGAGCAACAGGGATATCTCGAAACATGAGTTCATGGTGTTACTTTATATATCGCTAGCATGATCGTTTACTTTTTATATCTCATAACGTTTACTTACTGGGTCCATTCCTCTGCCCGCTGCATGATTGAAATAAAAAAAAAAGAATCGGAAATGTACATACGCCAACGGACAGGTGTTGTAACGATGTGGAGTGCTGCAAGGTAAGTGATATAAGAAATTGCATTATGGCCAGTCTGCTTTTGCGCTTTGTAATTATATGCTCGTACCCCTGATATTGTGCTGTTACCTGTGCATCTTTTTTTTTTTGTTGCATCGATTAATTCATACGAAAAGTTTTCTGGTTAACGACGTCCGAAAGCTGTCCTGGGAAAAGGACTTTACGATCAACTCTTGTGCACCATGCAAATTCTTCTCTCACGACCCGTTAATTTGAGCCGACGATTATGACCATAGTTACAATTACCGCGACGGTTATTCTTCATACGGACGCACCGGATTTAATCTTTTGGACGTCCATAAACGCATTGTCACATTTAACGACTGATAATTCCTGTAAACACGTGCTTTCCACCACTGGAACTGACTAAAATCCGTTAATATTACAGTGAGACGTTAATGCAATATGTTACAAATTTGAGATAGTTTACGTATGGAACACGTGTGATACACAATTTCTATTTGATAACAATATTACCTTGTTAAAGAAGCTTCTTTTTTCCTTGTGTCTTAACCGGTAAAATTCAATCTTCAGCAACTGTCCAATTTTCACTGCGCACGTACCGAGGACGTTGAGAAGAGAAACGATCGAAACTGTACCGTCTCGTTGAAAGACCCTACACGTATAAATAATTAATCGTCTAGCAAAGGGCGCGAAACGAAGCCGTAGTCTGCATCCAACCCCTCCTTTAGATTGCCCTTTTGCAAGATCTAAAGTTAACACGTCCTCTCCCTGCTCCCTATGTTTTAGGACATAATGGCCCTGTGCAATGGGAACTGCGGACTCATCTGCGACGTCGACACTGATGACGAGGAGGATTCCAGTCCGACGAACTCACCGATACCGCCACGAAGAATCGTCCCGAGTCCTCCACTTCCGCCTAGACGACCTTCTCCATCTCCAACGCCGAACAATCATGCGAGAAATGGACGTCACTTGATGGTGCCGAAAGAAAATGCACCACCACCGCCGACGTCAAATGTCACCGTTATCCTTAGCTCAACCGCCGACAGCCAACAGAACAATAAAAGTGAGTGTTTTATCCCTTACGCAGCAAATCTTTCACCTTACCTTATTATCGACCTGTTTCTCTAAAACGTTACAATTTGACCAGACATCAAAGTTTGAGAAACACATAAACGTATTTGATGTCAATACTGCTATTGTATCCGCTTATTGTGGTACCAATACCGTTTCTTTACATTTAACATCGTCAGCACTAATCACAAGCTGTGCCATTCATATTGCCAAATATGATTCCTTATCAGCTCAGTAATGATTTCTATCAATTCCGTGTTATAGTTAATAACGAGGCGAGATACGACATGTTGCATCGCGCGTCCTCGCCATCGCCAGTACCACCAGTACCACCAGTACCGCCAGCACCTCCAGCCGTGGTGAGGAGTCACGTGAGGAGATCCCATGTAAACCACACAAACCACACATCCGCCGCGTCGGTCATCGTGCCTCCGCAGCCTCCGGTTCTCCCAGAAAAAGCGAATCGTTCATCCGGGAGTGCGTCTACAACGAGTCAAACTACGTCCACCAGTAATGTGCCACCCGTTCCTCCACCATTATCAGCACCAAGACCTCCAAAAGGCACGAAGGAGTCGGGCAGGCAGCAGGATCACCACTACGAGAACACTATCGTGATTCCTGGCACCCGACAGCACGTTGTAAGAAACATTAATCTCGAAGTAAATAGAGCCCGTCTTACGGCTTTGATGAGGGGGAGGGACGACGCGGGTGGGCCGATTACAAAGACAGAATCGGCCGCGTACGAGAACGTTAACGTCGAGCATATCTCCAGACTGACCGCACTCGGATTTGCTCAGGACGCTGTTATCAGGGCGCTCGGGATCACGAGAAACGATCTTGAGATGGCGTGTGATATCCTGCACGAGTTTGCCACGAAGTCCTCTTGACCAGGTATGAGTCACTGGTATATTAGATAGAACTGAAACGATCTCTAAGTGTGATGAGAAACTTATTCGTCGAAGATCTTTAGTAAGTGAATAATGCGTTGTCCGACACATGGGACGTACGTTCTTTTAGAATATAGAATGGTGCACTGAAAGACACTGTAACCGACATTGTGACCATACAAATTCCTGTGAACATAATTATCAAAGAAAGAAGCGCATTCGATACGTGAATCGTCATTCTGCGACTTACAATTAGTATCGGTGTCCAACTTAATTGTGCGAATTACACGGTTTCTTATTCATCTTGATAGTTATCGTCAGAGGCAATGCTGATCCCTAGGATTGTAATAACAGAACTGGTTTATTTGTTATAGGCTCGAACGTCGAAGGCCCCTGACCGGTCTTGCCTGCGAGACGCTATTTTTGATAATGAGGAAGACGCACCGATACCTGGAGGCTCCAATGCATTTGGAAGCTATGCGTTAACTGTTCTTAACGAATACCTCACGCCGACTGAACAATAATCAGCATCGGTATACCCTTGGGAAGAACCCCGTCGGGCTTTGAGGCCCTGACTCTCCTGAACTCTCCCCGACCTTAAATATCGCGCAAACTGGGTAGCTGGAACACGATTGAATTAATTACGAGACACGTCCGGATTCGCCGGACGCGGTACGCAATTAGCATTTATTATTGAAATCTCGAGGCTCGACTGAATCGAATGGGCAAACATAAAAATCGATTGTAGCCCCCGTGGCATGTACTGAAGATTTGATTCTTAAAGGTGTGTCTTGACAATGTTGCGAGACCCGATGGCGGAATATAGAGACACGTCTGAAAAAGATAAAAGAGAGATGAAAATGTCCGATTCTTTATTGTCGAAAGGGAATTCGTCGATAGAATGCACAATCGTACCCGGTAATTTTAATCTGCAAACATTTTCCAAACTCCTTCACTTATAAGGATAACGTTTGATGGAATTCCAATCGATAATAATAATTATCTCACGGATAACGGCGGAAGTGTAATATGTGAGTGCATTTTGTGCACGTTTAAGCCTTGCTTATGGTAGCTGAGTAGCACTGATATCGTAACTTGAACTTAGGCAATACTTCGAAACAGCAATTTACTGATCTGTTGCAATCTATTAGTGTCTTACCCACAGCAATTATGTCCGCCATCACTGTGAGAGTTTCGCGATAAAGCCTTTTTCGAAGTACATGCGCATTCTCTATTTAAAGGAGAGACGAAGAGAGGAAAAAGGGTGAATTGTATACAGCAATTCAAATTTCGTCGATAAACGAAGGGAAGCGTTCGATGAGAGAAAAAGCAATTTTGCGCCCGCCGAGTACAAAGTATTTCTCTCCCTCGTGAACTGATAATTATCGTATGTCGATTTAACTTCTCCCAACCCCTTTGTATCTTCTCCGTGCGTAGTGTTAATTTCGTTTCTCGATATACTTAAGGCAAGGGTTTTTTCATAGTCTACAAAGAGAAACAGCATGTATACGCGTACACGCCCGTGTTTTACTCGCGTACGTCATTAGCAGATTTTACCAAATGTGATACTTATGCCCGACATTGCGTAACAGAACGCGCAGCTCTTAATTGTATTACGTATCTTACTCGATATGTAAGAGAGGCGGGAGATATCTAATTAGTCTATATAGATTTAGCGAGGAAAACGAATATGTCGGAGAATATCAAAAGCGATTTCATAGCGCTAGGTAGACGAATTGTAAAGGGCGGGCATATCGTGAACGATGACGGTATAAAGGACTTCTCAAAGTACCACTTCGTATGAGGATAAAGTCAGAGATAATAATCGACCAGAAAGCGCTGCCTGATCGAGGCTCGTTAACCATGACACTGCTATATAAAATATACTTCCCCAATTAACAACATCTCCAAAACTAAAAGGTTCGGCCGTTTGCGATAGACCAAATTCTTCCGTTTTTGTGCAGTGACGTTTTACGAATATCGGTTCGATCCTTTCGAACTATCGACAACGTAATTATGCAATCAAGAAAAGTGGAACAGGAAAGATATCGTACGAGTAATGTGCAAGCCAAAAAGAGAAGGGGACCTATTGTCCGTTGCACACATCGAATTGGTCGTATCCGCCACGAAAATCGACTCTACCTCGCGATCATACCAAAGGTACATCGTGATTATATTCGAGTACGGATAAACGTGAGGAGGCGCGCGATTAATATGCGCGCCTCGCAAGCTAGCGAGAGTGATCTTGTATGGTCAAATGTATAATATATTAATGTACTAAAAATAACAATTCGTTCACTCATACACACATTTTACGGATCGCGCAAGAGAACGCCGCGCTTTTAGAAAGGCACAAAGGTCTTCTTCCTCGAAATTTTGAACGGGACGCAATCAAGTTCTCACCGTTAAAATGATCTACAATTACCGAGTTGATCTGAGCTTCAAGAAAAAAAAAATTCCTTTCTAAACGCCGATCGGCACAATGTTCGACAATGACGAATAAAAGATGATGACGATCAGATGGTTCGTTCAATCTCATTCGCCGTGCATGGGTGATTGTCAATGTACTTGCACGCAACGAGTTGCAGCCTTTGTCTCTTGAATTTCTTATCCAAGTATAGGTACGTACACACACTCGGTGAATTTAACTCTCCTATTTTTCTACATTGTGTATTCCGATCGCTATTGTCCTGTAATGTGTATACTATTGTCCCATAAAACAAAAAAGCGTTCACACTTTCACGTTTCTTTTTTCCTTCGTCGTGCACTAGCGTTTAAGGATGATCGTTTGGTGCAATGTCTAGTATAGCGTGTAGGTAATACCCTCTTTTAATTTTTAACTATTTCGCTGTACAAATTGTTTTACATATTTCTAGAAATAAAATAACATGCCGTTTATAAGATCACATACTGTTTCATTGTGACGAGCATGGTTAAGGCGGTTCAGTAAAAAATAAATATTCAATGATATGAGTCATACCAAATGTACAATCAAATTATAGTATATGTTAACTAAAATATCAGACTTTTAAAATTGACATGGGTTCACTGATTAAAACTGCCGATAACTTGAACAGTGCCAACATTAACGATACTAAGCAGTATATGAAAGCAAACATAATTGATCTGAACATTCCCAAAATGGTATATAAAACATTTATACAACATAAATTTCTCTCACATCTATTATCGTTACAAGATATTGTGCGTAAAAACGATACCCGTATCTTGTATATAGCATCCTAAGCTTTCCTGTATTACTTAAACTTATCAGAATTCAATCATCACGAAGACAATTCCTCCCGCATTCTCTCATACCTTTCTACTTCATCTTTACTCACGGACGGGATCAAATTCCGAATTGCTTCCAATAAATCTTGTTTTTCCACTGTGATCGTATTAGTAGCATCTTCAAGTACTGTCTGATCCGTTTGCAGAGTACTAATACTTCTACTTGCAGCCCTCAACCAGGCATCAGAACAAACAGCATATAAATCGGCACCGGTTAAATGGCCAGGCAGCTTGTCAAGAATCTCCACCAATTCACGACCGTCCTCGAGGAACTTAAATTTCCGCGTCAAAGCTAGGAGAACACTAAGTTGCGACGCGCGATCAGAGTGAATGCCAACGTAAAGCATTTTGTCGAATCGACCGGGTCGCAAGAGTGCAGGATCTATGAGATCCGGTCTGTTCGTTGCGCCAATGATGAAGATACTGCTAGATTCTTCAAGACCATCCATTTCCGCTAGGAGTTGAGACACCACTCGGTCCATAACTCCGCCACTGTCTCCACTTCTGCCGCGATTCGGGGCCAAAGAGTCAAGTTCGTCGAAAAATATCACGCACGGTGCTGCGGCACGTGCTCGCTCAAAGACTGACAAGAATAACGAATATTTGAATCGTTGAAATTGCGAGGGCCGAAGAATATTTCCTATCTGTTTGGTGACTTACTTTGCCTAACGTTTTTCTCACTTTGTCCCACATACATATTTAACACTTCGGGGCCCTTGATAGATAAGAAGTGTAGTTGATACTCGGTGGCTACTGCTTTTGCAAGTAGAGTCTTTCCGGTTCCAGGCGGACCGTAGAGTAATAAACCGGATTGTCCAAATCCGTAAGCATTCAGTAAAGGTAATCGGATTCTTCGCATGATCTCATCCTTTAAGTCTGCCAAGCCGCCTATGTCTTCCCAATGAACTTTCGGTACACGTGGAACTCCTTTGCTGTCGGAATATACCGATTGCATATATTCTACAATCATAATAATATTACACTTTGTCGACGTAACTGTAGCAATGCGTTTAAATAGGATTACAGTTCGAGTTTTACCATACGCTTTGACGAAATCTTCCTTCTCTATTGTAAGTTTATTTTGAGCATCCCAATCTGTTAACTTCTTCCGTAATTTTGTAGCGTGCAGCGTGAGTGCGTCCAGGTCTGTCAATCTGTAGTCCGAACAAAGACTCGCTACGTTGGATAAGTCTGCTTTATTATCTAATCCCCTGTTCTTAAGAAACCAGGATAATAGATCTGTTCGTTCCGATTGTTCCAAATTGTCGATGTGTATCGTTTCTATAAACGTCCGCTGCAATTCCGGTGATATCTCAGACCCGTCGGAGGTGACCACGATAATCAGAGGTAATAGGAGATTCTTTCTGTACACTGCATTTAATTCAGATGAAAAGGCAGATATAATTCTCTCATCCTTCTGTCCCTCTGATGTTTTACCAAATATCTATCAGTCAATTTATGTCAATCCTACTATTAACATGTCATCCGCATGATGAAAGACTTAGAAGTACCCTTATTTACCTGGATATTGTTTAGGCAAAGTATGCATGGCACTGACTGTTTTGCATTGTGAAGCACAATGCGTAATTTAGCTTCTGTTTGGGCAGATGTCAGAGCTTGCACTTCAGCAAAGTCAGCATTGAGCAAGTTCAAACCCATAGTTTCTGCACAGGCCCTTACCACATTGTGCTTCCCACTTCCTGGTACACCACTTAGCAGAAATATTGGCTTAAGAGGCAGTTGAATATCTGAATATTTATTAACATGACTAAGCAGTGAACTTCATTTGCATATTGAATTAAAATAAACTTGTTTACCAAACCATTACCTGTTTGTAGGAATGGCATAATACATGATTCTAACTGTTCCAAAGGCTTGTCTAGATTTGATGGAAAATTATCAGACTGAGGAAATTGAAATTTCTCATTGCATAGAAATTCTTCCAAATTAGCAGATGCATTTTTATGTGGAAGATAACTGTTAATGTTAGCTTCTTGAATCAGTGTTGTCTCTCCACGTAAAACATAACAGTCACTAACAAGACTATCATCGTCATTGAAAGATTTTAGTGATCTGACTTTGAAGTATACATCAGTTTCTACTGAAGGTGCAGAAGAATAAAGAATACTCTGTGCATACTTTTTGACATTGACACTGAATATATTGTTCAGCCTTAAAAACCTTGGCGTAGAAAAATAGTTCTCCAGTAATTCATTTATCAAATGACCTGCGTATTCATGTGGACTAGAAATCAAAGATATTCTAGCTTCACAGGCAAAATCAACAGGCACACTTCCCACAGGCACTAGAAATAAAATTGCAATATACTTAAACCATTTCTTAGCTTACGGTCAATACACTAAAGTATATACTTACACAAGCAGTATGCGTTACTCAAATCTTCAACGTGCAATACATTATCTAAATTGTATTTTGTTGTCTCGGAAACTACCAAGTGATTATGGCTAATATTGTCACACTGTATAAGTAAAAGTTTGTACTTCTTGAGAGATACTTTTGAGCACAGATAGAACCAAGTTGGGCCAGATAATTTAAAATCTTCAACATTTGCCAATGCATAAGCATCATGATCAACATACTCTCTTTCATGCTCACAACATTTACTGGCTACAGAATGGAAGGTCCTAGTTGGTAACACGGTCAAGGTAATGTTCATCTTTAACAATTTTTGCAATGCAGCAAAGATATAACGTATGAAGATCCAACCAAGAATAAAATGAGCATTTCTTTTCATGTAACTCCTTGCCAATGTACGTACGACGTTTGCATAATAGAGAACCTTATGCATCCTGCCCTATCTGATAGTTTCGACAATTCTCTTGAATTGTACAAATTCCAATTCAACCTTTAGATCGATTCGCGCTGCCCTTTTAACGTTGCCCTGAAATCGAAGAAACAACGATATCTCAGTTTGCTAACGATTTACGCATACCCGTGCGACCGATACATGGGTGTGCTAGAAATGATTCCGATCCGTCGCACGTGTATGGATCCTTTTCAGCCACCCAAATGAGATGTCAAATTCAAAATTACAAATCGCGCGATGTCGCGACTCCACAGAATCGACGTATTCCTACGTGACTCGGCGTTCGAATACGTGGACGCTCGTTAGGGACGGCCATTAATCGTCAATTGACATTGGCGCGCATGAAAGTAGGCAGTAAATGGCAAAAAGGGACATGATCTTGACGGGTGAGAGAAAAGAGGTTACGGCGTCCCTTAGCTGCATCCCCCTGCATGTGACTTTGACGGACCATAGGGACTGATTGAGAGCCACTGGCGTACCAATTTCGGACCAATCTGATGAGTTGCTATAGAAACAGTAGCGAACAGGAGGTCGGAGCCAGTCGGAGCTCAGGGGACCATGCGAGGCACCTCTATAACAGCTGTACCTTCGTAATTCTCTGCGGTGATTCGCGTGAAAATTGCATTAAGCGAAACGACGGGCCCTTTATCCCTTATCATCTATCGATTCCCCGTTTCCGCGAAACGATCGAGCGAGCGGAAGATCGTTCGACGTCAGGATCGGCCCGAACAGTGTTCACGGTTCACGGGGACTCGTCCGAAGGGAATTTTCGCAGTGCATCACTGTAGCAGAAGACAAGCTTGAAAACCGTTGGTGGCTTGATAGCCGTTAAGTGCAAACCTAACCTAACCCCACTCGATAGCGTCCTTATTGGAGTTGTCGAGAGTGGATTTATTCGAATTTAAAGGTCCACCGAGAGTATAGGGATATTATGCAAAGTTGTGGTAAGTGCGACAAGCGGGGTTGAGTGTTTGATGAATGAGAGTGCCACAAGCTATTCGCACACCTCGGTTCATTTGGCGGATAAGTTTTTGCTTCATTCTGCGCCTCGGATATGCCCTGAAATATCAGGCGATCCCGAGCAGGGTTCGGACTGCCGTGTGCCGTGTGCCGTGTGCCGTGTGCCTTGTGCTGTGCACCGTGCACCGTGTGCCGTCGTCAGTGCTCCTTTGTGCGATCGCGACTCTTCTGCAACAGTGCGTAGCCCCGCTTTTTGTGAACGACACACGGACGATTCGGTAATTGCCCCCTGGACTCGCTGATAAAACCGACTTTCACCGGGACTTCCTCGCCAAATGGCTCGATATTTACATGGTGGGAGACAATGCAACTGTCGCTGTGTTCATTGTTACACTATGAGGAAGAGTGTACCTCGGATATGTTTAGAACACCGCGATGTGTCAACTCACCTGGCCACTTGTCCCTTCAACCGTTCTGCACTCTTTCGATTGTTATTTGCTAACACTTAATAGCTGGGTGGGGTCACTGTGATGCAAAGACATCAATTTTGCATTGTTTGTGCAACCCAATTTTTTTGTATGTTTTCCCCTCTATTCTTTTCAATCATGGACTTTGACAAGATGTTTGTTTTTAAGTGTGCCCCACATGCGAACGTGTTAATGTTTATTATTGTAAATTGCAAAATGTACTTTTGTTTTGTCACATGATGATGCGATAGGAAGTGTAATGCTAATTGGGATGTAAAATTGAGATGTGTATTGACGCGTACTCTGTTCTGGAATATTACTTTCCAATACCAAGATGTCTTTTTTAGAGACGAAGACAAGCTGAGAGATAGAGATTTCATTCAGACATGGATCCTGCAACGGTAATAGCTCTTTGTAAGGAGAATATTCAGCCGTTGCGGTATGGACGTAATGCTGCGCAATTAGGGACTGCATTACGTGCACAGGAGGATGCTGATGCTCAGCAACTACTTTTACAAGAGAAACAGTGAGTAGACAACGCACTTATGCTTATACCTTTTCTACCAGAAGGACTTGATACATTTAATGTGTATCTTTAAATTTAAAATGCAATGTTATGTTCTTTTCAAAATGATGCAATTATATATATTACCTTGTATGCATAAACAATTAAAGTTTTATAGATTTAAAATTCAAAGTAGAATGTATGCATACGTTTGTAGGTTAATGCATTAGTATAGCATTAATATATTTCTTGTATAATAGTAGATTAATATCATTATAATTTGCTTTGCATATTTTTACATCCTACTCAAATCATAATTCTCTGACTCCCCTGATATGAATAATTCATTAGATTATTCTGTGTACCCTGTTTGCATGCAAAAAACATAATTTTTTATCACAGAATGTATGAAGATGCAATTAAAAACTATGAAGGAGACGATCCTTTAGAAAATTGGTATGAATATATACTCTGGGTGGAGCAAAGTTATCCTAAAAGTGGGCACGAGTGTCACGTTGGAAGATTACTACAACAGTGTTTAGCTATATTTGAAAAAGAAACAAAATATCATCAAGATAGAAGATATATAAGACTCTGGATCAATTATGTGAGTTTATCTCTAATAAACAAAGAAACTGTTCATTAACAGCAAGATTAAATTTTCAGATAAGCATGCAGAAAAATCCATTGGAGTTATATCAACTTTTGCATAATAACGGAATTGGAACTATGGTGGCAGACATGTATAGAGCATGGGCATTTGAATTAGAGCAGATAGAGGATTATAAGAGGGCAGATGAAGTTTACTTAATGGGTTTATCAGCTTTGGCAGAACCACAACATGAATTGGATAGTGCTCATAAGTATGAACCAAGTCCTATTTGACACCATCAATCAGTTCACAAAGTTCTTTTGGAAGGATGTTAAATCAGGTTCATCTGTTCTTCAGAAATTTTCAACTGGCTGTAGCTCGGAAAACGTTAGGTCGTGCCGATGATAGATGCGAAGTTTCCTTGCTCGAACAACGGCAGGCGTTCAGTTCTTTAAGAGCAATTAAGGCTGGCAAGAAAGTCAGTTGCATACGAACAGGACATCGCGTTCGTGAACATTATCCTGGCGTTGTTCCGCAGACATCAGCAGGAATGCAAAATCTGAAATCCAACACGAGAATACAAATTTATCAGGTATGCTATACACGTTCGTATATCTGCGATCTTAAAGGATGGATGAGGCGGGTAATTTAAGTGATTGGTGCATTATAGGATGATATTGCGGGCGAAATGAAAGGCGCGAGTATATTAGATCACGTTCCCGTCGAAGATGTACATAAAGAGAACACGATTAAACCTGGCCCATGGAATCACGGAAGCAGAAGGCATCCGTTAATGTTATCTGCCACGAAAACTTCCTTCAAAAGTGAGAATTTCCAATTCTCCGAAATAATATTGGTGTTGGAAAGATGCGAGTATTCGGTAACCAAATCATTTTATTTCCAGTTCATGAGGATCACCCAGATGAGTATAACATGGAAAAGTTAAGATTATTCCCGAATCACACGCCATTCTTTGACGGCAGTAAATATCCCGAGCACCTGATAATTCCCATTTTCGTCCCAGACCCACCAAATCCAGAATTTATATTAAAATCTCACTATCCCAAAGATATAGTTTACGCTAATAAAATGGACAAAAGTATGGAGGAAATTAAAGCTCAATTCTATATTGAAAGGTACGTTGATCAAAGTGCAAACTAGAATCTTATTAAATCTTCACAAAGACCAATTCAAATAATTAATTTTTATAGTTTTAATTCCTTTAACAGACGAGCTCAAGAAGTAGAAAAGAAGCGCCAGATGCAGGAAATGTGTTTGTCAAACAACCACCTACAAACGCCGCATAAAAGTTTCGAAGCAGAACATCAGAGGCACCATGACATAACATTGCAAGAATTGCACAGGCACGAGTTTGTTCAGCAAGAAATGGTCGACAGACAGAGAAATCTCGGACAGCAGAGGCGAGATGCCGAGGAACTTGAAATGGGACGTCACAGACTTCAGGCAGAACAGCAAAGAGAATTGCAAAGGAGACAGTACGAGGCCGAGAATCACGCTCTTGAGACTCAGAGGCAAGAGGCCGAACAAAGAGAATTGCAGAGATTAGAGGCCGAAAGAATGCAGGCAGAGCGACTGGAAGCTGAAAGGATAGAAGCCGAGAGGATAGAAGCCGAAAGAATTGAAGCAGAGAGGATTGAGGCACAACGAATGGAGGCTGAACTAAACACGCAACAAAAGATGCAGTCGTCGAATTATATGCAGCCACATCATACTTCGTCGTTGCCCTCAGAGGAGGAACACTTACTCGGACAGAGTATGACTGTCAATACGAAGGAGGCGATGTCGATCGTCCAAGGTATGTGGCACTCTCCCGAGGGAGTTGCCGCGACGCCAAGATTTCGTAGTCCTATCCCGAGAATGTCGGATGCCAGAGCGAAATTGAGCTTCGACGTGCACATGGACAGCTCTATGACTCAGCATGCGATGTCCAGTAACAAGCATCATCCGGCATACGGTGTGCAACCGTATAACGATGAAGAGAATCATCAGAGTTATCCTAGTGCTCATCAAAGTTATTCAGCCCCAGAACCACCGTCGTATGGTGGGCATGCATTGCAAAACACGTATCACTATCAAATGCAGGTAAGTTTATAGGATTTACGGTGTTCATTTAAAGTGTAAAGTGGTAATTTAATATCCTTCTGAAGTTATGTGTTTAAGGTTTAATGCCGATCTTACGTTTCAGCAGCATCACGAACAAGTGACATCTGGTCATCCTCGGCAACACCATCAGCAGTTAATGCAACATCAACAGGCCCATACGTCTCATCATCAATCATTGTCTCAGACGCACCTTCAGTCTCACAGCCAACTTCATCATCAGTCCCATAACCAGCCACCACATCATCAGTCCCCACATATTCATCAGCCTCAGCATCATCCACACCCACACATGCAACACATGCAACATCCCGTATACGGCAATATGATACCGAACGAGATGAGTTATCAACAATATTCACCTGCGTTAGAGCCTGCCTTGATGCAACAAAACGTGGAGCCACAAAAACAATTGCATTTCCCACCGTACAGCGAACCTGATATAGAAACCAACAAGCCATACAGAATGCCGCCTGAGCTTCCCTATATCAAGTCGCCGGGCATGAATCGCCGGGACTTAAAGTATCTTGAAAATGCAGAGAACAAGGAGAACACTATCGCCATCGATTACAATGGTCCAATTGAGGAGAATATGGCGACCAAGCAGAATGACGAGAACAATCTGTATATCGACGAAAGTCTCGGAATATCTCCCTTGTCCGGAACTAACGACACTTGCTTTACAGAGGCGTTTGGCACTCAGTTAAGCAGTTCCACACCGATGACTAATCACTTTAGGCCAACTTTCCGAAGTAAAGAGAATCCCCACTATCCGAGTCAAAGCGTCCCGCCCGAAGCGTACGTTTAACCGTATGATGTATTTTGAACTGTTTTATGGGTACACATGTCGTAATGCAGTTTTATTTCAAGCAGACTCTCTGATGTACCCAACGGAGATGGCGATGATAAATTAAGTGTTATACTAGAATCTACCAGAGAGTATATTTCGAGTAGCTCGGGTAGCAGTGCTCATACAAGAACAGCAGGTCTAGGTTTCACGTTAACAAGGGAGGATTTGCTTCCCATCAAGGAACAAACGCTGGAGCAAAGTGAGTATATTTAAAATGATTCGAGATATCCGCTTAAAGAAACATTGTTGAACGTTTCATTTACTTGTCGCAGCTGTGGAGAAAGAATCTAATGAATCGTTACTTTCGGCAAACCTACCGTACGATCAAAAAATGCGTGCTCAAATTCAAGCCGTGCACGCGCAGAGTCCGCGTACGGTCCAGCGAAACGTGGATCAGATAACATCGGAAATAAAGAATAACTGTGATCTTCGAAAGTCTATCAGTTTCAAGCAGAATAGCCAAGCGGATGATGAGGACAAGGCTGACACGACAATGGATTGCGAGGAACACGAGCCGATGGAGCAAGTGGAGGAGGAGACTTTCCAAATTCCCAGTGGGGATATTAATCCTTTCGATAAAAACTTGATATCAGGCCTTTTAAAGAAAATTAAATTTCCACAGTCACAGCACGCGGATGGTTATGTGAGGATAAATACTAATTTAAATAAGTTTGTGCCTTCAACGATGATAACGCTCGGTTAGTTTATTATATGTCGTTAATGGTTTCCTAGTCAGTTGATCTTGAGAACGAACCGATGTGTCATGAGTACGTTTAAATCTGCAGGAAACGAAGCGTACGATTTGGTCAAGTGCCTTGGAAAGGGAATGTATGGAACAGTCTTTAAGGCGATCAATTTGCAGACGGGTCAGACGGTTGCTTTGAAGACGCAAAAGCCTGCTTGGGTGTGGGAATATTACATTGCAAGAGAAATAAAAAATCGTCTTACGAATCCACACATGGTACGGTATACGAGATATTTGCCTACCTTGGAAACAGCATATTCTTCTAACGTTTTGCTTGTTCACAAAAGTTTATAAAATAGCCAGACTAAAATGATAACTTGCATATTTCTTATTTAATGGATTTAGTGCTATGTATCGTTTTATCGATTATAGTTGTACAATTACTAACTGTCATATTATTACTCTAGTTGCGCGGATTTATGGACGTTTCTGTAGCATACATCGCCAATAACGGTAGCGTTTTAGTCTCGGAATATTCCAAGTTCGGAACACTGCTTGCAGTGACAAACCAAATCAAGATTGCTACGGGCAAGCCATTGACGGAACATCTCGCTATCTTCTTCACAATTGAGATGCTTCAAATCGTCGAACATCTCCACAAATGCCAAATAATACACGGGGACATAAAGCCGGATAATTTCTTATTGATGCGTCTGTACGTATTCATCCGTAATTACATGAAATTCTTACCAATGTTACTGAATATGGTGTAAGATTGTGACAATTATTCGAACTCTTGACAGACCTACGGAAGACGTGAGGCCGACTATACAGTTAATAGATTTCGGATGCAGTATAGATATGACCTTGTTACCGGAGAATACGACGTTTAACCAGATCATAAAAACAGAAGATTTTACGTGCATTGAAATGCAAACCGGCAGGCCATGGACGTATCAAACGGATCTTTATTGTTTAGCCGCAACGAGTCATTGCTTATTGTTCGGCAATTACATGCGAGTCTCCAACGTAGGCGGCCGTTGGTTCATCAATTCCAAAGTACCCAGGTAACGCATAAAATATTGGTTAGTATATCATATTCTTTGTAGTCCCGATAACTGCTTTACTTATTGTTATGTAAATCAGATACGCGAAGAAAGCTGCTTGGGAACAGTTTTTCACGGAGTTGCTAAACATTGAATCTTGCGACAAAATGCCCGATCTAAGCAAGCTGCGGCTCATGATGGAGGAGAGTTTAGCACAACTGTCGGAAGTGCCGGCGAAAATTAGAAACTTTGTCAACATACTAAACAAACGATAACGCTTACTTAATTCGCTGTATCAAATGCTATGTCCCAACGTGTGCACATATTTAGTGAAGAACCAACAATTAACAGGAAAAGTAATGTTATCTTGCTATTTATTATAAAGAAACAAAAAAAAAACACAAGTTAATATTACAATGACGTATGTATTATTACTACACGGTTACGATTATATGAAAAAAATGCACTTTCTGGCCTGCTTCGTGGAGGCTTCGCTGATCTATGTTGCTTGCACATAATCAATAATACTAGAAGTACTGCGCATTCGATTGAATTTAACAAGAAATGAAAACAGGAAATCATGTGAAACGGAAGAAATCTCTCTCCGAGGGAAAACATTTGAATGGTACTCACCCTGTTAAGGTGCTGTTAACGTGCGCACCGTTTGCAGGCATTTAAATGGATGTCTTTCAAAGTACCTCGTGATGTAGTACCTGGATATCGGCGTTTGTCCCGTAAATTGCGATGGGGAGATTTGTATAATATTGAACAGTGAGGAACGTAGCTCTGGGTATGTAAAGAGAAAGAGAACAAAAATTGAAATATTGATATAGTACAATGCACGTGTGATAAATGCGGGCAGCCCAATCTGCGAGAACTTTGTAACTGGAAGAGAAAAAAAGAGTTAAGCAACGCGGTACAGGTGGCACGCCGTGTGCACGACTTTACAAGCCCGAATACCTTACCTAGATAATTAATATATATGTAATATTTATAATATATATTTAAAAATAAACCTTTAGTTCTATAACAGTTTTAATTTGTCGCGTATGTACGAGTATTTTTTACACGTTCAGCGCATTTTACAAACTGTGAAAAAGAAAGGAAATTGTGTCGCCGTCGATGATTTTATTTGTATATTATAATAATAACGATCGTACTCGTTTCGCACCGGCGTTTACCGGAATTTAATTGATGAAATACATCGAGCCCGATTCGTTACAATCCGAAATGAATGTATCTGTGAAATTATGAATTAAGTGTCATTGTCTCGAAACTCATTTAGCCTTTGCGGAACAATGCGGTTCCATAATTCTGGAAATCATCGAATCGTTGATGTGGAGTGCATGTGGGAAACGACTGTCTTTTATTTCGATTTCATCGAGTTCTTCTACTTTGAATGTGTGCAGGCTTATTTGCCCGGTATCCACAAAACAGGCCTTTATGTACTAAGTTTTATAAAATAAGATAAATATAAATAAGCATACAGTCAACAAAGATTTCGGGTTTGTATTCAAATAATCCAATCATAGATTTTATAAACTATGCAAATTCGTAAGAACATTGGGTTGCTCGGTGATGATGCATTATTATGAATTAAAAGCCGCTATCAAGTGTATGTAAGGTACTCAATCAACAACCTACTGTTCTTACCCTTATACTTATAAGAATATGCCTTATCTTACTTTAACGGTGCAACATAAGAACATATTGACATTACACGACGTCTGCGGACATGAAAATTTTACGTTAAGAATGACACAGGATATTGTGAAGTACCGACAGCAAAATTAATTAAAACAAATGCATATATTCGAGAATTACTTTTTATTTCAATTGACTTTTGGGAAAATCCGATCCGTTTCCAAATCTGTGCACAGGTAACTAATAGCTTTTCACACAAGGTATTGTGATCTTCGCAGTATATTCTTCAAATATCGAAAAAGCTTGTAACAAAATCTTTAATAATAACGAATAGGTTAGCGTTCGACCGTTAAAAGTAGCTTGATATAATATATAATTAAATGATGACCAGTTTGACAGAATTACACAATAGATCTATCATTTCGTTGTATTCGCATCGATGTTGCACTGGTCCATATAACTACATCGGGGTTTATTGTCATAAACGTTTCCGAGATAACAAATAACTTTATATCATTCGAGAGTATTTAAAAAAGGATCTTACAAGTAACGTTATTTACAAAGACTGACCGTATTAAAATCACATCCTAATGTTAAATATGTCTTCGTTGCCTCGATAATGTGTTGCACTTAAAAACTGAGATTATGAATAAACGCGCCTGAATATCAGTGTTTCTCTCTCTCTCTCTTTCTCTCTCTCAACGGTTTGAATATAAAAATAACGATATCAAAAAGTGGCGATAAACGCACATGCATGTAAACGCGCAAGGCACAGCGGATTATCGCACCGATTGTTCAGTTTCAATAAAACCACACACTCTTTATTCGCACATTTAGTGCTTTTGTTTCAAGTTTTACCGTAGAATTTCCGATTCAACAGGTATAATAATAAGTTTACGTTGACTTTTGCCTTGCCGAACATGTCCATAATGGGCGCTCCTTCGAACTGAAGCTCGAGTAACTTTTGTATGTCAATGTCGACCTTCTCCATCTCCACTCCCATGAACTTGCAACGAACCGCAAACAGGCCATTATGCTCGGTGGGGCTTATTTCGAAGACGACGTTCTTAAATTGCGAATGCGGAAGACCGTCCACTTCTAAGAGTACACCCTTCTCTTGTAATCTGGCACCGGAATACTTCAGTGTTTTCTTTGACCGCAATTTGCTGTGAGTGTTCTTCTGCACGACTTTGAACGCGTGGAGTGATCTGAAAGAGGAAATATTAAAAACTGTAAACCCGTTGAACGCTAATGTACAAAGCTGTTAAAAGTTAAAACATTTGTTTTGCCAAGAATTATTACAAATACACAGATTTACAATCATTTGGCGAGCATACCCTTTGCCTGTGTGTAGATTTTCAAGACAACGTTGTATGTACTCGTTGTAAAATTGCACCTGCTCCTGGTAATACTTTGCCTTCTCCTCCAATCTCTGCTTGGTAAAGCGCAACGTCAGCAATTCCTTGTTCCTAATTACACGGTACTTTCCCTTGTTGCAGAGATCCTTTGCCACGGCAGTTATGATATTCTGATAACCGTCAGCCTGACTGACCCATCCTCCGAGTTCGAGTTTATTTAGATATGCGCGCAGTTGAAGTTTGCAATCGTTCAACGAAGAACTACTGTAAAAAACAAATATTTGCATGTAAATCAACACTTTAGTTTCAGCTTGTATGTGATAATTCATGTATACCTTTGATGGATTATGTTCAACGCAGGTGATACGGACGAATATTTTACATCGTACAATTTTTCTTGAACAGGAGAACAGGTTGCTTCTAAGGCAGTGACTAAACTTTGACCTTTCAGGAATTGAAGAACAGACACCAATAACTCTTTCGTTTTAATGAACAATTTGTTCAGATTCGTGTCCTCATTTTCCGGTACTTGGAACTTATTAGTAAGTACCAAACATACTTCAGTTTTACCAAATCGTGTTAAATTTGATTCGCACGTCGTGTCAGCTGAAATTTGATGAATATCGGGAGTTAAAATTAATATCACGTAATTTTATACGATTACTGGGATGAACTTACGCATTCCCAATAATGACGCTATTGTTGGTGCAGGGTCCAAGTCGTCCAATAAGTCATGCAAAGGATCTAACGGGTCGGGGGCAATTTGATCTTGATATTCTAACATCAAGCAATGAGTATCACAAATTTCCTACGGTAGAAATAGTATTAGCTTAAGTTTTAACTACGTGAAACATAAGGACAAATGTAACATCACTTACCTGCAGTGAAATATAGATTTCTGGCTTGTGTATAAGCGTCGCTTCTGTATACTCGTGGATGCTAAAATGCTCCTCTAAATCTTCGATTTGGCAGCAATAACGGAAGAACTTCTTGAACTTTTCATGACACTCAATTATGAACGAGTTCAAACAAACCAAGTGGGTAGCTTCTTCACCAAACTGAGACATATGAAGCGTTGCTAATGTAGATTAAGACACGCATATTTTCGGATCATGTGTACAAGAGTTCAAAAACTTACGCCTTTCTTTGAGGCGGCGAACTGCAATATCTTTGCAATGCTAGCCAAGTTTCTTCGCTGATCGTTGGACAGTGATCTGTCAACTGGCAAGGTAATAATATCAAAGGCATCCGGAGCAACAATCGCAGCATTAATGAAATGGTAATAGATCAAATTCCCAACGACCTTCAGAATATCTTTCTCTGGAGCATGGGGACATTTCTCAGTCAATGAATCGTTCAATACTTTAGCCATATACAACATCCCGTACGGTATCAAGTCACGCGATTCGGTAATTTTGGTTAAAAACTCGAGAACCGTATTCTGTAATAATTGTATTCCCTTGTATAATCTCTCCCGTACTTGCTCGTAACTCATAGCTTGCTGCTGCGTCACGGTGTATGGTAGATCTCTGTTAACATTGGAGAACATTAATCGCTTGCAGTTTGTCAATTGATGTGATCGCAGTTAAGTAAGAAACTCACAACACTTCGCCCGTTTCCATTTCCAATTGATTTCTCCAGCACTTGTAAATATCAACGGGATTTGTTTCTATGCTCAACGTTCTGTCGGCTAAGATGTTTTCGATAATTGGACCGACTATTTGCCTTAGAGCTCGCTGACCGTGTAATTGTCTAGCATAGTTTACCACCATTTTCAAAACTAGAGGATTTCCAGTCACAACTTCAGACGGTTTTTGAAACTTACATCTAGGTAATTGACGAAAGTAATTAATATATGAAGACATACTGCTTATACTGAATGTATAACAATATTCATCTCACGATACGAACCTAATTTCTTCCTGAAGCGCACTGCCAAAAAGTTTTAGTAACAAGTATTCCTCTCTAATGTTTGATCCAAAGTTGTACAACGTCAGAATAACGTTTTGTAAGAACTTATTTGTTTTGCTCTGAGGAAGGAGGAACAGCAACTTGGACAAGTATATTGGATTAGTTTGCAACGCGTAAAATAAATGCTGATAGCCCTCCAGCATCTTACGACCTTCTTTCGTTAAAGATTTCAGTCCCTTATGCATTGACATTGCGTCCGAAATACTACTTTTTTGTTCTTTGTGAGCGTTCCGTTGTTTCGCAAGAGATTCCAAACTTTTTCCATGCGCTACTACGTCCTGAATAAAATACGAAAATTAGTAGTGTAATCCAAGAATATCGAATAAATGGAGATCGTTTTAAGCTATACCTGTAACGTGATCCTGTTTTGTATGAGTAAACCAATTTTAATGTCCATGCTGTCTAACTGTTGCGACAAATTCTGATTGTGTCGTATAATTTGCACAACTTCATGTTTCAGGTGCTGAAATAACAAATTGTTTCTAAAGAATATCTTAATGCGGATACTTAACTGTATGAACATAATTTTGTACCTGCAATTGCAGATCCTTATCATAGTCTTCCGCGTTGAAATTAAGGATAGCTGAGAAATGTCGGACTACAGAAAACGGAGGTTTATCCATGTATAACAACGAACGAAATGCTCTTCTCTCCGCACGTCCTCGCCATAAAGCTTGTAACTTTACAATTTTATCCCTCTAAAACATGAAATTAGCCCTTATTCACAATGACAACTTTCAAAAAATCCCTTGAACTTACGTGCTCATGATAATGTTCCAGTACGTCTTGGTATTGTCTTCTCATTTTTACGAAAAGATGCTCAGGAGTTTGCACAACACTGGAACGTCTTTCATTCAGTAGTTGAAGGTATCGTTTTCGTTGAGCAACACTTCGCCACCATGCCTGTATTACGACCACCTTATCTATGTTGTCATAAAAGTGAGAGAATCTGTCAGAAATGCTTTCACCCAAGTAATACTTTCGATTATAAGTATTCGATTCAGTCAGTTTTGGGTCGGAAGCCATGTATTTCTGCAGCAGAGCTTGTGCCGCATTGCCACTTTCAATCAATTCCTAGAAAAGTATGATTAAGTTTTTGTTAATGTAGAAGCTTCTTCGGTAATGTGGCTTAATAAAGAGATATACATCTATGTCTTCCTTAGTGACGAAATATGTTTCTGATATATCCTTTGGACAATCCCACGTGTACGTATTCCTTTCCAAATATAGATACGACTCATTGCCTCCAGAAGTAACGTAACGAACGAAAGGGCAGGAATATTTTTTAACCTGAAAGAGTACATAATTACAACACCACTTAAAAAAACTTGTACGTGCAACACGAAAGAGTAGTACCTTTTGATGTCCTAAACCGTGCAAACGTTCAAAAAATAGTTCTTTATTTTCGTCCGGTAGCTTGAAACCCGCGGTCTGAAGGCAATCAAGTGTAAATAGCATGTCGTTTTCATATATTCCAGAGTTGATTTGTGCCAATAATGTACACGCTGCAGTGACAAAACATACACATTAACTCGTCGACCGAGGTGCGTTAATTTGATCATTGTGAAGAATTATACCGGTTTGAACTTCCTCTGCTTCTAATGCAACGATTTTCGTAACATTCTCAACATCCTCCAGCCATAATTCGGAACCATCCATATGTTTTTCGCTAAGGCACTTTTTAAACAATTTCAAGTACAATGATGCATGCTCCGGAGACGTAGGTTTGTGCAACTTTAAAGCAGTGTCCTTTAATGCTGTCATCAAGTCTGATCGACTGCTTTCGACAACCGCTGAATTTAACTGTCGTAACACCTGTATGACTGTGTCAAACATACAAAAGTTAGCATGTAAGTGGTATGAAATCTATCTACGTAACTGATACTAATTAACAAACCTTCGATATCTTCCTTATATTGTTGATGAACAAGATCGATACATTCTTGAATATCCATATAAGTTAGTAACGTACACTCGTCTTCCACTACTTGCTTTTTACATCGAACTTCTGACAAAGCTCTAAAATACTTTAACTTGCACTCTTCGTCCAAGCCCTAAAACGGAAATTGCATAAAATACCGAATGGTTCCCAATTCCTTTTGCACAGTCTCACTCACCGCAATGTGACAGTCTGGATTCTTTAATGCTCGATAAACTAAATCCGGATTTCCCGTGTCAACGGCTTTGGTAACTTCAGCGATCGAGGATAAAACACGAATGCTAGCTATTATATCGCTATACGAAAGATCGTTCTATTAAAGGTACCATACTAATTAATAGCTGTGCTTGCATCCACTCAACATTAAACGAATTAATTACGTCAAATTTCGAGAAACGCAATCGGGCAGATGTTACCTGTGACTCGATCCGATCAATTTTCATTTCTTCGTAATACAACGGAATGGCAAATTCGTCCACATTAATGGATCCGAGATGGTGTGCTATCAGTGCATTATGGAATTCATCACGTATTCCAGCTTGCAATGTTAAATTTATAAGTCTTACAGTCTCTTCTCCTGTGTCATAAAAATTAATTCTTATTTCAGGTGCCAGTTTATCAAATATATTTTATTCGAACATACTGACGTCTTTGAGATTTTTGAGCAATCTCATTTCCAGCGTCGATTGCTTGTTGCAAAACATGTCGCCAATGCCGACTATTTTCTGTGTATACATCATTCCATTCAGGACTTTCAAATAATTGTGATAGTTCCTCTTTGTATAATGTTACATTTTCCGAAATAATCTGCTGCAAGTTTAGTGCGGACGCTCTCAATGCACTTATTAATTTGTCAGTGTTCTGCTCAAGGGACTTAACAATATTTTCGAGAGCACACTGAGCTGAAAATGCATAAGCGTTATGCAACAATTTTTCAGAAATTGTAGTTGACACTACGTCAATATATTTTGTTAATACATACCGTTAATCTGATTGATATGTCCTTGGATTTCTGCCTGTGTCAATAACTCATCATATGCATCTGGTACATAACTATCATTAAGAGACTGGATAACAACACGGGGTAAGTTAATAATACAATTTTGGACGACATTCACTTTGAAATAAGTAACTTTAGTTTCATTTACCCTGTTGAGAGCAGCTTGAGTTTTTGATTCCTTAGCATCTAACAGAGCATCACAGTATTTGTCAATATAAGATGGAAAAACCATGCTAACTTGTGCAACCTTATTCTGTAGCTTAGTCAAAACAACAGCTGGGTCCTGAAAAAGAAGAAATAAGTCAGCATTACCTACCTATCAGAAATGAATAAGTATGAATTAAGAAAAGATACAGATTACAACCTTCTGATTAAGAGCCTGATTGATAGCAATTACTGCAGCATGCAATGAAGCAGCATCTTCTGCCATACTATTTGTTAAAAGACCTCCGATTTTTTGGAAGGATGGCATTTGAATTC
Organism: Priocnemis perturbator; assembly: GCA_963942575.1. NCBI lineage: Eukaryota > Metazoa > Arthropoda > Insecta > Hymenoptera > Pompilidae > Priocnemis > Priocnemis perturbator. The sequence continues at coordinate 17,385,019 of OZ012649.1, forward strand.
CGTATTTTCGTAATTCCCTACTGACAGCATCAATTTCTTCATCTACACAAATAAACATTAATATAGACAGTTTGTTGGTCATAAGAAGAAATTAATTAGAAATTTACACATACCAGTAAAGATTACTTTTCCATATAGATCTTGTATTTGTGGTGCCTTTCCCAATTTGAATAAGTGCGTACTTAGTGCATGAATACAATAGATCACGCGTGGCATATTTTTCTTGTCATAAATGTCTGTTGTCTCTGGTTGAAAGGTCTGTGACAAATGATTTATGACATTAAAATATTACCATGTCTGAAGTTGATACATTATACAGTATTTAATAAGGATTACCAAAGGCAACTGCATTGATTGGAGACACTGCAGAAAATGATTAATATTGTCCGTATGTCTAAACTGCAGACCAACAATCCCATAACGCTTTTGTTCAGAGTCATATACTTTGTTCAAAGGTAAACTCTCTGGAGACATAAAATGAGCAAGCTTTGCCAAGTATACTCCATTCCGTAAGTTTTCCTCTAACTCAGTTGTTGAAGGAAGTTGTTCTCTGAGACACGCTTCCATCCACCTAAAGTAATAAAACATTGTTTTCACATAATTTCCCCTGATCATCAGAATTGTTAAATGAATAAGAAACTTACTTTTTTGCTTCTTCCAAGTGACAGAGATATTCATATGCAAGAGTCTTTTGACGTTGCAAGTCCATCTCTTCTGCAGATATTCTGACATCCCTTGCTACTTCTAAAATCGTGTAAAGAAAAACATTAATTTATAAGTATACACATTGTTACTTGTCTTATGACAACAACCCGCCGTTGTATTGGAAGCAACATTAATGCCAAGTATCAAAAGTGACCGGGTTACATCCTAGCTTCTTATAAAGTATAGAAACCAGCGTATGATCATTACCACTCTCACGTTTGTCGGCGATATTCATTACGTTGAAATGCTTCACAGGCACAATTAATACAAAAATAATAAAATAAGAGCATGCAAAGTCAGCGGCTTATACGTTACAATCCTTAAAATTCAAAATTGGCAGCGGCTGCCATTGACTATAGACCACCTAGAATGAGAACACTCACATGTAAAGTTGCAACAAAATGGGAGCCGACAGAGATAGTTCGATTATGGGTGTATCTATCCTTTGTTAGCATATTACTGATCTGAAAAACATTCGAATTAGGAACTGAGAATGAAAACAAAAAAAATGAAATCGCGTAAAACAACGCAATTTACAAGGACTAGAACTCTTTTTGGATCACTATGATGAGATTTTACTAATCGAAAGGTGCGTTATTGATTATCAAATGATATATTGAGGTCTAAGATATTGAGTATGAAAAGTATTGCCAACCACGAACTTAACTTTTCGTAACCATTCATCGTAATCATTAAACTATACTTTACCCTCGTCCGTTATAGTGATGTTTTTTAACGGACGAGTAGACAACTAACAAAGGATAGACGGATGGACACATCCCGAATCGAAGTATCTCTTTCGGCCCCAGTTTTGTGCGACTTCATACATAGTTCAATGTGTGTAGCCGACAGGTTGGCACCCATGCCCCAGACAATTCAGTTGTCCTTTCGAATTTTTGCATGCAAAGTATGCCCAGTAATTGGGAAACCACATCTTCGTTCCTGGTAAACATTTATCTAGTATCATATATTTCTTTGTCTCCATGTTCCACCAGCTTCCTATTAGCTTCCTTTGCTGATACATTTGCTATGAATATGTATAGGAACTGCTCCCAATTTAGGAGTTCGGAGTGGGCGTTTTCAGTTCGTAAGAGGGTAATTACTCATTAATGACGTTTACGGATCATCAGCATCCTATTCTTCGCCAACTATGCACCATTGGCATTAATAAAGAAGCGCATGCAAAGTGGACACACCTTAGAACTATATACAGCAGGGCAACAACGAATTTTGTCTCACAGTAACGTAAAGCGCGCGAACGTTATTTCTATGAGTCACTTCCTAGATCTGTATAACCAAACTTTCTATATCTGCCGCATATGAAGCATTCGCCAAAACTTTGTTTCTTGCGAAATCTATTACGAAATACGCGGATTAGAATTATCAGTAAGCCGATGACTAACACATTGATGTCCGTACGTCACCGGTGGAAATTGCATTACACAAAGTAGGTGTGCAGATATTTTGCAGGATACGATCCGCTCGATTTTTCATTTACTTAACAAATTCCCATGTTTACGCTCACCAATTCGACCGACTTGCATTTACATCTCTACCGTTCCCTCTACGAAAAACGTAATTTCCTACGTACCCGGACATCGTCTCTATTCTCGGTAGTCGCATGATAGAATCGCATAAGCCGTCCGGGTCAACGACCCGTGCCATCACCTTTTGCCCGTTAACTCGCTAAAAGAATGCAGGACGTAGATCGATCGTTTTCTAGCTCATCCTCGATTCGACGAGCTGATGCGGATGACGATGACGAAAAATGGAGAAGATGGAAGCAGGTTGTGCAGAGCGCACGTTACGCTCGAGGCGTAATGTCATTTAAGCGGGCGCGGAATTGGGCTGACAAGGGAGGAAGAGCAGAATGAAGAGGAAAGACCGAAGAAGGAGACAGCGGAGAGGGACGAGATAGTTAGAGAATGACGGGCAGAGGGGTTGGGAGGGGGTACCGGGACAGATAAAGCGGTTGACCCTCGGTCCCTCAATGACCCGTAAGATATCGTTCCACTGAATTCGCTCTCATATCGCCCAGTCGAATGCGTAGCCCCGTAGTATATAGTCGGGCCATGCTTCGTGCGACCGTAATTCAGGGCAAACACTCTCACTTCGTTTGAGTCAAAAGCACGCCAACCCTCTTTATTTCTCACTTTAAACTCGTCTTCAAAGTTTCAAGTTTTCTGGACCGGAAGCGAATATGAGGAAGAACGCGCTGTGCTGCTTCCTGCTGCTTCTGTTCGCTCTGGCGTCCAAGTGCGACAATGGGATGGCCAAAGGTGCGTGTGTTCGTATCTGTTCTTCATCTTCGCTGCCAGGAAGTTAGACAACTCGAGCTCTATACACATATAGAGCTTGGATTTTCTTCACCCGCGGCCAACGTGCCGCGACTTCGATTCGCGATGTTGATTTCAATCGCGCGGTTGCACAACGTGCCAAGTTCAAAGGCCGAACCCGACGGTCTATGTGACGATGTGGGGGATTTCAAATTTGTTCTTTCATACGATTAATTTGTCTCTAGCGGTGTAGTGGGTGTTGGAAGTACAGTACATGCATTTCTAACTTATGAAGAGCGTTTATAACGATTGTCATCGGTTCGTTTAGGTGCGGATGAAGCAAAACTGATCGCAGCGGGCGAAAAGCGTCTAGGGGATCACATTCGGGCGATTTTGGAGCATTATCAACAGGATGATCCAATCGGACTGCCAGGTGCGCCCATACCCGACCCGATGCCAGTCCCGAACATGAAACATTCTTTCTCCGTGTACACGATGAATTTCAAAGAGATTAAGGTCTACGGTCTATCAAAGTTTCGTATCGATCACATAGAATCGGAACTGGCCCTCATGCAGGTGATTCATTGAACAATTTATCCTTCTCACCACCCACCTTGTCTTGGAACACAAACCTCATCACCCTTTACTCACCCAGGTTTAACAGAAAACGGATGAGTCAGATGACAAAGGGTAATAGGCTAATAGGAAACTGATGATATTCACGAAAATTTCACTGTATACATTGTTCGACATTAGCTGCACCTTATTTTTATACTCGACTGAGTGTTTTTTCAACGTCAACGCATACCACTTGTGGCGCTTTTAAGGGGACTGATCTGATCTAATTGTACAAACTATTTTTATAAAGAGTATTCCTAGATTGGTGGCTAATCGCAAATTACCAATTGAACTTAGATAATCTGAAAAAACAAAACTTCTCTCAGCAAGTCCATGAAACCAAATTTTTGGATTATATTTATATAATATTATATATATCTTTTCTTTCATTTTAGGTTGCTGTAGCGTTAAGCATTGACACTTTGAATATTCGAGGATTGTATACACTTTCATCGTGGTTGTCGAGTTCAAACGGAGATTTTACGGTGAAATTGTCTGGCGTGAAAGTCGAGGGAATCGCGAGATTAGAGGTCGGAGCTGACGGGAAACTTCAGGCGCAGGACATTGATATGGACCTGACGTTCGAGAACATTGACATGGACTTTAAAAACCTGGGTTTCGTTGCATCAGTTTTCCAGGGCGTTATCAATTCGGTAGGCACGTTTATTTTTGATAGCATCAAGCCTTTCATCCTCAAGGAAGTCAACACTAATATGAAGTAAGCATTATTATATAATACTAATATTTAAATAGCATATTACCCGCACATCATCCAACGAAACTATCAGAATTGAATATAATAATACTATCATAAAATTGTTTGTATCAAATTGAGAAATGTTAACTAGATCAATCATTTTTTAAAACATCAAAGGGGAGAAGTGAACAAACAGATCTCTCAACTGCCACAATATTTCCCCAACTCAATCTCGCCGTTCGACATGGCTGTAGCTGAAGGGCGAAAACAAGTCTCCGAAATGGGATACGATCCGTACTACGTGAAGGATTACAGTCAGAGTGTCGGCATATTCACGGTGACGTCTACCCACACGTGGATCACAGGCTTGGCGAGTTTCTACCGCATGGGCAACATAACGCTCACGATGGAAAACGGGACGGTAAGTCTGTCGGCAAAATTTAACGTGCCAACGCACCCCTTCACTATTTTCGCGCGCAACAAATCTAAATAAAGGTACAGCGGCGCGAATGAAAACAGAGTATATACCGTATGAGTAGCCCGTTCATTCAGCTCGAGAGCACACGAGCTCAATACCAAACGGACAGTTGGACTCATCTTGGCAATGATGCATTGTAAATGCACACTTTAAGAATCAGACAACAGAAATAACCCAGAAACTTGCACTCTTATTACATATACGTCTGGCTAAGTCATCAGGCCCAAGATAATTAAATTAGGTAAATGTGTAAATAAGTAGCCTCACCTCCGATTTCGACGCGCTTGGAGTACGTTATAGATTTCGACCTATTTTCTTTTGCATATATGTACATATACGCTGGTGTCGTTGACTGTGACTGTGTTTTTGAGCATGTACACACACCGTTGTTATTGTTGTGCGCCCGGTAGGTCGGACATTAAGAGCGTACTGCGGCTGCTTACGGTGAAATGAAGCGAACTTATTACAAAAGTTTAAGGGCGAATATTTCGGAAACGAAAGCCGACCCCCCCATATAGCCATAGAAAAAAGTTGTTCAGAATGTCGAAATCTATAACATACTCCAAGCGCGTCGAAATCGGAGGTGAGGCCACTCATCTAGACGTTCACCGGCATTTTCTGCATACAATACATATGTATGTATGTAATACATTGACTACACGTATATCGCGCTATCTCATTATCCGTTTCTTATAACACGATCAGCGCAACCGCGGCGCATCAACAGGTTGTTAGGATCGATACTACAGTGGTGCGTAATTAAGACGTAGTTGGAAACGCAGATGCAAATTTCAGTCTCATAGACCTTGTCTCCTTTTATAGGTGTACGCCGTTTTGGACGTCGGTACTCAGGAGCTCGAGGGAAAGACACACTGGGAAGTGAGCGTCATAGGTGGAGTCTTGTCAAGGGCTGGCACCGTGTCGTTCACCATTCAGTACTTCAGAGTCCAAGTTAATCTGAGTCAACCGCTGGACACAAGGAAACGCGCCACTCTCGAGGAACTGAACCTCGAACTCGGGAATATACAAACGAGGGTTCATGGCGCGGGAACTCTCGATTACTTAATGGAAGCCAGCATCAATATACTGCCGAATCTTCTAAGGTAGGGGAAGATATGGTTATTACGCCCACAGTAATTGCACCTGTTTTAGTATGAATTCGATAGCCAGTGTTTTGGTAAAATGGTACAAACATTTCAACTTTACGTTTGTCGCTTTACTTCTAACTAGCGAATAAGTTTTGATGCATAGGGATCGACGATTATGACTAATTATATTACACGATAATTGCTTTCCGTACGACATTCAATCGTTTCTACCTTCGGCTAATTGTTTCTTTGTCCCAATAAGTATATGCATCGTCCCATTACGGATTCTCACGTCTCATTTACGTGTCTTGATTTATTTAAAAACAATGCATAACCCGTGTGGGTCGAAGACTGCCGGATTAAACGTGGATTATAATCCACGTGCCGCCGTTGAACGAGTTCGCAGGCTATCACCATAAAGGAATGTGCTGCGTGTTCGACGGTAGCCTTTTTCGCGGTAGCTTTGTTATTATTTTAATCCTGGTTACACAATCGTGCTGTCAAGGTCATCTAATTCTGATCATAGTATCGGGAATCTCTCTCCATTTCATAAAAAACGTTCTCCACTATAATTCTCGAGAAAAAAAATAATCGTGTGGAAGAAATGTACAGCAATCGATGCTCCATCGCAGGTATCAAATCATGGACGCCGTTGAGGGTCCTCTGAAACGTCGAATTCAGGCCGAACTGGACAAGGTGGACGTGGAGAAGCTAATACACGAGAAGATACCAGAAATAGAGGAGCAAGCGAGAATGATTCAGGGCTTGCCACCGCCAGAGGAAATCATACTGGACAATCCCATCGTGCCACAGGATCAAGATGATACTCCATTCTCCGACAGTGAAGAGGATCGAGGACCGTCGTAAATATCGAGTCGAGAGTTGTGATTTAAAGTGTATACTCCACCCGGTTATTGCAAAGATCCGTTAAAGCGCGCATGACCAAGGGATGATGTGCCTTCAAGATGGAACAGTTTAAAGATGACAGACGACATTATCTGAAGGTGAAAGAGTTTCTGCAGAACGCAAGGAACGACGAATTTGATTGCAGCTATACTCATCCAATAAATTCAAGCTATTTAGATACTAGATATTTATTCAAGCACGCGCTCTCTCCAAGGTATATTAGTCGCAACGACTTTTATGAATCATTTCGATATTTATGTTAATAAAAATGTTAATGACACAAACTATAATCTATGCGAGAGTTATTTATATGATCTATTATGTATCTGTGGAAGAAGAGTCGAGGACGAGGCAAAATAGAAGTATGCTTTGTTTTACGAGAGTAACATTTATTTGAAGAACTAAAAAAGACAACACATCAGCTCGCAGATCAGATATATGTCTGAATCCAAATAATTTGTACAAACTTGTAGTGCTAGCCGAGGCAAAATAGAAGTATGCTTTGTTTTACGAGAGTAACATTTATTTGAAGAACTAAAAAAGACAACACATCAGCTCGCAGATCAGATATATGTCTGAATCCAAATAATTTGTACAAACTTGTAGTGCTAGCCTGCTGTTATAAAGCTATATGCTTTCTGATCGAGAAGATGTGATTCGTCCGATACTTCGAAGTACGTAACGGTGGAATAAACTAACAAGTTTACTCGAGTACAGTACGTATGTTAAAAAGAAGTGTTATTCGTAAGCACTCCGATACGAACATTTTACATTTCTTTCACGGCTTATTATTGGCAAGATTTAATAACTACCGACAGTGTTTTTCGTCAGAGTGCACACAAATTTTTGACAATATACACAGAGGTGCCTTAATTAAAAACAATAAAATATTAAACAACCGTTCCGCCTACAGCAAAACGAAAAACATGGACTTTCGTCCGTGCATGGAAAGATAAAGCTGTCCCTCAACTATCGTTTGAAGAAGATACTAATTCGTTTTGATAATTCGCTCTCCGTACATTCGGAGACACCAACATAATTTGGACGCAAGCTATCTACCACGCTACTACAAACTTCTACTATACTCGAATCAAAGGAAACGCTAATATATTCGGATATCAGTCGTATGTTCCCCAACGTATTTGACGATTACACCAATAACAAAGTTGAAAAAAAAGAATAAAACGACGAAAAGGCCATAATTCTGCCATCAACAATAACAAAAACAATATCCGCAGAGATAACTTAACACGTTCACGTCGCCGGCGCATTTTACACATATAGTATTTGGACTAGCTGTAAGCCACCGGTGGTACACGCCGGTGTGAACGTGTTAAACTAAATCCCGCTGGTCCATCTTATCCATAACAACTCAGCCGGCCCGATGTTGGTCCTCCAAAGTACATAAACCTGACCACAAATCAGATATTTGGAATCCAACGCAAACATCGCTCGTTCTTCTCTAAAATCAATCGCTCGAACGGGTTCAGGTATGCTATTTTTCCATTGGAATATCCGCAAACGAGGAGAAATTGCCTAGACCAACAGTATCGCGAAGGGTAATAGGGCGTTGACAAATATCCAAAGAATTCGCTTGTACACAGGGCAAACGGTAGAAGAGGTCCATCGAGAGTACTTCGCGCCTACGTTCGCTTTACATGCTCTTAATAGCAGGGAAGTAAGTGCGCTCAATCGGGACGATCCTCTCACCCGGGCCAGGAAGGACGAGTCTCGGCGCGGTGATAGTCAGAATTCCATCAGACGAAAGACGCGGCACCACGTGGCCCATGTCGTATCCCTTCGGAAGCGCGTAACGACGTGTGAACTGGCGTGCGACGAAACCGTGGGGGTCCCTCTTATCCTCGTGCCTGCCTTCGACGGTGATGTACTTGTCATCCGTTCGCACGGTGATTTCATTCGGCGAGAACTGTTGAACGTCGAGGATGACGCGATATTTGTCGCTGTCCCGCTCGATCGTGGCAGGCGAAGAACCCACTTGGGTTTCAAGGTCTCTTATCAAGCTGCTCCTCCAAGGTCGTCTTATTTCTGCCAAAGAAGAGGTCGGCAACGGTTGGCACAAGTCAGTCGTGGACAGACGCTGAAAATGTTTCTCTATGTCGCGATGATAGCGATCAATGTCGTCCCACCAGTTGCGGAAGAGGCTCCTCGGTACCAAAGACATTCTGAGTTCTGTGGTTCACTGTGGAAAACAAAGCATACTTGAAGAGAACTCGTTTTTTGTTTGCGTTTTCCAAAATAGCCAGGTTAGTTGAAGTAATCTCCGGCGACAAAGGAATTTGGAAAAGGTATAGCTATGGTAAATCGTAGAAAAACAAATAAAAGGTAAGAATAAAAACTCCTGATTTTCCACGAATGAAGATTTCTAATGGGCAGAGTACGAACGTGAATAATGAAATGGATTTAGGAGGCAGTTACGCGTGGAACAGATTATAAGAGGACACAAAAGAAATTGCGTAGTATTGTCGACCTTGAAAAGTTCCAGCCAACGGCCGGATAGTGCGCACAACGTACGGACTACGGATTGACCCTACTCGGCGATGTACGCCGCAAAAAAGGATCCCAATATCGGGCAATTTATTTTTATCGGTTTAACACAATCGACGCTGGGCCAAAGAAATGTATCTAACCAACCAAAAACGGCGACAAATGGAGAGAAGTATGAATTATTACTGAGAAACGCCGAACAGTAAAACGCCAATGTCACCCGCAAATGCATTAAACATTTAACAATCTAATCGAAATGACAGGAAGGAAATCGTATCAAATGTGTACGTAGCATTCGCCTGTATGCTGGCTTCTTGGCCAAAAGTAACGAGGGGCAAAAGAAGAGACGTGGAAGGGGTAATGTGGACACGTTTTCCGATTCCTCGTAAAGTAATTCATGAGCTATTAAAAGTCGGTTTATTCGCGTTCACCGATTATTCGGTGCAGCATTCATTGTTTCACATACAAACACAGTAACGCTCCGACGATCACGGATTACTCTTCGACCAAGAGCTAAAATAAACGTTGAAAAATGCGACTGTTCTTGATCTTGGAAGCATTGATGGAAATAAAAAAATAAATAAAACGGAAGGCGCGCGAACGAAAACAAAAATAAATTACCTCACGGACTTCAAAATATATAAACACACAAAATACATATGAAACGGCGAACTTTATAAAATCGTTCGGCATAAAATGGATCAGGTTTCATATACCGGCAACATATCATTCAAAACAGAAAGTCAATATGCGTCGCATTTTTGGTTACACGTAATCGTCGCAACTGCAAGATTTTATGTATTGACGTCGTAAGGACGTATTTTGTTTACCCTGTCCAAGTTTGATATCAATGTCAATCGATTGCATCCACACAAAATTTGCATACACACAGGTTGCAAACACATATCATCATTAAGTGTACAATTGAAGTTGCGAGTTGTACGTTCAACTAGCCGCCGGCTTTCGTAGATTGTCAACTATATATTACCTGTTGCCACTAAAAAACAATCCTCACACTGGTGGAGCACTATTGAAGACACACTGAATCGCTCGGATGAGTGTTTTTTAACGTAAGAAAATATATATAGTGTATGACAGGAGAAATATCTTTACTCGGAACGTTTACACGAGTAGCGCTCGACTCTCGCTTCCTGACTTGTTGTTTGGACCTAACTACGCATCACTCTCATCCCGCTCTTATATATGTTGCTCGCGTCAGCCGATCAGCCTCTTCGAGACTCTTCGACACTCTTCGAGAGGTGCATGCGCATCGACTCTCGTCACATTCGTATATACCAATATTTTGACCAGGAACATTTCAATATCTCAGTGCTATCTATCGTACATCATATGATATTTAATCCACACTATGAAAATAAAAAAACATATAAAACATTGGCCCGAACCAGTGCCAGCATATGTGGCATCAAAACTCCATCGGAGCTGGCGGGGTGGGGGAAGCCTCAGCGTATGTTTAACATGCTGAGGCTTCCCCCACTCCGCCAGCTCCGATGGAGTTTTGATGCCACATATGCTGGCACTGGCCCGAACATGCAGTTCATGAATATATGGTCTATGGAACAACGTTAGTTCAGTGTTACCGTTTGGGACGCTTTTTCGCGCATGCGCAGCGCATTCACAGAGAATTCCAGGGACGACGCATGTAGACTATGTGGAGACTACGGCAATTTGGCGCGAAGTGTTTAGTATAAATATAATACTATCCGAGCAGAGGGCCCGACAGAACCCTTTTTTTCCTAAATGTAGCACGTACCTTAAGCGAGATTTAATGCCCATGCGCGAAAAAAGCGTCCCAAACGGTAACACTGCGTTAGTTACATTTTTATCTGTCAGATAGCTACCTGACAGCTTACCAAGGAGTGGAAAAATCGGTCCCTAAAAAGCTAAAAAGCTAATTTACTGTTAAATTTCAAAGAAGAATTTGAATTTCCCGCGTCTCTCAATGTCAACGGTACGGTAGCGCCTCAAAAAAAAAAACGGAGAAACGCTCAAACTAATCGTTGGACAGCAGTCGGTAATGATGATAACTGCACTCCCTAAAAAAAATACCGACTGCTGCCCAATGATTAGTTTGAGCGTTTCGCCGTTTTTTCTTTTGAGGCGCCACCGTACCGAAGATATTAAGGCGACGCAGGAAATTCAAAAACTTCATAAAATATAATACTACATGTAAACGCCCAGTGGATCTACTTGTTAGCTCATAACATATTCTGGCGATCGATTTTACGCCCACGCATAATAAGTATTCCGCCGAAGTAAAGAAAAGAATGTATGAACCATCTTATGTCCTTCTCATGTTAATTGTAACTTGGTTATAATTATTACTTATTACGTTACATCGACGTCTATGTGCATGCACGGTGAATACAGAAGCACGACTATATTCAAATATGTATGTTTATTTGGGTAAATCTTTGTACGAGTATTTACATCACGTGTAATTGTTTATGGCATACGATTGACTAAGGTGGCGAATGTCATTTGGCACTCGGTAGAACTTTATATGGGTTTAAGATCCCATGCGGGTCCATCACTGTCTTGAGCTGACGCATGAGGTCAATTTCAGAAGGGCTTCTACTCAGATGGAGATATTTCGTTTTCTTGAAACCAATACCGTGTTCTGAGCTAACACTGCCACGGTATTTCGATACGTACTCAAAAATAAATGGCTCCAATTGTGCGGCTACGTCCTCGTAATATTCAGGTATTGACACCTGCACATGTATATTTCCATCCCCTACAAACAATGTATTATCATGATTATTTCAAATTTTCAATATTGTATAAGGTCACAAACAATAATTATGTCAAATAATAGACAATTAAACGTACCTAAATGACCATATCCGCTGATCCGAACGATCCGCGGGTCAGTTATTCGTTCTCGGAGAACCTCGACTACCTTGTAGAAGCCTGGAAGTGGCAAGGATATATCGTATTTGAATACGTAACCATCCCTGAGAACACCTTCACTTATGCGTTCTCTAAGTGCCCACATAATCTGCGAAAGATTAATTAAATAGACACACCGTTAAAACGTAAAGCGCATAAAGCGGACAATAGATGAGTAACGCTAGTTTATATTATAGTAGACACCAGTAAATTACAATCCAAAGTATACATAGATTCCCTTGCGGTGGATTACTAACGTTCACTTTAGCAGGATCGGAAGTCAACGTTCCGTCTTCAACGATACTATCAGACAAAGTCTTTTCAATAAAGGAACTAAGTTTCTCCTCGTCGTGAGACATTTGACTGCCCGCAGTCTCTATCAAAACGTAAAATTCGTGCCCGTCGGCCTGAGACGTCAGCGGACTCTTCAATCCTAAATTCTTCACAGAGACGTCCAACGACAACTTGTCCATCATCTCGAACGACGAGAGAATTTCGCCCAACTCCTTCTTCGCCAATTCAAATGTCTTTAGCACGCTCTCGAAGTTTCTCAGACCTGCAAGATACGAACGGGACTCGTAGAAAATGTCTAACGACCGTTTTTCGAATGTTCGCATCGGTAAAAGTGAAACGTCGTCATATGGTGGAAGAACGCGAAAGCGAAAGCGAAAGAATAAGAGCGCATTACCTAGGAATGCAACGTTAATAGCTTTCGGAAGAGGAGGACATTGAACGGCAACCTTCGTCACGACACCCAATGTGCCCTCCGAGCCGATGAACAGATGCTTCACATGATATCCAGTGTTGTTCTTTTTTAGCGTATTCAAGCAGTCTACGACTTCACCGTTCGCTTTCACCTAGAAACCTTCATTATACTAATTGCAAGAAATAATACTACACATCGCTCGACAGATAATAGTGCGATTGACATAGCGCTTCGTGCTGACTCTGTCAATTCTAGTCATTACAGTGGCACTCTGAGATGTTAAATAATCACGAACGCGTGATGTTAGGTGTGGTCGCCATAATGAAACTTTAATAGTTGTGTTAATAAGGACACATTTCTTATGTTCCCACGAATTTCGCCGAACTTACGGCCTCGAGTCCTAACACGTTCCCGTGAAGATTCCCGTATCGGAGCAACCTGACGCCTCCAGCGTTCGTGGAAACGCAGCCGCCTATTAAGCAGCTACCCTTTGCTCCTAAATCTAAAGGCATCATGAGGCCCACCTTCGCCAAATGTGTTTCTAAGCCTTCGAGAACGCAGCCGGCCTCGCAAACGAGAACACCTAATTGCAAATTCGTTCGCATTTACTTTATCGTGCAAAATGAATGTGTTCGACAGTCGAATAATTCTCTACAGAATTTTCTACTTTTAAGATTCAAATTTCCGTGATTTCATGCTGACCTGCCAATTGATTTGTTTCGATGATCTTATTCATCAGCTTCATGGAGACCACGATCTCATCGAAAACCGGGTTACTGCCACCCACGAGACCAGTATTGCCACTTTGAGGGCAAACCGCTAATCGTTTCTCGTTACAATATCTCAGTATCGCAGACACTTCCTCCGTACTTTTCGGCTTGAGAACAAGTCTGCTCGCCCCTGCAAGTGTCCCCCGCATAAATAAATACTCCGCTTACATTTTTCAACTTTTTCATAATCAAGTATCTGATGTACATTATTGAGATACGCGTACGAAGACAACTACTATGGGTGAGGAAATTCGCGTAGCATTGAAATTTGCGCTCGTTCTTCGTTCACTGTCCTGTTGCATGTTATACATTTACCTCTAACCGTCTTCGCGAAGTCGATGTTGTAACTCTCGCACTCATCCGCATCGGTGATCACTCTGTTCGGCTCGAGGAGATTTTCGAAAAACGCCACGTGCCCGTTGTCGAGTGAAGCGTACGAACCGCGCTGTATTTGATATCTCACGGACGTCAGTTCCGGTTTCACGCTCGTCGAGGCATGACGCAGGATCCATGTTTTACTTCTTTTGTTAAGACTGAACAGGCAAACACGGCTGCACACCGAAAATACCGTGCGCGATCCCATTTTCTGCAATGGTATGGTGTTCAATTTGTAGTGATACTGTAGTATAAATCAAAAACTATAATAAGTAGCATAAGGAGTTAGCTGGCTGACGCAGTTCGATCATATAGTTTAATTTCTCGCCTACCGATATACCATAAATTGATATAGCGCTACACTTGAAATAGTCATATTAATCATTGTTATAACAAGCAACAGACTTTTTATAGTGTCGCTTGCATTCGATGCCCTGTTCACCTCTGCAGTGTATAACTATACGTTAAAGATTAATAAAGAACAATGTGCCATAAGGGTGTCGAATCTGTTATAGGGAAAATGTAGCAATCATCACTTAATTTGCATCTCTTGACGCGGTATGTTCATTAAGTGACTTGGGAAAATAACGAAATGTTCTATTGCCTATATCTACTGTGGGAACAGCGGGCCAGTAGATAGGGATAGACGCTGTTCAAACACGCGTAAAGCTCCCGCCATCTTGTGGCGCATTGTCCAAGTTCTAGAGACCGTGGCAGCTATCCCTACTATCAACGCAATCTATACGATATATGTTTTACCAGATGAGCAGTATACCGATATCAATATGTCAATCCGTTAAATCCAAAACACTGTTGCATTGTCCATGTCACATAGAACAATCATGTTCACTTCGCATATGCAAACGTCAGTCAAAACATATTTACTTCACCTCAACGAATTGTTCGACGACACGTTTTGACGCGTGTCACTCAACAAATGAAGCAACGTATTGTGTATTGGAATTCAGATTAGAGAAAAGTCGATGAACGTATTTGTTGCCTGGCGGTTTTGGTTCAGGGGCACAATCTTAATGTCAACGTGTACCTATTGCTTGACAATCTTAATGTGGGCGTGATGAGCGTTGCGAAGATCTTCGAACACGTGTTGCAGCGCAGATGTGTATATCTCAATGTGACGGTCGGATTCCAAAGACATTAGAGAAGCCAAGTACTTATACACTTCTCGGATATTGTCTAATTTTTATCGCAATTGCTCTTGCATTAACATCACAGTCGACGCGGTGAGGTCAATCATTCGGGACAATTTTCCATTAACATTGCACGTCGCCTGGATCCTGACCTTTTGAGGTGAATTTCGTTAGTTCCAGTTCGATGGTTAAATTGGTCCGCAGAAACGTTCAGAAGTTTTGAAACAAGATAAATATGTTGTTTCTTGGCATGATATCTTACGATACACGCAATCGCTAGATCATTGGCCGTTAGTACGGTACCATCACTATTCGTTGTGTAATTTCACAAGTAGGTAAGATTTCTTGTTCATCTTGAACGTTAGATCGAGTTAATAATTGAGGATAACTGTCGTGATGTCGATTGCACTGGATAACGCAAATAAATATAACTTCACTAAGTCCGTTCATATCATGAGCGACACAAGTTTTATCCTCGTTTTGAATCTTCTCGCGGATAGTAATGGTGGGCTGTCCGATGCGCCTCGTTATGCTGGTATTGAATTCACCTAAAAGCTGAAGTAACGCGGTTTCCGCACAGAACAAACCTTCGCCCCAGCGTTTGTCGCGTTATTGACTGTCAATACAACGATCACACCGCTTATATTCCGAATCCCATACGTACGTTCCACTCAACATTAAACACTCTCAACATGCAACGACGTAAAAATGGATTGAGAAATGAAAAACCCGAAGCTTTTCTGATTACCGATAAGTACTTATGATCGATGACGAGCTTGTTTATCTGAAACTCTCGGTGATTATCGGATGCCTGCGAATGTAAGATCGAAATTACAGAGACGGGTTCTGTTCCGTAAACAGTGCTGATTCACGTTTCATTGACATCTCGATACACATTGATAAAGTCTCGTCGACTGAACGCGATTGCGTGTAAGTAATTGGAGCATCTTTGAACGCATGTGGCGTGGCGGTGGGTGCGGGAAAGCGTCTTCGTTAAAATCTCTGTGGTCCAGGGGCATGAAGATTATAGCCATTCGATGCATCTCGGTGCATTCGATCTGTCCTCACACGGTTCGTAGGTATAATTTATACTGCTCTCTTCGTACTTTTTATCGCTTTACTGCGTGTGTATATTGTCAAGGAATGCGTGATCGTTTACTAACGAGCAAACGTTATCGGGAAGTCGCGAGAACTGTGATTAGCAAGTCTCTTACCGTAATCGTGATTTCATATCTCATGCAAAATCAATCACAACGGATGAATGTCTTGAACACGAGTGCGTGCAGGACTAACGCGTCACGTTAATCTTATGCATATGAAGATATGTTAGCCTCGACCGTAACATACCCTATCCTCTCTGCTCATAATTCAGGTCTCCAAAACTCTGATACTTGTACTCATTGACCGAAATATGGTTAACAGCACAGCGTTCTGATTCTTCTCAAGTAATGCACCTGCTTATAACGGTTTACTGAGACAACCGCGCGCTTCTAATGTCGTTTGCTACCGAAAGATTCGCGACCCCTCGCTTTCGGGCAGAACGTAGCAAAAAGGATACGCGCCTCCCGTCGTCAAGGTATCGAGTTTATCCCCATCGAAGTCAATGCTGACAGCGACACTGCCATTTTCCGCTGCTACAACAATCGATCCGTAAACAGTGTCTGTGCCGGACACGACAAAAGAATTCTTCGCACAGACGTCGTGCATATTGCACCGCATGCAAAGCACGTGTCCAACTCAAGCCACAACGCTGGCGAGACACAAACGATCGCCAGCACGAATTCTCTCGCGCATTCGGCGAGCTTACTATCAGATCTCGCTGTTAGATCGAAGGCCTTCCCGGCCGAATTTCGGCAAACGCAACTTTTTGTCAAGTCGACGATTCCGAAAATTGTTAATCGAAACGACGCGACGCGCCAATGCTGCACTCTCGACAATTCCCCGCGGCGCCTGGGCGGATTCGATCGCGCGTTCGAAATAGACGGCGCGATTTAGCCATTGATTATCGAGTTAGCGGCTCTGCCCGTTCTGCGGGGCGCGTAATTCGCGCAAGGAAATTATTAAGTCCGACCCCGTTTACGCTTCGCGTATTCCGCGGTGCACGGCATTCAGATCCGGCCGATTTCTTTGCCTCATTAGGCGCGCGCGGCGCGCTCAGCGGCATTTATCTCCGGCGCGTACTTGTTGTTTCGGGTGCGATTGTGTTGTTGGATGACCAAGGTATGCGAATTGCGACGATCGTTTACGGATGCCGAAGTGACGGAGGAGCGAGGATTGTTCGTCGTCGACGTGAAGTCACGACTTGTTTGCTACCTTCTTTACCATCGGAGTGTGGCGGCTTGTGTTACAGGTGGCAAAGACGGAAGGAAGTCAGTTTGTTCATTCAGATGGAGGAACGTCCACGTGCAAACATGCGAATATATCGCATGGCATAGGCTGGTCGCGCTCAAACGGTGAGACAGTTTTCACACGAAGATGACGACTTTTTACGTGGTACGGTATACCTACATACCCCGTATCAATCGATATGGAACTGCTCGGCGATTTATTTTATCGCGAACTACTTCTCGATTCTCGCACGTCGTCGTACTCGTAATTACTAATGCGTGCGTTATTAATTGTAAATGAGTTTGCGAATTAGGTCATATGGCGCGGTACAGTTCATTTGTACCTACGTGTGCGCATTAGCAGGCTGCATTAAATAGAATGATGGTAGAATTATATGAGGCTGTACGGGTGGACTAGATTGTATTCCATAAATGATGGAATGACGAACGACTGTTTGCAGTGATACGATTGCACGAGCTGCTGGTGCAACATTTCCGAGACATTGTCTCCTGCAAAGTATGCCGGTCGTTGTGACCAGTGTCCCCTAATTGCGCGTAATGCATTCATAATTGGCGCAAACATTGCGATACCATAAAGATGTTCCTAAACGCAGTTCACAAATTTACCCTGCAACGATGAATCCGCGATTAGTGCTTAAGGAGGACGAATTTGCAGAAACAATTGAACGCGAGCACAGCACGAAAAGCTGTGAATGCAAGTCTTGTCACGATACTCCGCGTACCGGGCACTGTGCAGAATTCATGTGCACAGAACGAGCATCATGCAATCCGATTATCATATCATTGGCATGCCATATGCTTATCGCCGAGCCAATCCCGCAAGCAATTATGCGACCTCCCATGACTGCTTCCATTTTCTACACGTTAATTCGAGGACCGATCGAGGGATATCGGATATTATAATCTACGCTGAGCGGTCCGTCTCAGGAAGCCCTCCTTCCTCTCATGCCCACCCCTCTACTCTCTGCACACGTACTCCCCCTCCCTCGTCCAGTGGCAAACCCTCCCTCCACCCTTCCAATGATCGCCGGCGATACGTGTGATATTGCAAGCCGGCAGGCAGTGGGGAAAATAAGGTCAGGGGTGGAGGAGCGAATGAAAAAGAGACAGAACGGAACGAGTGACAAAGAGAGGGGAGACTGCGGGAAGGAGACGGACAATAGGAGAGTGATAAGGCGACAGTCGGAATGGGAGAGAAAACGACAAAAGCCGGGGCGGAGTGAGAGAGACGGAGACAGAAAGGAAGTCGGACTGACAATAAGAGAGGGCAGATCGAAGGAGGACGGAGAGTAAGGAACGTAGAGGCGGAGTGAGACAGATCGACGACGAATAAGAGGGAAAGAGAAGGGCGACGGGAGTGGGAACGAAGCGATGCAATCGGATGGCTAGAGGAAGGGGCTGAAGAGAGAAGCGCGAAAAAAGATCCGCATCGGAAGGAGACGGGTTGAAGAGACAGCGAAATGCGGAACGGAGTGGGAGCTCGGACGAGAAAGAGACGAAGATTTGAAGAATAGGACGGAGTGGGAAGGGGACCAATCGTCGCCGCGACTCGAGTGCCTCGTGTGCATGAGAGAAAGCCGAACGGTGTTGGAGCGTCGGTCTCGACCCCACACGAAAAACACAGCCACACGTAACACGAATGAGGATTGCCGTGGAGACCAGCTCGTCGCGATAAAGGCATCGTCGTCTGTGAGGGGACGCTTTCGATCCTACACACGCTCATATCCCTGCTGTTCCCGGCGGGGGGGGGGGGCAGGATATATATGGCTAGAATTACATGCATCTCTCTATACGCGCATGTGTCTGTGACGCCGAACACTGTACGTACACTGTGACGTACACGCAACACTCTACACCTACATGCCCGCGGCTGAGAGGTATGCGGCTCGAGAGTTTCCACGGATCAGCGCATGCGCGTACCAACCCGTTGACTCAAGCCAATTCCTCAGTGGCGGCTCGAATCATTAACTTGTTTCCGTGGCAACCCCGTTCGACCTAAACCATTGGCCGCCCGCTTTCCCCCACCCTCTCGAAACGCCCGTACAGTTCTATCGGTCGAACGACAAACTACAGACAGCTCTTGCGACGTGTGCGTGCGATCTCCTTCCTTCGGCTATCGTAATTTCCCTAACCTTGTACCCGCGCCTCACGTCTGTGTGCGCCTCAAACCCGCCTGTATATTCCTCGACAGCATAGAGTCCCGCTCGCTTCACTCGCCAGTGGCGCGCGAGCGCGGGCCGATGAATACGTATACGTCGACGCATGTATGGACCATCTGCAAAGGTGTCGTCGCAGAGACATGGTTACTGGGATTGGCGCGACTCTTCCTACCCTTCGTCGCGATGCGTCCTACCGCCGCGCTTCGCGTCGAAATCGGAGACCGGTATTGGAAGATGAACGATAAATCGGCCGCATTCGGTATTCTCTCCCTCTCTCTCTTTCCCGTTCGATCCTCACCCTTACCGTCCGTGCTCTCTCGCTCGCCCCTTTGGCCGGCTCTCTAATGCCAACCAGCGATAACACCATCGCCGCTTTAATGTGCACGCTGCCGACTCCCGTGAATTACGCACGACGGACGAACCTTTCGCTCCCTTCGAACGAAATGCGAACGAAAACATAGGACTGCACTAACGTGCCGGGGTCTAAAAAATGTTTACATTCGAGTCTATATGGAACAGATCTATATGCGCGCGCTTTAACGGATCTGTACGTCTTTTAAGATACTTTCTCGCTTAAAGTTGGGTTTTGCGTTTGGAGTGGCCTCGATCGGTGAAAAGTCGTACGAAACCATCTGATCGTGTCCGATTCATCGATCGACGAAACTCTCTCTCGGGCCTCGTACATTTTACGGGAAAGAAGAAAAAAGAAAGAAACATGCGTGCTAGAGTTTGAACGGCGAATGTTTACATGCAAATTATAGCTTTGGCAAAGCGGTGCGTGGTCGCGTTTAATGTATTAAATTCCAGAGCTTCGAGGTATATTCAATACCACCTCGAGCCCCGCTCACGTACCGGACTGAAAAAGCCAAGGGACATGTTGGACGGCGATTGGCCAGAAATGTTCGATGCAACGCCAAAGGACCAATACCGTGCGAGCATTGTACCACGGGGTTCGAGCGGGGAAACATAAACTCTGCTTAGAGACAGCTGTAGCAGGGCCGTACACGTTAATTCACATACCACGGCTTTAGTTAAATGAAATGTTAGGCGATCATTCAAATTGCGTTAATTCCAAAATTTTATCCTTCACCATTTTCATGAAGACTTCAAACATACCATAAATAGACGTACCTGTTCTTGGACGAGAAAATTAGTTCTGTTTAGTTAGTTTGGATAATGACCAACGACGAACTTAAAGTAGCTAGAATGGTAACTTATGGCATTTCGTGATGAGGAAATAAATTACATGTTGAAAGTTTCGATAGTTTATTATTATAGCTTACATACACAATCATGAAATTGTTAGATTTCGATCGTGAGCTGTAAATGATAGATATGATTTTTTGCCATTGTTCGAATTACATAACATAATTTACTATAAAGGCATGCACTCCAGAACAGGCATTTAACGTGCCCTTCACAATTCGTAATAGATTTGTCTCGAGAAGTGTGCATGTACCTGCTTCTGTGGACCCAGGTTCACATGCGAGGTCGTGTTGGACAAAAATTGGGCCTATCCACTGTTACCACTCTTATCAAATTACGTCCATTTTAGCCTATCTAATTTTGTTATCAATTTTATTGAATTGGACCAAATCTGTCTTGATTCACATAGAGCCTCACAGTACAAACAATTTCAAAGATAATGGAAAGCAATTATGTCTATTGTTTATTGAAATATTTCTTGCAGTGTATTTTATTACCAATACATTTTATTGCGCAAAATTCGTAATACGAATACCAATTAATAAGATCGAACGTTAAGGGGAACTCGCATCACTAATCACCGTAAGATTTATGACATACCTACTGTACACATAAATCCATGTCCCGGATAAGAGAAGAGACAATGTATTTTTAGGAAATACTTAAATACATGTAGCTAAGTATACGTATTTCTATTCAACAGCATCGAAATGCACAGGTTAGTAATGAAACAAGAACTGATACATCACACTAATGGGTTATTGGATGTTTATTTAAGAGAAAAACATACTTAATACAACGATTGTTAGTTCATCAGAGCATACAGCATTCATGGCTTGGCATGCATCATTACACTTCCTAAACCCACGGTAAGGCCAGTGACTTTAATAGACTGCCCGAAGGACCGTATCACGTGTCAGGTGCTCATAAGTTTATAGGTAAAGCACGAACGAAGGAAGAAAAGGCTAGTGAGAAAGTGGGACGGCAGAAAAAATAATTTGCCAACGCGCCGAGTATAATCGGGTCTGTATCGTTAGTTGATCCGTCACTGTCCATTTCGTGAAGCTATGCTGCAAAATCTTCGGTGGACTATAACCCCGTGTACGGACAATGTCACTGCCGATCGTGGTGGTAGAGAGGTGTAATTGTGAAGGTGGCAGGAAAGAAGTGTGCGTGTCGTTACAGAGCATGCGCCCCGTGGCCAACCATATCCAATGGCCCCGCCTTTCTGAGCGCAAACGATGCCTTTGGGATTTGTCCTCGGCGGACCAATGAGATCGCGGGGCCGTTGTCAGGGAAGGACGAGAGGGGTGAGGAAGACGGCTCTGAAGGGGGAGGGAACGTTTGGAAGGGGAACGCGGTAGAGGGGAGGCGAAGGGTGCCGTACGTCGTGTGGGAACAGGGAGGCAGACAACGAATGCGACTCTACCAATGCTTACGAAACCTCGCGACGTCAACGTGCGGACCCAACGTCTAGTTTAGAACGTCGAGACGCGCTTTTTTTCCGGACGGCGAGTGTGCTCCCGTCGTAACCGCAAAATTTTGCGTACTCTCAGATCTCGTTTATTACCGTGTGCGAAGTCGGCATCTATCTCTTTCTCTCACTCTCTCTCTCTCTCTCTCTCTCTCTCTCTCTCGGCTACGTAGAACAGAATCGACGAGAGTGCGGTGTGTATATGTGCATGTGTGTGTGTACGTGCTGTGCCAAGTGTCTTTCCTCTCTCTACACTACAGTACAGCGTGTTCAAAAACGTGCATAGATGTGACTGCGCAGCCGCCATGTGAGTACCTGAGAACGAGAAGAGTATCCCGAAAGCCCGTGGCAACGTCGTGTGCGTTCTCGTGTCCGATGTCGTTTTCTCGCTGGAGTGTCGTACGCTATCGTGGTGTTGATTTGCCGACACGCTCTCTCGATGCCCGTGACGTTCGGTGTGTTCGACGGACTGCGAAGGAGAGAGAAGGAGTGCGATATCACTCAGAAAGCTTCGTGGCCTTAGGTGCGCGGCGCTCGTCCGATATACAATCTCTCCGTGATGTATATCCGCGCGTATATATGTACATATACGTAACACACGCGCACACGACACATACATATACGTGTATATACGTCTCCTCTCTTGCTGACTCTCCCAACGTGTGCTTTATTTTATGAATCCAATATGTCGACACAGAGAGACAGACGGACGCGCAGTCCGTTTCATGAATTCGAGCGCGAGCTTTGAC
The DNA here is from genome assembly GCA_963942575.1 of Priocnemis perturbator. Classification (NCBI taxonomy): domain Eukaryota; kingdom Metazoa; phylum Arthropoda; class Insecta; order Hymenoptera; family Pompilidae; genus Priocnemis; species Priocnemis perturbator. The sequence continues at coordinate 17,408,140 of OZ012649.1, forward strand.
TGACTTTATCGTTAGTTAGGTTTGCTAGATATAGCGCGCGGCCTCCTCGTCCTCTCCTCGAGGCACACACGGCCGACACACCGCGTGCTGTTATTATTGTTATTATCATCGTCGCCCGTTATTGGCATTATGGCGAGATCCATGTTGTCAGCCGCCCCCTAGCACACTTCGCCTCTCCCCTTCTCCGATTTTTCCCTCACGTCCCCCCCTAAGGTTCCACCTTTCAATCGTGTTTCCCGCTCGAAGCCCCACAATGCTGCGCCTCCCCTCTACCACCCCCTCCTCTCCCTCCCCTTCCTTACCCTCAGTCCCGGCACTAATTATGGTGGTCTCTCGGACGGACGACATTTTGTTCCGTGTTGCTCCCAGGATGCCAAGATGGATCGCGCGCTTTCCCTGAATCGATATATATGTATGATTACGTGCCGCTGTTTACGAGCCGCACTAGGATTCTTCTTTACCGCTCGAGAGACGCGTAACACTCGCACTTTTCCAACGACCGCACGTAGAGCCGAGAGCTTTTGCAATAGCTGATTGCTTCAGTCTTTTTCTGGTCCTTCGTAAACGTTTGCCACGAGCCGGGTTAGGTCTTATCTGCATTGATATGATGATTGTTAGAAGTGCACTAGTTCAGCAGCGGTAGTATATGAGTCGCAGGGTAGATCAGCTGCTAAGCAATTGCCTTATCTTTCTTGAAGGGGATGACTGCCGAACATATGCACAGATGATATTTTTAGATGATTCAAAACCATTATCCGCTTATTGACCATTTTAATAAGCCTTGGACGATGCTTTGGGGACGTTACGTTTGTAACGAGACTATGAAGCGTAAATGCTTAGGTTATTAGTGCTTTAGCAGTTTTATTAGCTTAGACATAAATAACATTGTTCAATTGCGAATTAAGAAAAATAAGCTAGAACAGAGAGAAATTACGACACGTTTAGCAAAGAAAACTATTAGGTTAGGTTTCCGGATTATGTATATACATGTATGCTATCGATATTATGCTACACATACATTATATACATATGGGTAATGCGATGTTAGGTTAGGTGTTCTAATTTTTAGAAGTTTTTATTGCTTTTAATGTTTAATTGAATAATGTCATTGCTTTGGCAATAAAAACTATCTGATTTCATTTTGGAAACGCATATTTCTAAAAAGATTACATATATGATAACTGTATAATTCGCTGGTTTATATGTTTACTCAATAATTTGTTATACGATCCCTGAATTAGATGTACTATGCATACGACGAACAAGTTCAGAATATTATTCATGCTTTCACGTTTACAAGTCACAATGCTACATTACCTGAAATTGTATAAAGAATTATTTATACTAACCTTCTCTTTGCCACAAATAATTTAGTTTCTTGGTAACAATCTCGGATTATTTTATACGCAAGCATAATCTATATGAATAGTCTCTATTCCACTAGACTGTTATAAAACTGTACGAAAAGCAAGCGTTGAGGTAAATACGTGAAAAACCTAACCTCATATCTATGAAAGCACACTCACACTAAATTTTCGCATGTATCTATATAGATTTTTATGCATTTCAGATAAATTGTAGCAATCCGTCAATAACTAAACTTTTAAGTCTCATGGGCTAAATTTTCTTAACAGCCATATAATCCCGGTAACAACACATATGCAAAGTTTTAATGATAAACTTTTTCCGTTTGTCTAACCCTTGCAATAAGTCTAATATGCAATATTTGTTGAATATCACCACAGTCATCATTGTGAGACAAAAATAGACCCTATTTATAAGCTATTAGCATCTACCGAGTTTTCACTATGTGATAATCTTATATCATTATTTAATTATTAACTTACATCAAAGATTGAAAACTTTTTTTCTAATGAAGCAGAGTATGTCACACTTCACAGTTCATCACCACATAACCATATGGAAACCATTCAGCATGAACAGTGTGATGAAATTCTCTCCCAATATCATACCCCTACTACATGTGACTGAGACAATTATAAAGGTTATGATCAACAGAAATTGCATAAGACTATATAGGTTTTCCATTTTTATAAACGGTCATCACTAATTGAATAGATCTGATAAGATTGACTTGTTTACAGCTAGTCTTTGTTAGCACAATATGATATAGTCTAGTATTGATACAGTTAAAAAACATAATCCCACTTACAAATATGATAACTGAGAAGGCATCAATGTGTTTGATATACAGAAAACTGTTATACACACATATATATATATATATATATATATATATATATATATATATATACAGGTATCATTTCTAAATAATTAAAAAATGGATTAAATGTAGAATAATAAGGGAAAAATACAAAACACAGACATAAAAATGAAAGAAAACATCCAATAAATATGTAGAAACGTGGTATATTTGATTAAAACACATAGAATATATATGTAGATAACAGAAGACATGAAATTTCATTTATAGATGCAGCAGAATGAAAAGATTAAAGAAGGCATAAAGTATACAGAAACAATGGCAAGAAGAAGAAACATTGGTAGATCCAAGATAGCCCAATGAGAAAAAGCTTCTTTTTTCATTAAAGGGAGTTTACCTTTGACTTTAGAGCAGAGGATATAAGAAAACATGACTGATGTTAAACCAATTGGCATCTCACAATCTCAGCAACAGCAGGCACAGCAGCAACAACAGCAACAACAACAACAACCACAGCAAATGATGATCACAACTCATGAGCTTCAACAGCAGCAAAATGTTCAACAGCAGCAGCATGTTCAGCAACAGCAACCACAGCAGCAAGTTCAGCCACAACAACAAGTGCAGCAGCAACAGGTTCAGCCGCAGCAGCAAATGCAACAGCAGGTGCAGCCCCAGCAACAGATGCAAGTGCAACAACAAGTTCAGCAGCAAGTGCAGCAACAAGTTCAACAGCAGCAGCAGCAACAGCAACAACAGCAACAACAATCCCAGCAACAGCAAAATAATGGACCACACAATGTTGTGCCAACTCAAGTGCAAGTTCAGCCGCAGGTAGCAGCAAGCATGCCTCAACAACAGGTATATATCAGTACTGAGCGTTGCAATGTGGAGTTACAGAAAATGAAACTATATATCCAGTTGACTGACATCCTGATTAGTATATTGCATTGGCAGTTAAGAAATGACTTGTCTTTTTTAAAAAGCTACAGGGCTCTGTTGCTGTATCAATGCAACACCAACAGCAGGGTGTAGGTGGAGTTTCTATGACATTGTCTGGCCAACAGGGCGCAACAACTATAACTACCATGGCAGCACATCCACAGGCAGTCCAAGTTATACAGCAGCCAATGCAGAGTCAGGCGTATCACCTGCAGCAGCTGTACAATACACAAGGAACGCCTTTACTGATGCCTGGGAACTTGGCTCTTCACCCTGCAGGCATCAATCCGTCCTCAATTCAGGTACCTATCCCGGACATTTTGTATTTCCGCGTTTCTGGTCATTGAGGATACATTGCTTATTAAATACTTTTCAGGTTATCACAGCTGGCAAACCGTTTCAGTCAGCAGCTCAATTAACACCTCATATGTTAACTACAGCCTCGACGCCTGGTCAAGGCGGAGGTCATCCTGGTGCCGGTGGAACGAAAGTTCAGGGTTTTCCGGCGGGTTATTTACCCGTACCGACTTCTGCTACTCCCGGCGCTGGTCAAACTCTTGTCTTCGGTCAATTAGGTGTGTTAGGCTCACCCCAGCCACCACCTTCGCTTCAGCAACAGCAACAGCAGCAGTCTGCTAATAAACAGGATCAAGTGCAAAAGGTAGGGTATCCACATATTACTGCGTAGCTCTAATCGCGAGCTACTAAATAATGTGTGTTCAGAGTGAACGCTAACGTTACATTTTAATATGTTTAGTATACTACATGTACAGCGGGTACTCCATCGGGTGGAAGAGGCGGTGGTATGCAGTTTGCACCTTGGCAATTTGCTCCCCAAGTCGCATGGGCTGGCCTACAACCACCAACTCTTCTCACAGCAGCCCCCAATCAAATATTTATCCGCGGCCCCACCCAGCAAGACATGTTTATACAGAGTCCGCAACCCATCCAGGCGCATAATGGTTGGTGTTTTACTCTTTACAGGCGACTAATTATAGTCTCATTTCGTACCAATGACTCACCCATCTACGTTTGTCACTTATTATTGTCATTATTCATACAGCGTTAGCGACGCAGCAACAAATTCAGGGTGTGCAACAAATCGCAGCTGCGAGCGGTAAACCAAAGGTGATGGATATACAGCAACAACAACCGCAACAGGGTAAACAGAGTACCGGTGGACAACGACCACTCAGCATTCTGCCATCATCGTTGCAGGCGGTTCAAGCTGCTAATATTCGTGCAGCGAGTTCCGTGTCCACGCAGACCGTACAAGGAGTGCAAACAACGGTATATTCACAGGTTACTACATGAACACTACTCAACACTATATAGATTGTGACACGAAAAGCAAGCTGGATTTAATACAAATCAGACGGATAGCACAGTTTAACGAACATTTCTCTGATATATTCAATTTTTCAATTTATAAGCTGAAATATTACTCTATATTATTTGATCTTGTGCTATAATATCCGTCCGGTAAGCGTAGCCTACATCCTCCTCGTAACACACGTCTCACAAAAATATTTACCGGTTGGCCGTCATTTATTGAAGTTGTTGAATCTTTTGTCAGACTGGCAAGGGAAGCGGAGGCGGCAGTAAAGGTCGAGGCAAACCGTTGCAATCGTTGCAACAGCAACAACAAACCGCGCAAGCGATTCAACAGCATCAACAGGTTTTCATACAGCAGAAGCAACATACACAGCAGCAGCAACAACAACAACAACAGCAGCAACAGTTGCAGCAGCAGTATCAACAACAACAAGTGCAGTCGTCGCAACAACAAATACAACCAAAACCCATGATGAGTAAGAAAGACATTGCGTTTGCTCTCAATCTGAATTATCAATCTCATCTCATGCATATGCAGTGTCCAAATTTTTTCTCCCAGCGGGTATGACTCTGCAGCAGCAGCAACAGCAGGGCGTCGTCCTGAGCGGGGAACGTCCCATAATGCCGGTCGTGTCAGTCGGTGGTGTGGGAGTAGGGGTTGCTGCTAATCCGCAGATGACGCAAGTACAGCAAGCACCGATATCTGCAGTACAACAAATTCCATTACCGGTACGGATAAAGGTTACGCTCCTATTAAACGCATAACATTCTTGTTTTCTGTATATGTAACGAATAGAACACCGAACAATAGAACGTACATGGATCACTAATGAAATCATAAAATATTACTCTTTCTGCGCAGACAATTAATCCGACAATAATTGGAAACCAAATAGTGAGCGGTACGCAACAAGTTCAAGCGATGCCAGTGGTCAACCAAACGAACGATCAACAGTCACACGACAGTAATAACACCGCAGTGGTGATAGCGTCACCCGATCGAAATCACCAAACAGAGTGTTCGATGATACATGTGCCGACCACAACAAATGCCCCGATGCCCACTGACGAGATGAAGGCTCCCACGAAGAAGGACGAAATAATGAACATTAGCATGGAAGATATTCCTGCATCTCAGCCAGAAATTCAAGGTTTGTATTGCTAAGTGTATGAATTAAACTAATGCATCGGACCTTGGCATTTGTCACGGAATTTTCTATATGCTACAGACGGTGAACAGTGTAAACTTCCAGTTAAGGATGATGACAACGTTGTTATGAAGGTGGAGGAGAAACAGTGCAATAATCCTTTAGCGGGACTTGCCAATACAGTTAATTCGATTACGAACGGTGTAGTCATTGACGAACCAACGACAATTTCGGTGTCCGCACCTCTCACGGCAAATAATAAACATGCCCCACCTAAAGCAATGGTCAAACCTCAAGTTCTCACGCACGTGATCGAGGGATTTGTGATACAAGAAGGTAAACAAGGATATCCAATAATCGTCTTTATTGCACTGTATGCAATCGTTAAGAAAAAATAAGTTTGTCGGTACTTTTTTTTTTATGTATTTTTATATATAATTAAATTACATAGTATATTTTTTAACGTAGCGTCAGAACCGTTCGCCGTAAATCGAACGTCATTAAATAGTACGGTTAATCAGGAAACTACCAATATGCTAAATCGAAATAATTCGTCCTCAGAGAAAGACTGCCACGAAGAACCACCCAGTAAGTTGACACTCTATTTATATAACTATTTTGGGTCCTTTGATAGTAGTTGAACTTTACTTCATTCATTTTAACAACAGGAAAGAAACATGCTCCCAATTACGCTAACGATGATGATACGAACAATATACAAGCTGGAAAATGTGAATGCTGTGGTAACTTGATAGATGAACAAAATATTAAACTGAAAAAGGAGAAGCGGTTCTGCTCTTCAATTTGTGCAAAGAGGTCGGTACATGCACATGACTAGCTATTATATATGATAAAACAAACAATAAACACGGTTTGGTCACACTTTTATTAATTTTGTTAACAGCAAAAAGCGTGAAACGCGCGATCGCGAGAGTACAGACAAACAGTGGACAGAAATGGACACAGACTCGAAGACTATTGATAGTGACATGACGAAGAAAAATGCGGAAGAAAAATCCTTATCCACTACGACTACTTCTTCAGTCGAGGACACGCCAAGAGTGAATCCCGTCAAGTGGACGGTAAAAACAAATTGTTACTTACATTACCACATAACAATACCGTTGTACGTAGAAGAGAACTACGATCTCCCTAACACTCTTCGTATCACTTGCAATTCGTTTACTGACTCTTAATTACACGTTAATATCCTACTGCCCTATTATGTTATAAAAACAGGTTGGAGAAGTGTGCGATTTTATCCGCGGCTTACCAGGCTGTGCAGACTACGCGGAGGATTTTGCGATTCAAGAAATCGACGGACAAGCCCTCATGCTGCTTAAAGAGGATCATCTTATGTCAGCAATGAGTATTAAATTGGGACCCGCGCTCAAGATTGTTGCCAGAATAGACTCGATGCGCATAGAGTCGATGTCGAACTCTAACCCAACGTCTAACAATTCATAACCCAGTGTTACATAAAATAACCTGTAAGATTGTCAGCTAACAGTCTCTGTGGGGCTGTCAGGGTTCGTGCAAGTATTTCATTCGGATTAAGGTTATATGTTTTATGTTTCTAAACGATTAGGGGCATATGAATGTTTGCGACGTAACGTTACTCTCCTTCATACCTTCCATACCTTCTATGCTCATAGAGTCTTTTTTTTATGGGGCGGTTTTACGCGAGGACGTATCGATTCTGTTTTCTGAGTCACACCCGATATAACGATTAGCGATAGGACTATAATTATCACCAGTTTACGGCCCGTATGTATACTTGGGTGCATTCTTATATTGGGCGTCTCTAACACCGACATGTTTTTTTAATATTGCCTGGTGAGTGTAGACTTTCGAACCACCATCAGCCGCTGATAATTGATCTGAGTCTCCGATAGTTGATTCGTGTAAGTTACCGTTTAATATTACTTTCCAACAACCTGTGTTCTTAATTGTAAATTACGAACGCAACTGAGGACTTAAGAGCTTTTGTTACACTTGACGCACGACAGTTCTGACAAGCATCGCTTGTAAAATATTACTTCAGTGCTGCTTACATAAGACTGCATATAAATTATGTAACGGAGAATTTACATAATTTCTCTTTGTTTTAAAGTTCCGCGACTTTAGCGTATCCCATAGCTTACACGAGTTGACCGTTCATTTGTGTAAATAGTGGTCGCCTATATTAATGAACATTTTTCTTAATTTTACAATGTATGTATATTGTATCTATGAATATTTGTCCAAAGTAATATTTTGTAAAATGGGATTAAGCGAAATTACAAGGGAAAAAGATGAGTACAAAGTATATCCATTATACGATAGAAATTTTGAGCCACTGTATATAAAAGCGAGTAAACATTGCACACTGTACTCAGAAGTGAAAATGTGCGAGTATTACATTGATACTCTTAAAACCCGCAACTGACAGTTTTGAATCAAATTTAGTATTTCGAAACATTCGAGTCTAACGACGAAATTGTAATTCCACGTAGTTGAAGATTATAAGATGTAAAAGAAAAATTGCGGTAAAAAACACGATAATTTTGAAACTATATTTTGTAAATGTATTATATACATGCAGCAACACGATATTAGTGTAAATATTAAACATAAAATGTTTATTTAATATACAAATTTTATAATATTAAATTTACGTTGTTAGCAAGATCGTCCTACCGGTAGAGTGATTTAATTTCTAACTTGCTAAACGCCGACCATCGGAACCAGTATATAAGCAATTACTGCTCCTTGGTAGTGAACTGCAGTCAAATTTGTATTAGTAGCGATATCTACTTTTATCGTTATACTTATTAATATTATTACCGACGTAATACATAAACAGCAAACGTATAATATATCATTCACGTAATTAATCATTCTTTTTTATCATTTGCATTGTAAATACAGGATCCATTATATATTCATTGAAAACCTTACATAGAGTTATGATTACTTTTTAATGTGCGTAAGGGAAATTATACTAGGTATATTAAAAGAAAGTGCTGGATTGAACAATCTGTTATTGTCAAACGATTTTGCTGTGAATTTTATATACATACAACAAAAAGGCAGAATTTAAGTCTAGTTATGAACATGACGTATCGGTCAAAAGTAGTCTGGATTCTTGAGCAAATGAAAAGTTATTAGAAGTGCTGCTCAAATATTCTTGTGTAATACTTTTACTCATTCTGCATGCAAACTCTTGTGAGTAAAATACAGAATGATGTGACATTATGGGTATGCTTGAGAACCTTCCCTGACAAATATTGCAGCAATCACTGTATATAGCTTACTTTCTATATGCATATACCACAATCGGGGAAGGTTCTAAAGACTCATAATACAAAGTGGTACATATGTCTTCAGAAAATTTCAGAAATACTCAGGGTGCAATAACTCGATATACTTTTTATACAATGTTAGAAATAAATTCTGCTGGTAAAAAGACACATCACTGTTGTACAAAAGGAGTGAACAGAAGTATCAGCCTTCCCAGAAATAAATGGCATTAACAGTATTTATGTTGAAGTCACTGAATTTGTTCTTATCCATACCGTTAATGAGAATAATATATTGAAAGAGCACAAACTCAGAATAGCTTCTACCGATTTGGTGTATTCATATTCTTTTAGCATTACATGACATCTTTGCTGTTACAGGTTTCCTAAACTATCTTATGAAACAGGCATAAACATATATCTATTCCTCTTATTCCCATCATACTTCGTTATTTGCTTCATTTGGATATTGTCCTTCTTTCAACATCTCCTCCTGCAGGAATCGTTGGTGCTTTGCAGACTCTGACCGTACGTTCACAAAGAAATTGTATCCGTGATAGACAGTTAAGACTGCCGCTAAACAAGTTACCACTACAGAACAATTTACGAAACCTCTCTGCACCTTATCGTAAAACAATTGTCTTCTCTGCCACTTTGATATCGCCATCCTTTATAAGTGTGGATAAATTGATGTGCCGCAATCTCAAGGCACAAGTAAGTTCAACGTCTTGTGCAACCTCAAACCTGTTTATGAATAACTACATGAACGAAGAGGGTGCAACGAACATTAGACCAGTTTAGATAGAATCTTGACACTATCGATCTAATGCCTTATTTGTTATTTTAATGACATACCTCGGAATCAGATTTCTTTCGCTACGCAAAGTAGTTATGGTTTTAGGTTATCACATGGACAATCGGACATCTGGGCATAGAGTTCCTTTCAAATTGTAGGCGGAGATGCTAGTGGCATCTAGGCTCAGGTGTCCAAAGTACTGGGAGGGTTTGATGTGTATTTATATTATACTCGATAGGTGATGCAAATTATAAATCTATATAACAAAAGATGAATACATCTTTTCACAAATGACATTATATATGACGTTTTGTATTAAACAAAAATAGGATTAAATCGATTTACGTACGCGTTTACTCTGGTTAATGTTTGAAAATTGCGGACTGAGACGACCCCGTTGTATGTTGGAGAACCAATCGGAAAATATAAGGAAAAGGAGACAATAGGGTTGGAACGATTGCAACGTTGGTTTTGCGAAAACCTAGTGTTATATTAATAAGTATGTAATATGTTACATTCAGAATAATTTACAGTACTTAAACAAAACCCTTGCAAATTGATTCAGTGACATATATTTTTTAGTGGTAATACTATGTCAGAATTGAGTGCACATTAAAAATTATAATCGCTTTTAGAAACCTTTTATAAGAAAAATAGATAGCCACTATGTTAAGTATACCAATATACTCCTTTAATTTCACCTTTCAGCCGCTTATTTCGTTCTTTTTTTCTAATTTTCGAGAAACTCGTTAAACACCGAATTATCAACATCTAACACTATTTCGTCTAGTGAAGGTCCTTGTTGGGTAACTGGTAACTCTACAAATACAGCATTATATTAAATTTAGTACCATAATACAAGTCTTTTATTGAAACAGTCACACTTACTAGGTATTGATCCTGTAGCTTTGTATTCTTCAAGTTCTTCCCTAAACACTTCCTCGAATGTTTCTCGTCTTTCCCTTAACGTTTTTTGTTGTTTAAGCTCATGCTTTGATACCCTATCAATATGTTCAGTGGCAAGTTTTGCTACAAAAATATTATAGTTATAAGTATCATCCTCATCAACATATATTAATGCAATTTGACAACTGATCAACTTTGATGTACCTTTCATGGAATTTAATTCAGAAAGTTTATTTTCTTTGTACAAAGCCAACTGGAACCTGTGGTCCAGTTGCCTGCTTTGTAATTCCAACATTTCATTCAAATTTTCCAATTGGTACAAAGCTCCTTCTACTTCTTCAAATGTTTCTTGCAGTGTACCTTTAATAACAACGTCTTTGTCATTTGCAGTCATTCTTTGAGAGCGTTATGGTAAAACAATATATTACCTATTTGATCCATCAAATTCTGTAGGGAATTATTGATTTTTGGAATGACAGCTAATGTACTATTCAGGCAAGCAACATTATTCCACTCTGTTTTTAGTCTCTCATAAATTGCTGCTATGAGGACATCTGCCTCTTGTGCCTTCTCAGCGTTTTCCTCCGACAATTCATGTAATTCGTTCCACTGTAATTGAAAGTGGTGTAGGACATCTGCTCCTGCATTATAATTGACATTTCTGGTGTTGACAGATTTCTTCTGTTTGGGATGTTCAACTACAGCTAATCCTCGTATACTACAGGCACAAAATTAGTAACGCTTGTATCAACACTGATATCCATGCCCACTTTTGCAAGTACATTTGTGTAAAGTACTACCTCGCAGATATACCTTCCTGTACAGTTTGAAATTTATTACGCAGTGTCCCAAACATACTTTGTCAAGTTGTGTACACACTTTGTCAGCTGAAAAACTTGTCAATCCTTCTACCGGAACGGTATAATGAATTACATTAGTCTGTAACAATAATAACGTCAATAGCTATAACAATAAGAAATTCAATCGCGTAACGTCAAAATTCTCTGGGCGCGAATGCTGCGTCTGTCAGACGAGGTTAGAAATTGACTAACGTAGTGATTGTATCTAAGTAAATTTTGGTATTTTAATAAAGACGCTCTTTATTCAGGCATATGTTCTTTACATAATTTAAATTACAACGTATATACGCAATATACTTGATTCAAATTTCAGCACGGTATGTATATAAAACAGTATAAAATTTCACGGCGCAGTTAAAATCAAAGCCGTCAAAAAGATATAAATAGCTCATTCCGGATCATACCTGTTTTCAATTCATGGAACTTTCATGAGAAAGTGAGACGACGAAATTGAATTAACCTTATCGTTATCGACACACGAATTCCTCATCTATCACTGAACAAACGAAATTTATTAATCATCCATCATGATAATTTATGAGGATAATGGTCAAAATTTAAAAATGACTGCTGCACGTTGTTTGGAAAACGGTGAATAATAATTCAGACAAGTTGTATTCGATTCGGTTTTAATAAATATGTCACACGTGTTTAATTATTTTAATCCACGGCACGCTGGTAAGCAAAAAAAGTTATGACTTCTTATCTAGTGAATTTTATTTTTCCTACGCTGGTGGTAGCATTGGATGTATGATGGTAATGTGTATTTGACGATTTCATATTAACTTTTAACTACCCTGTGAAATTATATAATGTTTATACTGTATATAATCAGTATTGCGGTATACTCTTAGAGGATAATGATACATATTTGCATACACTGAATACATAATGCATATCGGATAAGTTAATCGTACTTATCAAGAATTTAGTCTAATTGTTATTTCAATATTGATGATTATATTTTGCGATAAGCTTTTAACGATATATGCATTTGCAATGCCTTAAACAACATTCTAACAATTTTGCTTATTTTTTATATTAACGTAGAAACATTTCAGTAGTACTTTTTATCATAACCAATTATTACTCTATTTCTTTCCGGATCACGAATTTTATGCTGCACAACATAAATTAACAATTCTGTAAATATTGTGGTGGGTAATTTGGAACATCCAATGATAGAAGTAGCCCATGTTAACGTCAGTGTTTTGCTTAATGTATCAGTTGCACTGTAAGAAATCGTACACTTAAGTTATAGTAAGTAAAGTGATTTGATTAAATTTGGCTTGAATAGCAGCTAGCAAAAACACGTTCAACAGCAATCAGGAGAATCATTCTAGAATATTTCTTTTTAAGTAATGCAACATTTTTGCATAACATGTTTTCCATTAAAAATATTGCATCTTTATCTGTTAGTTATTGTGATTGATCACAGTGCGTAAGATGCCTTGTGACATTATTTCAGCGAATATAGCTAAACAGTGAAAGTCCACATGTAATGTAATTGCAGGGTAGTATGTCAAACCAACCAGACAAACTTTCTTGGCTAAGAGAGTATATGTTCTTTTCGCCATACCAAACTTTCATAAGCATACGTTGTCAGCAGTGAGAACACCAAACCCAAAAAGATAGGTCAGAGTTACTTCTGGTGGTTTAAATTCCCTGGCATGAATCATATGAATAAATTATTTCCTGAATTTTTAATACCTAAAGAATTTTGTCCAACGCATTGTGAGAACCTAGCATAAAGAATCGAAATCTATAACCACAATGCAAACTTAGAACTTAATGCATAATTGCACACTTTGTGCACTATCTAAATCCTTGTGCAGTTTTTTTACTTTTTTGCCCTACCATTCTTATATATTTTAAATGCGGAGGCGTTTTCAAAGTTATTCCAAGGTCATCTTGTTTTTTTTAATCATAAACCTGTATTTTTTATTTCGAAATCGTATATACAATGGATCAGGTGTTGCTTGCGGTTCCTGCCGGGGGCAGCGAGGGCTTCAGTAACCTGTGCTTCCTTCCTCAGTTTCCTTGCTCTCCAATACTTGGACTCTAAGCGACTAGGCAACATCCTACATATTGCTCTGTCTGGATGGTTGCCGTTTAGGTTGTTGTCATCGATCTAAGGACGGTCTCTTCCACTTACGCGTCCGCGGAAATAGTTCATACTTCGATTGTAATTGGTACTTTTACAAGTTTTGTTGGCAATTTTGTTTTTCTGTTTTCAGATTTCATTATTATTATTATAATTGCTTAATCGACGAGTTATTAAAATTTGAATTCCATATCGAAGATTCAACAAATGTATCCTAGTAACATCTCACAAATACTGTTATACATTAGCGCTTTATGCAGAAAGAAGTTCTTCGCAGCGATAGTCAGCTGTTCATATCGTAGAATATACGAGAAAACTTGTAACGTCAATTGGATAAATGCCGCGTACGTGAGGGAATAGCGGAAAAAAGATGGCAGTATCGCATTACCAGCGGCGTCATAAACTACTATACGCCCCTTGGCCAATTAACCAACTATTTCCGTTCACGGTGTCGGGAATTTTCAACACACATTGAACCACGTTCTCCAACGGAGAAGCAATTTGGCAACGTCGCTAAAGCTTAACCCCCGCCAGTATGAGTGGTGCCTAGCAACCAGTAAGGTCAACAAACGAGGTCAAATCGCAAACTACCTGCGCAAGAAAAGGCTGCAAGAGAAACGCTGATGACGTCTATAGATGGTACAGGATATTTTTTATATACGTTTTTTCTTTTGTTCCGAGCTTTGCCACATTTTCTTTTCCACGATATCTGCGACGACCGCGCAAAGTAGGAAACTGTTTAGGCTGAAGTTATAGGTAGGTTCTTAAAAATCGGACCTATAACACCGTGTTACCAGACCCCCGATCAGGGGATAAAGTTTAGCCTGCAATTACCCTGAAGCTGACCTGTGTTAACGCCGAGTGTTCATTCTTGTACAGTTTATTGTAAACTGGTACATACGTTACCCTGAACATATTACAATAATTCGCAGCGGTTAAGTCGTTAAGGATCATTGGTCGTTTTGAAAGTGACCGACAATCATATGTTTGATATGTGTAAAGACATAATAAGAGCTCGAAATGCACGGAATTAGTCTAATGACTTTGGCGTAGCGCTGCGGAGAGCGAGAGAGAAAGAGATGATTGAGCGCTCTTTCGAAACCGGCAATTCATCACTTAAACAGAATGGCGAACGAAAGGAAATGGAACGGAGTGAAAAATGAAAGAACGAAAAAGGGACAGGAGAGGCCAATTGCCGCTTTTGTGTGTGTTTCACTGTACATAGGTAGTAGTGTGTATTGGTGGGGGCTAGACTGTGCTCCTCTAGGTAGAAGGAACGAGCGAAGAAGTGGATGAAGGTGTACCCCGTGTTGCCAAGTATCTTGCCTGTCGGTCGACGCTTCTACTCTCCTCCGGCTGGGAGACGGAGGCGGAGGCGGGGTGTAGCACTAATATAAGTAGCAACGCTGACGTATATAGATCCAAATGGAAAATTCCACTCTCTAGAACTCCTATTGCGATCCTTGCGTCAACATGCGTTTTTACCGTAGATTTTTTTTGTATTCTACTATAAATCCAGAAGGTATGGAAGGACAATTCTTACCTGATAAAGCGTGAGATATTTCAAACGCGATTGCAATATGTATTTGAAATTACGTAATTGGCAAGATTTATAGTATTTCACTTCATTAGGATATTAATCTCTATTACCTTATTAACAGCGTCTACGTTATGTGAAGAGTATCGCAGGATTCGTCATTGTACCGCAATTACAAGGTACCCCATGTGTCGATTTAACAGCGCCGACGTGCTATCATTATCGAAGGTAGAAGCGTGAAGCATCTCAAGCTTTTTTCATCCCCACCGCGCATTCGTCGGACTAGGTAACTTGAACAAAACTCATCGGGAAGGGAATCGAGCTTAGAAAGTTGTGCGCAACTCATGGTGAAATCGGGCTCCGTGGGAGGAGGAGCAGTAGGGGATGGTTGGGTCAATGTACGTCCGGGAGAATCTTCTCTTCCTCCGTGCAAAGTTATCCCGCTACTATATCGTGGTAATCTCGCCTTCCTCCATAAAGGAGGACTACCTCTCTGCGCATACTAGCACAGAGACTGCGCGTACTAGTACAACTAAAGATAGCATGCCATCCAAAGGACGAGGACCAACGGCGTGTGGTAGAGTGGGGACGAGATCAATAGTCAAGTATTCCACGCAATGGGAATGCCAGCCGGATGTATATTTGACCATCCAATTGCATGCCTGTGCTTTATTCGTTCCCCCGCCGTCGGCCGTTGTGGCAGCGCAAAAAGTTGGATGATAGACTTCGTTCCAGTCTATTAAGTTCACTCAGTGCCCGGTTGTGGAGGGCATTGTGTGCTCCTAGAAACTATAAACGAATTTTGATTGCTCGGCGATTGCTATGGGCTTCGGTGGTACGATTATTTCCACTCGCTAAATGTAAATATGGAAATGCGAATTTTACACTGCATGGGCGTCGAACGAGTATTGTTGCTAGGTCGCAAAAGTCTGCATTGACAAGTAACGCCATCTTCTCGAAAAACACGACCTGCCATTTAGGGCAAATTAAAAATCAATATGAGGCTCTCCCGCTTTTCGTCAATTAACTTGATTGCCTTGGCATACAATTTTCAAGAGCTTGTTAACGCAATTTCTTCAAATTGCTATATAGCGTGGCACAGAGATAAAGTGCAAAAATTGGCACTGAGCAACAACAGCGCTGTGTGTATGTGTGTGTACAATGGCTGGCATTCGTGTGCAACGGCCGTTTGCACGGTATCCCAGAACAATTAAGACGAGTATATCGATGACGCAACCTGAGGATATAAGAGAGCGCAGCAGAAAACTACTTATTCATAGTCTGTATAATCGTAGAGTACGCTGAACTAAGTATAGAATTCCGATGAAATGTTATTCGAATACCGTGCTAGAACACTGACCAGAATGCGTTACGATCAATACATAGATGCCAGATTCGGCTATTTTCGACGTGTTCCGTTAAGTTCCCCTACTATATTCGTCCCAGGTGACCTCCAACCATTACGAGCCACGCCTTGTTCATGTGTATACTTTCCTGACCAACCGTGTATACAAGGTGCGGCCTACTAGATAGGCATAGGATGGTGTTCCCCCCTGCGGAACTATACTACGCAAACTGTTGTGTCGCGCCGTTCATTGTAAGCTTTCTTAATTCCCCATCAAAAGCTCGGCATAAATATGCAGCATTTCCTGCGCATTTGCATCGGCCTAACGAAGTGTTCAGTATCGAGCCAGAATACAAAAGAAAGTACATATATATATATATATTGTACATATACAAGCGCGGTCCTGTTCGATCGAAGTATGAAAAAAGCTCACTTATGTGCTCTTTTCCTCTACAGATATCCAAGGATTAATGCCATTGCAGTAATCAACGAGACGTAGACTTCGCTATCGTGAAACACGGCCAGTCAATACCTCCACAGTTCCCAAGAGAAACAGCGACGACTGTAAATTATGGATATAAATCGCGTGGAACTGCGACGGGAACTTTTAGGTACAATGGATGACAGGTGGCAATTGGATGGCCGACGTTGCCGATTTCGCTTGCGGGGAATTGCCTGGGATGAGTGGCGCAGCAGCACCACCAAAGCACCAGAACCATCAGCATCATCAGCATCAGCAGCAGCAGCAGCAGCAGCAGCAGCGGCAGCAGCCGTCCGGGGATCCAGGTTGGAAGAGGAGGAACACGCGGGTGTAGAAGGGAGCGCAAAGAGGGAAGAGAGGGAGAGACAAAAGAAAAAGTGTTGCTTAGACGATCGGTGTTCGGTGCTGCGCGCGTTCGTCATGCGCATCCGCTGAAAGCCCATTGGCTCCCCACTCAGACTTGAGTGCACGTTAGGTTGACTTAATTTCAATTCGAGCTCCTTCTCCGTGCGTCCCCCTTCCCCACTCAGCCCCGCTGGCGCGTCGCGTCGCGTCCCACAGCCCCTTTTGTACTTGTTGGGTTCCGTGCAAAGGGACTACACGATGCTCGCGGCGCACAACTGCTATTACTGTATACACAACTATACGGGCATGCAGCCGAGAGAGTGAACCCTCCAACCACTGATAAAGGATCGGCGGTGGCGGTTGGGTAGGAAGTGAGGCGGCGCACGCGGGGCGTAAGAGGAGTGATCGTCGGGAGGGGAAGTCAGAGAGCATTCAGCGGTGAAAAGAGGGGCTGGAGGAGGGGAGGAGGAGGGCAGAAGCCCGCCGTTTGCCGCGATCGGCGCACGCCGCCCCGCGCGCGTCCTTACAAAACAACGCATCTGAACACTCTGAACTCGTCGCTGAACGCGCCTCAACAGTTCGGCACGAATTCACAACTGAGTTGATTATCCTGTCGCGCGAGTTTCATCGCGGCGCCGCCATATTGGCGGCTCGATATAACACGTACTAATAATAAGTTGAGATTGGGGCACTGTAGACGGGGCGAAGCATTGCGGCAGTTTAGACGCGCCGATTCCATTTTCGTTGAATGTCGCCTTACAACGACGAACGTGCCATAATACAACACAGCGCAGTGATCATGTCATAATATTGTCAGCCATATTTAATCACATGCCAGTACCCCCGCGGGACAGGAATTTATTAAATAATACTGGCGATAATAATAAAATATCGACATTCCGCTGTTTACATAAAATGAACGTGCTGCCACAATTGATGCTGGACGATAATATAAATGCCGGTCAGCGGACATCGACAAGATAAGCAGCGTTGCTTTTATATTTGTTGTCGTCATTGTCGTCACTGTGGCGGGGTGTATCGCCGCAAAACGAACATTGAAAAATCCTCTGTCGGGAAGCGCGCGCGTTTAATTGACCGTATTGTTTTGCCCGCTAAATCGACCGTGTACATTACCGATCCTTAAACGCTTAATCAACGCGTCGAATGCGCGGGTACCGGATGAATCCTAGTTGTGTGACGTCGCTCAAACATTTTTACTGGTGCCGCCAAAAGCGTGTGTAATTAAAAGTTATGCACGTGTAGAAGAGTTGACGTGAGACGTTAAACGGATAGGCAAGCAGGACATGTGCAAAGTCAGTTAACTAATATTTTCACTGGTTGCCGATGTTTTCCCAATGAATCGCGTGGAATTGACTCTTTATGACGAGATGTACCCATGTTGACGACCTCATGACAATTTGCATTGTTGATAACAATGTCTGTAAGTACTAACCAAATGTGAAGTAAATACAAATGAATAAAGATAAATCACGAAACAAAGATAAAATTAAATGAGTAACAATGAACCAAAATTGTACGTCTTTAGATACAATACTTTATTATACAACTTTAATATACTAGCAATGTCTCTGATCAATTATTCATTCGCAGATTGGAAATGAACAATCAATTGGAACATGGTTTTGAGGAATTTAAACTTTCTGATCCGGACAAAATCTGTAAGGAGCGTGCCGTGGATCTTTTACAGAACTTTGGTATGTCCTTGTTTTACAGTGGTCCTAACGTGACATAATATTTTGAGAAGTTAATAATATTGAAGGTTTTCGTGCATCGACATACATGAATATACTCAAATAAACCAGAGAATGCAACAAAGATGAGAGTTATGATACTCGATTGTCTAATTTATGTAATTTCATTTTTTTGTATATACTCATTGCTGGACCAAAAACCGCATCAAAATTATATCAGCATATTAATAACCTCAAATTATTTTCTTTATTTAAACTTTGATTGTGTATAAATGAAAATGAAGAATTACGATGTCTATCCACGAAGTTATCTTTGAATTGTATGCAATCCCAAATTTTCTACCATACAATGTTTCCTTGCTTTTTTTATTTCCCCTAAGCTATGCGCCTTACAAGACTATATTAAATAGATGCTTAGATCCATTACTAGATTATCCGGCAAGCCAAATTATAATATTCAATACAAATAGTTTATTTTAGCTCTGTACAAACAGTCAGAATTATATTGGACACTATCATAGTCCTTCATAAAGAAAAAATTCATATTTAAGGAATACATAGCATATCTTTCCTATTATTAACCCTTTGCGGTCCCATGTGAAGTGTGACTCAACATTAATGTAATTTGAGATTAACAGATATAGGAGCTGGTCGTTGCATATTCTGATTTTATCATGGATCTCGAAAGAAAGCGCTTAGTGGTTTCAAAATTATCTTGGCATAGGGATAGAATTGTTAGTGCAATTGTAGGGAATGGCCAATTCATTTAATAATTTAAAAGATGATAAAGTAATAATGTATATTCTTAATCAACAAAAGAAGAACACATGTCAACATTTGAAAAATTATAAGTTGTGAGCAATAAAAAAATAATTCTTTTTAAACCTTAAAATTTGATTTGATATAATTATCTATTCGTAAGTATATATGTGTCGTGCTAGCAAGCTCATAAGTGTTTCTTAAAGTAAACGATACGAAGCGGATCAACGATTGGCAAAATCAGTACGGACCGGCTGGTAGGAAAATGCAAATGTAACGCGGGCCAGCTGGAACGAAATTGGGAATATTGCGCGGACCGCAAAGGGTTAAGTGTAAATTGAAATGAATTCCGCATTAGCTGCCGGAAAGCGGCGCAAATCATGAGACGATCGTATGCTAAGATAATTATTCTGTTTTCAATCTTTTTTTAGCTGTGCAAAGTTGTTGGGATAAATAAGGTTAGACATCAGTGAATGCAGGGCAAAACGAGAAGCATTAAGATATGCCTTAGCATTGTACGTCGTGCATGCAAAACTTACGTTTATCGTCATTGAAACACGTTATACACGTTTCTTTTCTTCCACGTTTCGACATTTCAACGAACTTTATCGTACAACAGTCGATGCGTTCTTTTTTCCACTTCTTTACTCAATGGAACGACACCATCAGCGGGCACTTCCAACGATAATATTTGTTATCGTAGAAAGTGCACTTACGTCGTACGATTGATAATGACTCGCCATCCGCAAATGCATTGCGTTTAGTGACGTTTATCCGCAACGCGTACGAGTCGCGCTTAATCCGAATCCAATCATGGCGGGAATATTAGAGTAATATAAAATCGACCAATGGCGTCAGTTGTTTAAGTCATATCGATTGGCGAGTCCCGTTTTCAATTCTCGGCAAAGTCGAAGATGATTATCTTGCGCTGTGTTGAGAGAGCGGCACACAACCATTTTACATAACACTTGATATTCCTCTTGACAAGCATATATCACTGTCAATTGTTTACATACGGTTGATGTGCACCGGCGAATTCCGTGAGTCGCGTTGTAGCGCCCGTGTGTGAACACTTGAAATAAGAAGTGCGTGCGCTACATGACGTTACAACGTCGGCACACATGCAAAGTCGTCGGTGAGAGTCGTCGGTGTAACTAATTTCGATAGAGCATACAAAAGCGCGGCAAATTGGCAAGGACAAATATAGCACGGCATATGAGGTGGGTGGGAATACCTACAATGACAGAACGACCAGGCACAACACTGTTGATACGAAACAATATACACTTCTCGAGTGTTCTGCACTTTTTTTTCGTCAGCGTAGGACATTATACGCTAATGTTTGTTTTTCCGTTTTGTCTTTACACATGCCCGCGATGCCAGTGCGACACTCCTTCTCTGTCAGAAAACAGGTATGTCTTTTGTTGCAGGTGATCATATTGGCACAGAGGGCTCGCTAAATTCAATACCCATTCAATTGTTGAGTTGTGAAATTTGTAACACGCAATTTGTATCTAAGAAGCAACTGCGTAATCACATCCTCAGCCATTTGGGTAAACCTCGGGTTATACTTAAGAGAATTATTAACCCTTATTTGAAAGGGTCAAGAAAAAAGCAAAGCGATACATACTGGCTGGACCCTGAGAAAAAAGGTTCCCTGAAGTTGACCTTGAAGAAGCAGAGTTTCTCAGATTCGCTCAAGCTCACCTTCAAGAAAAAATCATCAGAGTCGAAAGATTTCACCGTTGTCAATAGGAATTTTGAGTTGGATATAGGAACTCATCACGAAGGAGAAGTGGCAGGTACGAAAGAGAATGAACAAAGGAATGATAAAGACAGAGAGAGATCCATTGATCGGTCATTTGAAAACGTGATGGTAGATCAACAGGTATATACATATGATATGTTGGTTTATAATACCTCATGTAAGCACATTGTTTATATTTAAATGTAACTCTGACTTGCAGGATGATTATGGGAACATCAAATTTAGTTCAGATGACCATAATCCTCTGGAGGAAAATGAAAGACCATCCTTAGATGTGAATGAAGGAGATTCAGGAGTAGGAAGTGATATGGCAAATCCTTCTGAAAAAGATGATCAAAATGTAGATGATTTACAAGGCACCGACCAATACGACAATCCGGACAAAAGGCTATCGGAATCTGAGGACCACGAGGAATCTGATGCACTGGAGGCAACATGCAGAGAAACAATAGAAAACTTAAAAAAACTTGGCGAGCAGTCCAGGTACTACAATAAATATGGTACACTATAAATTCATTATGTACTTGAAGTTGTTTTGGTAAACAGTAAAGTATTTATTCCATTTCCATAGTTCCAGGTCCACAAGTCAATTAATGGACAGTTCTCCAGTTGATGATGATGATGATGTATCAGAAGCCAACATGATACACAACCTTGAAGAGAATCCTGCTATCAGCATTATCTCAAAGTCTTCCACATATTCAAATCACTCATCAGATTGTGCACCAGTGTGTGAAGATGACGAAAAACCTGAAGAATCGAGTGAAGCCACAGCCGACTTCAACTGGAATCAATTATCGACAGACTTATCGACGAAACACAGTGAGGACCCGAAGGATAGCGAACAGCAGCCGGAAAGTGCCGGGGATCACAACATAGAAAGCGCTGGCTCGCTGTTGCAAAACTTCCTGATTGAACATCAACGTCGCAATCAAAACGAGACATCTCTGTCGAACAGTTTACCGCCGGTGGAAACGGAATACGTGTCCCTGGAGAAGCTTGCAGAAACTGTGAACACGTGTCGTGTTTGCAACGAAAAATTCAAAGACATCGGGCACCTGGACGAGCATCGCAGCAAGGCTGGACACTATCAATGCAATATCCCAGAATGCGGCAATCACATATTTCAGTCGCCATTAGAAGTTTCGATGCACAAGGCTCAAATGCATGGAACTCCACTCTCACCAAACGTCAGCCAATTGTCGCCTCATTTGAACACGAATTCGCCACACTTAAGCCAGAATTCGCCACATTTGAGTCAAGCCTCGCCTCATTTGAACACGCACTCCCCGCACGCTGTGTCCATGGACTCACCAACGACGCCAAACGCACCGCAGCTGAACAGAAATTCGCCCCTGACGTCGCCGCATCAGACGAATTCCCCGACGTACAATCCCGTGCCGAACGCTTCGCAACAGTTAATACCACCGGTGAATTTTGAACAGCTGCCGGCACCGGTCCAACAATTGGCCCAACAGGTGCAACGCATGCCTCTTCCGCAAACGCAAATGCCTCCAAGTCTTCCGCCGGGAGCGAACACCATGATTCCTGGTCCAAATTACTTCGTGCAACCACCGGGCAGGCCACCGTTGTACAGAGTTCCTGGTCCGCAGGGGATGCACTACCCTCCTCATATAGCGCACCTGTATCCACAGTACGGCCCGGGTCCCTACCCGCAAATGGCTGGACCTCCGCAAATGCACCCACAACTTACCCAGCAAATTCCGCGTGGACGATATCCTTCGGTCGTTCAGAATAGCAGGCAAGTACTGCAAATCGTCCTCTTGACGTTAACGCAGTGTGGCCAGATCTGGCGCCCAAACACCAATGGTGCCCGCGGGAGTGGGGATACGGAAAAGTATGCGTGCTTGCCGTGAGAGCTTCGCGCGCCGTTTTTCGCCGAATCGCGCTCGGCTTTGAGAGAAGGACGGAGCTATGCTGCGTCTCCCTTCCACCAACGTCGTGTGACGTCAGGTATCGTGACAACACATAAGAAGGACAGGACTATGCTCCGTCCCCTTTCAACCAACATCGCGCGTTGCGTCTTTGTTCGACATGCAGTCGCGGCGTCGCGTCTTCGTTCCGCACACAGGCCGGTGACAGTGGTGCCAGATTTCACATAAGGCATCGCAATCGCACATACCATTGCGTTCTTTCAGCCGGAAGGCAAATCGGGCACCACCGTGCTGAGCAGAGCGCGATGCAGAGAAAAGTGAATCGAGGAGAGTTTGGGATTGATTCGTCGTACTCATCGTCGCTCGTCGACGCTTTGGTTTTTTTCGTACGTTCGCGCCCAGTCATGGTTCAATTTTTTTCACAGAATAATTTGTTCTTTTAATTATTTACCACACGACAACAAACGACATTCATTTACAAATATTTTAGTACTTACTGCGGATAGTTTGTAATATTTTGTCAGCGGAATAGATGTGTCGTATTGGTTTATAATAGTTATGGGCAAAATATATATTTCATAAATTTTGGTTGTAGTAACATTAATCTTTCTCTGGTAGTAATAAATAAGAAAGTATATAATAAATGTCAATTATTGCGAACTATGCATTAACCGTGAAACAAGTATGTAATAGGAGCTTCTTGCACTAGAACGTTCTGAGGGATCGTACTAACACGCGATTTTAACACACGACAGCGTACGTCAGGAAGAATTTGCCTGACACGGCGCGACGACGACAGTGCGAATGTTTCTATGAGTTGTTCTTTATGATTTGTTTTCTAAATAGAAGGTCACCAAATTGTGCATATATTCTAATAGTTCTCATCAAGTCCCATCACATTGATTTGTAACCTTTTTCTTGCTACGCACGTTTAGTTTAACAACGCTATCCCCATTTCGAGAAAGAAGGTGTTCCTTCTTTGGCAATGCATCATGTATACTGTAATCCATATGTACGTCCATTGTCGCATTCTGCCCACGAAATGTCGCAACGTGCGTATTGTCAAAGAAGGCACGATAAAATACGACAATAATAGCAAAATCCCTGTTAATGGAAAACCGAAACTTGCATGATGCATTTCTAAAGAAGGAACACCTTCTTTCTCGAAATGGGGATAGCGTTGTTAAACTAAACGTGCGTAGCAAGAAAAAGGTTACAAATCAATGTGATGGGACTTGATGAGAACTATTTAGAATATATGCACAATTTGGTGACCTTCTATTTAGAAAACAAATCATAAAGAACAACTCATAGAAACATTCGCACTGTCGTCGTCGCGCCGTGTCAGGCAAATTCTTCCTGACGTACGCTGTCGTGTGTTAAAATCGCGTGTTAGTACGATCCCTCAGAACGTTCTAGTGCAAGAAGCTCCTATTACATACTTGTTTCACGGTTAATGCATAGTTCGCAATAATTGACATTTATTATATACTTTCTTATTTATTACTATCAGAGAAAGATTAATGTTACTACAACCAAAATTTATGAAATATATATTTTGCCCATAACTATTATAAACCAATACGACACATCTATTCCGCTGACAAAATATTACAAACTATCCGCAGTAAGTACTAAAATATTTGTAAATGAATGTCGTTTGTTGTCGTGTGGCAAATAATTAAAAGAACAAATTATTCTGTGAAAAAAATTGAACCATGACTGGGCGCGAACGTACGAAAAAAACCAACGCGTCGACGAGCGACGATGAGTACGACGAATCAATCCCAAACTCTCCTCGATTCACTTTTCTCTGCATCGCGCTCTGCTCAGCACGGTGGTGCCCGATTTGCCTTCCGGCTGAAAGAACGCAATGGTATGTGCGATTGCGATGCCTTATGTGAAATCTGGCACCACTGTCACCGGCCTGTGTGCGGAACGAAGACGCGACGCCGCGACTGCATGTCGAACAAAGACGCAACGCGCGATGTTGGTTGAAAGGGGACGGAGCATAGTCCTGTCCTTCTTATGTGTCGTCACGATACCTGACGTCACACGACGTTGGTGGAAGGGAGACGCAGCATAGCTCCGTCCTTCTCTCCAAGCCGAGCGCGATTCGGCGAGAAACGGCGCGCGAAGCTCTCACGGACAAGCACGCATACTTTTCCGTATCCCCACTCCCACGGGCACCATTGGTGTTTGGGCGCCAGATCTGGCCACACTGCGTCAACGTTCTTTCATCCAACTGTCTTTTATACGTGTCAATGTTTTTGTGGATAATATTCTAGAGCACCGAGGGTACCCCAATCGGGACCGGTTCCCCGTCAACGTATGAAACGACCGTTACAACAAGCAATGCAAATGCAACAACAAAATAACTCTGCTCTGAAGCAAAGACGCATGGACGTTTTGTTGCCCGACAGAAATGAGGATGCTGACTGTCATGTTATTGCGCAACAGAAAAGAAATGACGGATTGCCGGTCATTCAAAATGTTCAAGGTGCAACGACACAGCAAAGTAATAGAAATGATTCAACCATACATCTAACAGATTCTATAACGCTGAGCGTTAGGCAGCCTGGTGAGTGTCTTTTTTATTTAGTTTAAATGTACGTTCATACGTTTCTTTAACGTGCTTTTTATGGTTTGTTTTATGTTTCCTGTTGAAGTGCCTCTCCTTTCACTATTCAAGCAGTCTTTTCGATTCAAACAAGCTGTTGTTTTATTAACGTTGTCGTTGTGAAGCATATATTACCATATTTTTGCCAGTAGTATAAGTTTGATTTATGCTCTTATCCTACGTGGTTCTATGATTTTAACAGTTTTAGTTATCAATTATAAATTTTCGAATATATACAGTTACCAAGCTCATTGTCGTTCAAGGAAGAGGCGCCTTCTACATGAAATATAAGAGTGTCTATTTTACTAATCTAAAGGTTCCGCTCCAGCTCAAGTGCAAAACGCATCGGGTCCTGGTGGTAAAAAATCAGATGCGAAGGCTGTGGCGAATGTATTAGCAGCAAGGGGTATTACGGTTACTCCTGCTGCGAATAAGAACAAATCAAGTGAGCAAGCGAAACAACAAGCACCACTACAGCAGCAAAGGCCTAATCCTTCACAGCAGCCTATAAATGTTACAGCCCTCAACTTGAATTCCGCCATTTCCATTATACCAGCTAGCTCGCAAAGAAAGCAGCAAGAACAAGGACAGTTTGCTGTTCCGCAGAATAAGCAAAACAAATCGCCTATGAATGAGGTGGAACGTCCACCGAGACCGCCTACTGTTGACCTCACACAGGATGGTCCACCTCAAATGCCCGTAGTTAGACGCGGTAGACCACCTAGGTAACATTTTTTTACCAAAGACCTTAGAATCGTGCCTTATTACTTTTAACTCTTGTCTGGCAGTGGCTAGGTCTTTCGATGAGTGAATTATAGTAAATAGACTTATTGTTCGTTCAAAATATTGAGTACAGGAAAATTGGAAAGTAACTCTGCGATATCACGACAAAGCGGCCGATCTGCCGATATTAGTACAAATGACAAAAGACCCAGCCACCTTGCGCGATCCGCCTGCTGAGGGTTAAGTATACAAGATTTAACTGCTACTTTTATGAATTGCAGAGCATTATTAACATGCCAAGTATGTGAAAAAAGCTTCCAGAATCAAGAAATGCTTACACAGCATATGGCTACTCATCGAGCAACGAGTAAACTCCTTCATAAGTAAGTTTTCTGTCATCTTCGAATGCCCATATTCAAATATTTCTGAAACGTTGAAATGGCCAGGAGACAGCATTGACAGTGTATTTTGACGGTGTATTTTGTTTTTCAAGGTGCAACCTCTGTCCCGCTCAATACCCGACAGCCCAAGCATTGGCAACACACAAACAAACTTATCATAAAGAGGTAGATACTATGGCACAGAACGGAGGTGCTGAATTGGCAATACCAGTCGTAGATTTAAAGTCTCCGCACGTATTGAACCGT
The DNA here is from genome assembly GCA_963942575.1 of Priocnemis perturbator. Taxonomy (NCBI): domain Eukaryota; kingdom Metazoa; phylum Arthropoda; class Insecta; order Hymenoptera; family Pompilidae; genus Priocnemis; species Priocnemis perturbator. The sequence goes on from OZ012649.1 coordinate 17,435,529, forward strand.
TTGTCGAACCTCGGCATTCAGAGTTATATTCCGTTATCGCAGCTTAGTGTTCAAACGGGTGGCTACTTCGGTCTACCGATCATAACGATAGACGGTGCGAGGAATCCTAATACTTGCAATTTAGGTGCATTAGGTGCTACGTCCATTTTGAGTCTTGGACCTCTTAAGCATTTGTCAAACAGGTAACTGTGGACAATGGCAAGAACCGTGTATCGTGCAATCTTTGACAACATGCTTTGTTTTCTTTCTCGTCAAACTCTTTACGCAGCTGTATTGCATTTCTTACCATGACGAAATGGCTTTGTTTAAATATTTTTTTTTCGTTCCCTAATACTGCATCGCTTGAATGTCGCCTCTGAAATTTCTATGCGTCGTCTTCATTGACATTTACGGCTCTGCAGTATTCGCTTTTCGGTTATAGAGATCATTCGACGGTAAACTTAACTCTTAATTTATGCATAGTTTTTAGAGCAATACAGTATTCTTAATGTGAATTAGAAAGATATTTATATAATATTAGCATTAAACAGATCTGAAGAAACGCACACAATCAATATGAACGGATAAAAGAGTGTAAAGTATATATGTCATGTCACATACATATTATGAGAAAAAGATTCTAACGGATGGATTATGTTGTGCAAAATCCGTCGGTATTATAAGTATATTTTTTTTATAAAGACAATTAAATAAAATTTCATAAGACACGCCACTTTGGGTAGTACGGATTGTTTCAAACCGTACAAAGCGAATTATATTTATTGATCGAGGTATTGGTACCTCCGTATTTTGTTGTATAATTTCGCTGCTGTAACATAGTGCTGGAACGGTTTAACGTTAAGATCAGCATCTTACACGTGAAGGATCGATATTTAAGGTACTCACGTACACAGAATGAAACTAATGAGTTTTATTTATACAGAAAGTGGCTTCCTGCAGATAACTGCAGGAACAACATTATTCCTATAAAGGGAAAATATAAAATTGTATATGTCCAAGTGGCTATTTGTTTTAAATTTGTCGTGAGATTCCTTTTAAGTAATTACACTTATTCTCTAATATGCTAGTAATTGGTGCAGTAAATTACAACGTACCTAATGTGCAGATGTCCTTTGTGAAGCAACACGACATACTGGATACTTAAAAGAATATATATATTCAAATTGTTAATACACACATTTAATCAGCGGTACTATTTACGTCCATATTAAAATTTCCATGAACAAGCTGTTTTGACGTCGATAGAGAAACTGAACGATCAAATATTTAGTTTTTTTTCGTTATATTCTTTTGTTAGTTGCATATGCACGTAAACGAAACGTTCGAGCGGTTGTATATATATTTTGTAAAAAAAAAGATGTTAGAAAAATACACTCGTTTATACTTGAAATGTCTATAAGAAATATTGCACCGATATATATAAATAACATTTAAACGAAAGGCATTGTTATGCATGTTTCATATGATTCTTCATATACACCTATTATTTATTATCATTCCCGTTAAAACATTGTTAAGTGTATATAGTTATTATCATTCTTTATGTAATGTGTATACGTTAATTGAAATTACACATCTGTGTTGATCTAAATTAGAGGTAAATGATTAATAAACGCGCAAGAACTGACATAAGATATTAATATTGTATATATTTGTATGATAATAAAAAAGTAAACTATATGATATTTCGATGAATTCCGTGTATACAAGAATGATTGGGCATTGTAATGATCTTCTGTGTTCCGAAATACGTTGATATGGTGAAATTATTTTATTATAAACAGGGTTAAATATATACGTTATAAAATTAATTTTATTTGGCAAAGTTATTTAAACACAGCACACACATGGTTTCAACAAGAATTTTGTTGTGTTTATCCGAAAACAAAAAGTGGACGGCATGAGTGTTGCACAAACTAGTGATAAGTATTTTTAATTATAATAAGTGGATCAAGCTAATTGGAATAATCTGTACTTCAAATCATTCAATGCTTCGATCTTAAAAGCAATGCTTATTGTGATTTTCATCATAACGTCGCATATTATTATGTGTACATTAGTCACAGCCGGCAACCTACATGTACATTATTACCTGTTGAAATAATAATTCTATTTCGTACCGTATAGCAATATCATTTCATACTATGCATAAACGGATTGAAAATGAATATTTATGAAGACGCAGGAGTATGCACCACTGCGTCGTACAATCGGAGAAGTTTACATTGAAGCTTCCATACACGGTCGATGTTACTAAAAACGATCACATGTGTGAAATACAGGTACATAACAATGTGTCAACGTGTGCGCTATCGATCACACGGGCATTTGCGGGCATTAGAATTCATCGTACATGGGTATTTATACCGTCCCGCCCAACTAACGTTCCTTTTCAAACGTAGGGAATTTCGTGGCGGAACACTGCGGGCGCGTAAGTTTTCCCAACGGCGCACTGCGTTCGCTCTCTCTCCCCCTCTCATTCAAGTTCGACCTGATCTCTCGCAATCACTCGCAATCGAAATACGATGCAAGTCATATGGCCGCGTACAGCCGCGCAGTGTTACCGTTTGGGACGCTTTTTCGCGCATGCGCAGCGCATTCACAGAGAAATCCAGGGACGACGCATTAGACTATGTGGAGACTACGGCAATTTGGCGCGAAGTGTTTAGTATCAATATAATACTATCCGAGCAGAGGGCCCGACAGAACCCTTTTCTTCTCTAAATGTAGCACGTACCTTAAGCGAGATTTAATGCGCATGCGCGAGAAAACGTTCCAAACGGTAACACTGCAGCCGCGTAGCGTTGCGTACGCGAGAAGTTAAGCGTAAGCGATCGTGAAGAGAACGATCGGACCTGTTTGGACGAGAGACATTGCCGGAAAGACGCGCGTATTCGTTTGTTCGTTGCCGTTGTACGACGATGCCCATTCTCGAACAGAGAGCACTGTCAGTTTGATAATAGTACGCGGGCAACGGTCAACATGGCAGCGGCGGTGTCGTCGATATGCGTCATCTGCTCGTACGGTGGATAATGACGTCGGGCCGGTCCTGGAGTCATCGAATGCCGGCGATCCCGATGTGATAACGACGAAGGAAAGCGCGGGGCCCTGGTGGCGACAGAGAGTGCGTGTCACGATGCCCGTTAAATAGTCAAATTACGAAGCGGCCGCCGCTCGCGAAAAAACGGGAGCACCCTGGATTTATCTGGTGAGACGCGCCCCTCGATCGGTTGTGTGGTGCCTGCGAGCCCTGACTCATCTGGTCGCGTTTGAATTTTCCAACGGTCGCGCAAGTAAGTGTCATGACATATTACGGCGGCAGGCGCGACTGGCCGACGCGCGCGTTTCCTTTCTTTTGCGCGTAAACGACGCTCGGATAGTCTGCTTGCCTTCGGCTATACCGATATATAGTCACAATTGCGGGATCTCACGATAATAGATAGAAATCCGATACGCACGGAACCGCGCGTAGGCAGGGGCCGACTTCGAATTGGCCTCTTCGCCGCTTCGTATATACACCCACTCTAGCCTGCTGTCTGTCTGTGTGTGTTTACACACCTTGCGGAAACTCCGCCGACGTCTTGCTTGCGCGCTAATTAAACACTGGCCATTTATTGTATCGCACTTATGACAGGCTCGCCTGACTGGCATTCATTCAGCCGCGTAATCGTTGCCGGTTCAGGATGGAGGACACGGCCGATGTCTTGGTTCGTATCGCCGAATTCATGAAAGGTAATATGTCACGATTTTCATCGATTACTTGTCGATCGGGCACTTTGATATGACGCAGTTCAAGTTTTATCAGATTCCCTATGGAGTGTCATGCCTAGTTGTTTGTGGAAAAATGTTCTCTATCAATTTCACGTTTCCGAAGAAACTCGGGTGTGATGCCGTTCAATTTGCGCAAATTAAAGATTTATAAATTTTAATCTATATAATACTCTGCTTTCCAGATCGACTGTACTTTGGCATTGCAAGGCCAACGGTAAAGCCAAAGAGTACGGTCACCATCCACTACTTCAGTATCGACGATGAATTGGTGTATGAAAATTTTTATGCCGACTTTGGTCCATTAAATTTAGCCATGTTGTACCGTTATTGCCATAAAGTAAATGCAAAGCTTAAAGCAGAATCACACAGTAAAAAGAAGATTGTACATTACACGACCACCCACCCTGAGAAGGAGGTGAATGCTGCTTTTCTTATAGCTAGTTATGCGGTAAGGAAAATAATCTATCTTCATCTTTAAGTTATGTAAAGATGATGAATGCAAATTATTTTTTTTTACAGATACTGTACTGTAAATATACAGCAAACGAAGCCTACAATGCAGTCGCAAATTGCGCTCCATTTATCGCGTTTCGTGATGCGTCAGTTGGAGGAGCCTATTACCGAATATCTCTGAGCGAATGCCTTAACGCAATATACAAGTGCCACATGTTTGGTTTCTTTAACTTTCAAGATTTTCGCGTGAAAGAGTATGAACACTTCGAAAGAGTCGAGAACGGTGATTTAAATTGGATCGTTCCGGGCAAGTTTCTTGCCTTCTGCGGTCCGCACGCTAAATCAAAAATAGAAAATGGTACACAAACATTGTATACATTACGTTATTCGCACGAGAATCACTTTTTCACCATTTTACAATATATTTCTTCTCTAGGCTATCCACTACACGCACCTGAATCGTACTTTGCGTATTTTCGTCGGAACAACGTGTCCACAATAATAAGGCTCAACAACAAGATATACGACGCGTCGAGTTTCAAAGAAGCTGGTTTCGATCACAAGGATTTATTTTTCGTCGACGGGTCGACCCCAACCGACGCTATCATGCGTCAGTTTCTGAAAATATCGGAATCCGCCCGGGGAGCGATCGCTATCCACTGTAAAGCTGGCCTTGGAAGAACAGGCACACTTATCGGTTGCTACATTATGAAGCATTATCATTTGACAGCCCGAGAGACGATCGCGTGGATCAGGATATGCAGACCTGGATCTGTGATTGGTCACCAACAACAATGGCTTGAGAAGTTTGTATCCCAATGGATATTAGTAATTTCCTTTATTGCCAGATATAAACTGTGTATTGACATATCTTATATTTTCTGTTTTTAGAAAAGAGGCATATCTTCATTCCTTGTTGAAAGAACCGTTAAGACCTGAAAATGGGAACCCGGTTCACGAATATGGGATTTATTCGATCATGGGTAGGCCAAGAACCGCATATTTGTCAAATCTACAGAATGCACGCGTTATACAAGATAACGTGTCCGGCATAATGCATCGCGTGGACGGTATAAAATTGGACGATACTGTGCCGATTGCAGGCGCCAGTACAACCGAAAGATTCAAAGCGCGATTCACTCAGGGCGATAAGCTAAATCGGATTAAAGCTAGGAGAAAGGGCTTACTGACGAATCAAACTACTCATAGTACTTCTACAGGGCCATCGACGGTGGTGCAGTAAGTACAATAGTGATCAATTAGTACATAAGTCATCATTGAACTAAAATGTTGTAATTTACATTCTACCCATTCCAAATACACAGTTCTCTTGATCAATGTTTCAGCCCATACTTAGGATCATTACTTCAGACGAGAAATCCGAAAGGAACGAGTACAACTTTGGCCGCTAGTACGAAAAAAGATCCTACTAAAAGATTACTCTCGCAATCCGCAGCGACGACACTTGTCAAAAGGTCAGAACCAATTCTCTTCCGCTACTACGTCCGCTACTCGTTGCTTTGCTTTACACACGATTTACCTATTCTCTTTACTCCTATCTCTCGCTCCCTGCAATTAGTCTCGTGCCTAAAGGCCTTTTTCTGTCTACCATCTACCTGCTTACATTTTTAATTTTTCAGTAAGCTCTAGTTTGCGTGTCTAGAAGCTACTTCTGCTACTGCTGGACTACTATTATACTATTACTATATTACTAGCACACTAGTCAAAAAACACAGCAGCGAGTTTAACAATTACTGCATGCGCTTGTACGAAAAAGGAGAAACACCTACGGGATCTGTCTATCTTTAATGGAATTATAGAAACAGCTGGCTGGTCAGCAGTAGCTGTGATCCACCCTCTCGTCGTGTTAGATCTAAACCAACGACACAGATCCATAACATCAACAACAATGCAACTAGCGCAACTCCTTCCGTTACGTCTATGTCCGTACCGAAACCGGTGACGAGGGCCAGTATACGAACTTCCTGCATCACTGAGGCCCACGCCACGAATTCTTCTGCGAATCATTCGGTTCCACAATCTCAACCGAGCATGAACATGATCCTCAGATCTGCAGATCGTGTTTCCCGCTATCGCTCTCTCAGGCAGTAAGTTTCAACGGCTGTTACCCATTAGGGTTTTGCCGACCGGTAACAGTCACATCACTCTTTCTTCGCTTACGTTTTTATTTCTACACGTCGATTTTGTTATTGGACTCCTGTTTTCGTAGGTTTCATAATTCTTTTTTTTTTTTCTTTTATTTTTTGTAATGGGCTTTTGCTATGTACCTGTACTGCATGCATCATTCGTTTACGTGTGCTCTTTTGCATCTCGAACCTTTTTTTATTATTTAAGTTCGTACTAATCACGATAAGTGAAGTAGGAGTTAGCGAACTGCTCGGTGTGACATTTTTTTCCGACCACATACGTCTCAGGTAGGCTGTATTCTTGTTATGGAATAACCTACGCAACATTTTATTTTGATTCGCGCACTGTCACGTGTATATGCATTGTTATCGAATATGTCGGTTACGCAACGACGGATAGTGATTATTTTATGTCATTTGCAATATCAGATCCCGCGACGCGTGATCATCGATCCGAAAATAGTTTAGTGTCATTTCGTAACGTATTATGGAGGTTATTTGCATGACGCATGATCTTACAAATTATTCATCAGAGCATGAACTAAGAATGTTCTCCTTAATGAGTCTCAGGTCTGGGCAAACTATTAATTGAATTCAACCAATAGATTGTAGCGTTTGAAATGTTAAGCATGTGTCTTGAAATCTATAATGCGTGTCGTCGTCTAGTGGCCCAGGCCTTGAGAATTAAGTAAGCTACGTTTTTTAGCGCTTAAACAAATTTTACCAGCACTAGAAATGGCTAACGTACCGATCCCATTTATTTCTGTGACTTGCAGTGCGCGCACAACAAAAAGTTATAAAACTGCATTTATCAGATGACTAACCGATATTCTCAGTGGCGTTGGGGAGGACAGTCCGGTAACACGAGCATCTCGCCAGCGCCGAAGATCCCACCGCTTAAACCCCATCATTCAGTAAACATTCGACATCTCACTGATCTTCGATCGTCACGAAATTGCGCAAGTCTTATCCACAGGCTTTTTAATCAAGAATATGTATGTTTATATGTACGTATACATATATATCAACGACGGTCGAAAAGAATGCATACGTCACCGGTGTCTGTCACATCGTCACATCTCACATTGTTAAACAAAGAAAGAAGTAGAAAACAACCAAAAGAGTGCACATCGTGATAACAATTAACGCCGGGTGTAATAATCATGTGAACATGTTCTTCATCATCAATGTCTCACAACAATCCGTGTCTTTCACAAGTTGCGAACGTTTGCGATCTATTAGTGCAACCTATATCATATACTATCTGTGTTTAATTAATTCGTAGTTCTTCTATTGGTGAGGCCGTTGCAATGCGTTATTAAACGGGTCCTGACATCGTTCATCGATCTTCTGTATTAACGTCATCTCGCGCGCTCCCCGTGTGTTAACTTTCTGCTGGTCAGAGGCAAAGGCATGATTAAGCACATCGTGTATCGAAACATTCTTCGTTTAACATGCAACTTAATTTCACCATATCGACGGCTGCGATGATACACACCCTCGGTTTTTGTTTTGCACACTACAATGGTAATCTCACAATTTACACGCTCATGCGATTTCGAAATTGTAAGACGGTTCTACGGTTTAAAGTGCCGGATAACGTCTACAGTCAGGAATACTCTTTCTTCGCGATCATTTGTTCGTAACTGTGTTTTGTTAATAATAAAAAGAGAACAAAAACGGGTGTAGATCGCTAGCAGATTTTTCTTGCGAATATATAAACATTAATACACACACACGGACTTAGGACTAGTGGTGGCACTTAAAAAGTGTACTTTGTTTGTGCAGCAACTTCGGCGTGCACATATATAATAACTCTACGAACGACAATTGAAAGCAATTAAATGTTTAGAAAGATTCTAAATATAGCTTACGGTACTTGTTAAGCGTTATTTTCATTGCTTCGAAATTGTGAAACTGATGTTCAGGCAAAGGATAATGTCTCCGACCTTGAAAATGTACTGATAGATCTATATTAGATGCAATTAACACAAGGCATTTTCCTTATAATGGACGACGTTCCAAGATTAATATGAAGTTTTTGCTAATATATGTATAGAGAGAAAGAAAGATTGTAGTGTATTATAACGGTATCAAAATTTTAATTCGATTAACGCTATACATTTCTGACGAACACAATATGATTTTATATACATTTGTTATAACAGAATTGTATTACGCGCATCACATTTTTTAACAAGTAACTTGCAATGCTAACTTAACGATAAGTTATTGTAGAGAAAAAAGTATTTAGATTACGCTACACAGCTACGTCGTGGTTTAAATATCGTCTTTAGGTCATTTTGTTTTTACTATATACCCAGCAAGAATTTAAAACTTGACGTATGACGTTATCGTCAAACGTAATAACTTAATTTCCGACATAAGACATATCAAAAGTGTGAATCAAAGATAAAAGACGCATTTTTTCATTATATGTCGAAGTTCAAAGCCAAGTAGTGACAAGTATAAACGAATTTAGAACGCGATGTATGTGTGAATCGATGAAACATAGTGTCCTATGACCCTTACTTTGCAATACATTCCAAAATGACCTGAAGATGAATAAAATATGTCTTCCTGATGTGGCAATGTGTAGAGGCTGTACATAAGAATGTGAAAAATTATTATAACTACTGCTAAGTACAACACTAAATGATAAGCTGTTACAGATATAAGCGTCATTATTCACCTTTCATAATGCTTTTGAAAAGTCTGAGCACATCTGTAACAGTTTTAAGCGAAGCGGTACATGCACATTATGTATATCTTTTATTACATAATATGTAGCTGTCAGTCGCTTCTGAGATTTTTTTATTTTAATAACAACGCTCGCTGGTGTTAATTATTGTTCGTATCACGATCTAATCTCCCGGGCATGCATGCTTATGGGGTGTTAACATTTGGATCAAAGTATTATCGCAGTTCATTCGATCACGTTTATATATCATATGTACTCTACGAAAAAATGGAAGACTACAAAACAGCTAAAGGGAATTGCTTGAATATTTTAACGTTTGTATGATATAACTAGTGAATATTATGTTAACGTCATTATTCTTATAAAAGGTGGTATATATATAAAAATTGAATTTATAGACTTGTCAATAATAGATTTTAGTACACAGAAAATTATTCGTTTTTCATTAAGCTAGATATATAAACGTCTTGAACTATAGAGGTATTTTTAACATATACACACAATGTATATACGTAATAGCGATACGTATAAAAACGATACATGTGAATTTATGTGCAGAACTGACGGGCAAAATGAGAATAATATGTTGTCTAGGTGATAATGTCATTGATGCAACGATGGCACCAATATTTTATTAAAAATAACATAATCAATATTAAACGGTACATTAAGCTGTAGGTGAACGACATTTTTGTAATTCCCAGTGGTACAGTAACAGATTGAAGTAAAATCACTGCTGTATCAGCGAGATTCAATTCACTTTTCGAAAATTGGAACACATATATGTATGTATATAACGATTAGTGCGTGTAGTATATATATATGTATGTACATATATGTATGTATACCGTAATACTATGTCGTAACAGATATGTTGCACATAAGTACGTGTAACATTCGAAATTAAACACTGCCACACGTTGTTGACGTACGAAGAATTTACGGAAATCCTAAAATAAAATCGAAAAAAAAAACATTTACCGTTAAGTGTCATAGATGTTTCGAGAAAATTCTCACAAAACAAAAACCCCACATTTGACTTATTCACGGGCACTATTTTATTTTGAATACCACTCCTGTTGTGAACGTGTACTGTTACAAAGCAATGTAGTCTGGTCCACGTAAAAGTGCTTTCAAAAACTTCATGTAAATCTTATACACGTGACCATCTGTGAAATTTGTATCCAGTTTCTTTGTGCATAATGTAAAACGTACACCATACAGCACCGTAGTATTATATGAATGTAAGAATTTAGATCTCTATTTGCAAGTAAAAAGCCAAAGTGTAGACGAAGATTGGACCTTGGAAAGAAAATGGCTGTAATTCGCTGTTACGATTACGTTACAGTTTAACATAAAGCAGACAATGTCTAATATTAGTAGAGCTGTACCCTAATACTATACAAAAATTTCTTTTTATAAATTCTGTCTATTAATGTTTGAAAGAGTTTTATACATAAATGACAACTTAGTAAAGTTGATATCGCATTAAATTCAATAAAGGTCATGCTATTTTGCTTATCCTCCGATGGTAGACAAGTTCGAAAACATCAGCATCACGAGCGCCTAAGATTTTCATTTATAACCCGAATATTGGGATAAAAGGAAATACCTTATTGAACGTCTGCTACAATTTGTCAAAAAGTTTGTTTATTGATCGTATAAAAGTTATTCTATAAAAGACACTTTCAGTCATCTACATATTATCCTGATACTGTTCGTTTCTCCGTACATCACTACTTTAGTATTATCACAAAAAAGCCATTGAAAGAATTATCATAAGTATTTTCAAATATGTCTACAAAAATAACACGTTTCGTACATGACAAAAGTGGAGATGTTTAACTATTTAATAAGAAAATAAAAGCAGTATGTACTAAGTGCTACCCAATGACTGGCAAAACCAAGCTCGGACCACTTTTCTACTGTGTGCGTGTAACTATATCCGGTTTCTTGCAACTCGGACGTGTCGAACATGAGACCTAAATATGCTAAGTGGAAAACTGCTAATAACGAAAATGCCACGTTCACCGGTCTGACCCACCAGCAATTTTGGACGTTATATTTGTGCATGCACCTCGGCTTGGTGCACTGCTTCGACGTGATGCAAGCGTTGAATGTTTCGGCCAACATCGTTCTTAGCTGAAACTCAACGTATGTGTACAGCCCAAGACTGAGCAGTACCGCCGCTAATTGAAAATTGAGACCGTGAAGAAGAGAACTCGTCGCGTACGTAATGGTAATTGCCCCAAACTTTCCCAACTGCTTAATACTGGGCCTGAATACGTCTATCAAATTCATGAAATGGCGTTAGCATTCGTTCTTAATGTATACGGTCCATTTAAAAGATAAAATAACTTATATGTTATAACAAGGCATGTTAACTTTACGTACATGTTTTCAACCAGAAGTGCATGGGAATGTTCCAAGAAATGACGACTTGCACTAATGACCGCGGGAACTCAATTTCCAGGGGTTTGACTATGTTGACCAGTGAAAAAGGATATCCTCCTAAAAGTAATACCGTTGATGCGGCATACGAGATGAAATAATGCGATGTCCTAAATGCTAGTGCATCTCTGTATGCTATAAACCACCTATAAAAATTAGAAGATTGAAGTACAACAAATAGTCAAAGGATATAAGTATGATTTACAGTCAAATACTCACTTCCATGCATTGTTTGAAAGGATCCATTGTGTCCAGCAATTTGATACGCTCAAGAAAAAGAAGGACCCAAATCCATATCCTACTACTGCTAGTACCCACCATTCATTCTAAAATTCATAGTATCTTGATTGCAAGGAATGCATCATAATCTATTTCTTTTATATTACTTGAAGTAAATACCTGATGCTCAGAATGACGTAATGATATGTAATCCTTGTACGATGTCCATGGTCCAAACAAACATGTTACAGCACAAAACATGTATCCTGCATAGCTATAAAAATCTGGCAACTCATTTGAATCCACGGTATCTGACGCTACACTAACACTCTTCATTGCCATAGTCATGACAAGGCTTCTTATTTTGTGCCACACCACAGGCTGCATTGAAAATTCACTGAAAATACATGTATATGTATGCATACAAATCCAAAATTGTGCAAAACCAATTTTAGTTGATGTGCCCAGTAAACAGTTTATTCTCATTTACCAATAACAAATTATGCACAAAGAAGGTAAGAAAACTCCCAATCCTTTGCGGTATTTTTTGGGTAAGTGCAATGCAGCATAAGAGAGAATGACAAATACCATTAATACGTATAAACACTCATACGCATAATGCTGGACAACATATACCCCGATGAGCATAGACAGTACATGATAAATTTTATACGGTGGGATATCTAAAACAACAGACAGTTTGGCATAAGCAACAATAATAAGTCAAAAGTCATAAGAGAATATGCATAGGTTGCATATAAATCTTACAGGATTGAGAGAGTAATCTGGATGCAAAAGCAGCAGCAAATAACGGTATCATGTACGAAAACGTATCAAAAATTGTAGGACTAAGGCAGTACTGATACAGTTCAGAAAGAGTCTCTTTCTCCATGTCTTCATATTCGTACTCGTACTCAGAGTCCTGTTGATAAGCGTTTCCCACATACTCGCTCTCCCCATCATAAAAGAGTACAGCGTCAGCATTGTCCATCATAATAAAGTATTGTGCAAAAGCTTATCCTGCAAGAACTTTGTGCCTCTTTCATGCCTGAAATTTCAATGGCCAATGCTTACATCAGTAATTTCAGACATTGAGTATACAAACACATGGGTAATAAGGGATGTGAACACTTATAACATACTGATAAACAAGAACTATTGAGTTATAAGCGTAATAAGCCATTAATGTTTATCATCAAAATGAAACGAACAAGTTTGAGAAATATAAACTTCCCGCCTTACCGTACCTAGCCTTAAAATTGACAAAGATAAATTTCTTATTAATATCTTATTGTAAAGAAGATAGCATTTTTAACGATCGCACATCTTATGTAAATATTTTATACACAATATTTTTAAACTTTGAATAAACCTCAACAAGCACTATCGATAGAGAGTATTGTATCGTGAGGAATCACGGACTGAATACTGAAAATGCCGAACAAATAAAAAAATATTCCAGCCAGTTGCATGCTCTTCTTTATTAGTTATTATTGTGGTACGTACCGTTAAACGCGTAATGTTGTTACATTATATTTATTTCGTTTTAATTCGACAATCACAACTTTGTAGTATTACGATTGCGATACCATAAGCGAAGGAACTTCGACTATAGCGGTGCGGTTCACGATTTGACAGATCGTGAAATGCCGGCATGGATATGAGAAAGGACGAACAATAAAGTGGAAATGCGCAACAATTACCTACTTTCGATTTAAAGTAATCAGGCTGTGCAGTATTTGAACGCGTAGAAAAGAATCGTAAGTCAATTATGAAACGGGAAAGCTGTAAACAATATGTTAAAGACTTTGTTATTTAAAATAAGATTTACTTGAAATCATAGGACAAGGTATAATTACATAGTCATACACTCAACTGGATTTAAAATTGTATCTGTATTTATAATCTGTATCTATTTACAATTTACACTGTATAAACACGTATAAACATATAATTACCTGACACGCATAAGATAATCATATGCTAATAAAAGTCTCTGGTACATGAGATTATTCATGTATTTGATCTTATAGCTAAATTAATAGTTACAAACACTATTAGGCGGATCGTGAAGCAATGTACACGTTATTGGAGACTGTTGCTACAAGTCGTTCACTGACATATACAGCTTAACTTATGACGGCAGTAAACCTAGCGTTTGCAGGCAAATTTGCGCTGCTTCTGCTTTAGCTTGCTTTTTATTCGGACTCGCAACACTTGGCTTGTACTCAATGCCGTTTACTTTGACCTATAACAAAGCACGATATATGGATATAATAAATATTAAATACCGAACTATGTAACTGTATATACATACCTTAAAAAGAAAATTTTTCCTATGGTCAGGACCACATTCAAAACATAGTTCATAAACTGGCGCTCCCAGCTTTCTTTTCGAGCAGTATTCACCCAACAGTGAAACGGGATGTTTCCCTAAAATAAGAGGATAGATTATATACAATAAAATGATGCTTCTCAGAGAGAAGTTCAGTCAGATAGTCAACATACCTTCTAATGTTTTGATTGTGGGTATTAACGGCTTCACCGTTTTGCCGACTTTCTGGCCAATATCTTGCTCCGAGACAAGGCCTCTCTTGTCCAGCTTCACTTCGAGCTGCAACGGTTCTAGTGTACCCTCCTTGTTCTTCCCTAATCCCTCCCCCGGACGCCAACCCATCTTCTGAAGTAAAGCCATACCCATACCACCCGAAACAGGCTGCGCCGATACCAATTGATCCTAAATAGATTATAAGTCGTTACAAGATCTGCAGCAGCTTTAAGTACTAGCAATAATGTATTATGAAGTACAGAAAGACAGTGGTTCAACAATTAATCTGAAACAAAGTTTCTTATAGTAACAGGAGCGGTTCAGAAGTAGTAAAAATATATACGAAAAAACTGAGACAAAATATGCTCGCGGTCGAAGAGGAGAGCGTTGTTAATAAACAGCACATATATTTTAAAAGAAGCAGACGTAAACGATGACGAGGAGTTATTCGCGAAGATTGCTAATCAAGGCATGATTGAGGTCGTTTATGAAGTCTGATGTAGCAAACAATCTCGAGCTAAGGTACTACAGTACATTTTGAGTATAAATACTTACCAATTGACCCAGACAAATGGACATCAGGCTGCTGTCGATGTTTCTTCTCTGATGTAGCTACGTGCCTGTAACAAACCCTCAGGTGGATGAAGACTAACGCTAAATATCCCAACTTTATTACCAAGGACAACCAATAATACGGCCTTTGAGGATGCCCTACGATAAAGAGTTGACGATAATTAGCGTTAATCTCACAAGAGCCCATTACCGGGACATTAAATAAGCTCTAACAATTTTGTGATAAACACGCGCTGTTTAACTTGAAGTATTTTTAAATAACATATCATAATAGTGTTCTTGTAGTTTGCTGTACAATCATTGCCAAATATAAATATAAGTATATGGTAAATAATGACGCTCTTGTGTCCGTGCAGACACAGAATCTACCTCTGCCGTCAGAAGTAGTCTGTGCCTACATCACAGTTTCCACCAGACCAATGCCACATTCTCTCACATATGATTGATCTTGGCAAATACTGTACCTGAAAACTTGTTACAGGCAATATCATTGTCAAAATGTGCATTACCGGATGTAACGGGCCCAATTTCTGCTGCACTACGTTTACAGCAACGCGTTGTACACTGATTCTAAACCGGCGCGTACTGATCCGTTTTGAACAGATTTTTTAACCAAAGAAATTGGGCCTGCCGTGGTATTCCTAAAAATATTATGAATGGCGCAACTATGTAATTCGCATAATGAATTGTCAGAACGAGTGACTTCCGTCGTGAATCAAAGTCACTTGTCGCCATCATATATTTCGGAATATGCCTTTTGCAAATGAATAATATAAAATAATTTAAGGATGACGAAGGCATTACAAGTTAATAATATTACCTTACGGGCCCACGCCTGATAACCTGAAGTGAGTTCAGCTGGTGAGAGCACTTTAGCTCCTGTACTACCAGTAAATTGACCTGGCATCTGCTTACTCTCAGCCCAGGTTTTCATCTACAGCATCATTATTATCATGACATACGGAGATTAAGTAATGCACACTAAACGACCATTTATTTCACATAGTACACTTTTCGACTCACCTCATTCTGAGCCCGGTACATTTCATTTTGTGCACACACGTCATTCGGATTCTCTCGTAATTTTCTCATAGCCGCTAATCGCTGAGATACTATTGAACCGATATCGACCAGCTGTGTTGGTGTGGAAGAAAGTATTACTTGTGAATGATAGAAATTATATGAATATCAAGACGAAGAAATACTTGCTTCTGCAGGTGGGGCTGGCGGAAAAACAGTCGGCTGCAGTGGCATCGATATATTAGGGGCTTGTACGATTGGTGGATCAGAAGCGGGTACAAATGTTTTTTTCGGTTCCGGCTTTTTTGGTGTTACAGGAACCCACTCATTCTCTGCAAAAGGAGACAGAAACTATCTTAACTGTATAAACACAAATAAACAGTAACAGAAATAACGCTAAGAATGTACCAGTTTTTCTATGGTGCTGTCCACTGGACACTGGAAATTGGAGACGCAGCTGATTGGAAGATTCAGCAGTTTTCTCCTGAAACGTTTTTGTTGGCAGTTGCTTTGCGTCCTGTAAAATTCGTTAACTCCATAAAATCTGTTTATTGTATTATCTTGGAAAAGACGTTAAACTATCGAAAACCAACCCTAATGTTCATAATAATGGAGCTCGGCCGCTCCTTAAGCAGGAATGGGTGATGAAACCCTTTCTCGGATTCACTTCCATCTTCTTCCGACGAAATACTAGACAGTTCCCCCAACGCTTCAGATTTCGATAACGATTTACAAAAATCTACAATAGGTAAAAATACGCGTTATACATTTTTATCTGGCTGCAGGCATTGAGGAATATGATTGAACCAACCCGTAAGTTCGTCCACAGTCTTTCCACCCGCTTGTATTGCTGCTATGGCTTTATCCTGTTGCGCTAATGGCAAAGTACCCTGTTTGATCATATTTATAGCGTTTCGCCTTGCAATTTCGAGCAGTTTCTTCTTATCGATCTCTATTCTCTCCCTAGCAACGTGAAAATAAAATTTGTTAAATAAATTCGTTAGAAGCATACCCGTATAAGGGAGTACAGAAATCAGAACCCACTTTCGTTCTCTGCTTCGACTTCGACCTCGTATATGCTTATCTCTACTTCTGTCCTCACTACGGCTTCTATGCCTTCTCCTCTCTCTACTCCTACTCGATTCTCTCCTCTCATGACTTCTGCCTCTGTCAAGTCTTTCTCTGCTCCTTCCTCTTCGTTTGTCTTTTTCTCCGCTTCGACTTCGACGCGCACGTGTTTGAGACTGCGACCGTTTCCTATCCTGTGAATGACAACTGCGACTTCGTTTGCTATTGTGATTTCTCAGCTTGTGACTGCAATCTTTATGCTTGGAATCCTTTCGGTCTTTCTCAGAGTAGAGTTTAGACTTTTCATAACATTCCAATCTTTTCTTTTCCTTTTCCCTTAATATAAGTCTGAGATCGTTTTTACAGGTCAAATGTCCCTTTGATGGGCTATGTGTTCTACTGCTTATCCTGCCTACACTTGGACTCAGTGATGGCGATCTAAATGAGTTGTGTCTGGGGGGTGTAGGGCTTAATGTTGGAGTTCTATTATCTATGCTACTATCTGTTAACTCTCCATCCTCCATACGTGCAGCTTTGGCTTTCTCCTTAATTTCCACTTCCTTGACAGTCTCATTGTAGATGACACTGTTTTTGAGATCTTTTATGAGAATTTTTCCTTGAACAGAATGTTTGGTTTTCTCTGTTTGGAAGAAAAAAATAAGTTGATTAAATTGATTGCTCTCAATTTATGTTAAAGGATACTGTAGTACTAGTCAATTGTTTTATCACATTTATACGAGATAGTTAATTACAAACCAAGGGGTTTTGGTATTAAAGATTCCTCCAAATCGTCTTCCAGTTTCTTTGATATTGGTGGTAAGATAGGACTCTTCGAACCTTTCTTCTCTTTCCAAGTTGATTCGTCTTCAGATTGCGCCTCCTGTTTTAACACTACTGAGTCTACCTTTGTGCTATTCTTACACTTCTCCGATCCACTATTCAAATCACGTCCCTTGCTCTTTACTTTATCAGACGCATCACCACTAGTCTTTGGTTTCTTGCTCTTAGGCTCATCAGACTCCGATGACTTACTAGAATGAGACTCATGTTTCCGTTTTGACTTCTTCTTATGTTTCTTCTTCTTCTTACTACCTACATGTTATAAATCGAACAAATGTCATTTATCAATAATCGCAAAACAGGCCTCTTTTAGAATGAAATTGCAGAAGCATACCGCTAATCTCCGCATCGCTATTGCTGTCGGACGAATTATGCTTTAATTTCTTCTTATGTTTCTTATCCTTATGCTTATGCTTCTTCTTACTCTTCTTCTTTTTCGACGACACCTTCTCGTCCGTCTCGATCTTAACAGTTGCATCGGGTACCTGCTGGTCGCTATTGTCAGGCGAAACTATGCCCTCATCGGCATCGAACGTGCTAAACAATTCTGTCAAAATCTCATTGGACGACTTCTCTGGTAGCCCCGGCTCAGACTTTATTTTGACGGCATCAACGCCGACGTTCGTTATCAAATTTGCGATGTCGAACAAATTTGCCATTATCGGACACCGTTTGCTCGTTCGCTCATATTCACAGCAAGAAGTTTTACACGGGAAGTTCTACGTTGTTACAAATAAGGGTTACCACGGAGACCATAACCTGCGAACGAACTTTACGACTTTGGAACAACCGCGACATCTAGGAACGAAGAACTCTGTCCTCTCGGTCCTCCCAGTGTTGCGCCTGGCTGCGGTTTCTTGTGCATGCGCATGAAATTCTGCTTAAGGTACGTGCTAAAATTCATGAAAAAGAGGTCCTGTTTGGCCCCTCCGCTCAGATATCATTTATACAAAATTTTGTTGGGATCCGCAATAGGCCATACTGTATGCTCGTCCCTGCATTTTTCCTAACTTGCACTGCGCATGCGCCAGAAAGTGCAGCCAGGCGCAACACTGGGTCCTCCCAATAGTCCCAATCAGTGTTCAGCCTGGCTGCGCTTTCTGGCGCATGCGCAGTGCAATTTAGGAAAATGTAGGGACGCGCATACAGTATGGCCCTTAGACTAAATACTTAGACTATATATGTATGGACCGCTAGTTGCTGTATTCACGTTAGTTCAAAGACCTGTGGCGCCGCTACAACCGAAGAACTACAGAATCGCAATATATTTCGCTTACTGTGGCTCTGACTAACTTCACACGAGTCAACCACAAGTCAATTGAGCGCATGCGTACATCAATATATATAGATATACAACGTACGTTAAAGTTAGTTCTTGGGTAGTAGCGGCGCCACAGATGTTTCGTCACGAATTTAACACGCCTCAGGCATGCTGCTGGCAGTCCATACATATATAGTCTAAGGTATGGCCTATTGCGGATCCCAACAAAATTTTTTATAAATGATATCTGAGCGGAGGGGCCAAACAGGACCTCTTTTTCATGAATTTTAACACGTACCTTAAGCAGAATTTCATGCGCATGCGCAAGAAACCGCAGCCAGGCGCAACACTGGTCCCAATGCGCACAATCGACTTTAACTTTGTTTTGACTCATTAGTGGTTTGAAATACAAAATCACGCGTATATCGTAACGGTCGTCATTCGAGCAACTCGATTTTTGCTATCAGACCCTATTTAACGTGAATATGCTGTTCCTGCCCATCGGCGACGTAAAATTATCAGTGTACTACAACGTTGTACATATTCCAATTCTAAGATTTCGTACTGTTAGCATTCCGATGTAGGGGCCTTAGGTTGAACCGGAAGTTACTAATCGGTTAATATTAGTGCAGGTCCGGTCCATTCTGGTCTCAGTTGGTCCCAGTTCTTTCGACAGAAGGTGTACTTCGACGCAAGACGACAGAAAATGATTCTTTCAGAAGGGCGTTGGTCTGGTAGTCGTGATATTTGAAACCAATGTGCATGCACAGTGAGTGATACTATCGAACGAGAATATGAATGGACCCAGCGTGAGCATGCACTTACGGATATATATACATATGTAGGTATACGTAGAAAGGCGAAGGTACTATGGGTTCAGGGACCCTCTTACCATGAGAACGGAATGCGGTTAAGGGCCGCCCTGAGAAGGCTCGGAACTTGGGATTCCAGTCGGGCAAGTTATGTTTTTTGTTACGTTAAAAAACGAGCTTGGAATGTCAAGGCCCCCAACGACCATATTGCCACCTTTCAATAGGCACGTATTCTCGCCTGGTTGTATACGAGAGGTTCGAATGATATTACGTAGTCTTCATCGTATTGATCATAAAATCGTTTTATAACAAAAGATGTACACATTTCTTCCTCCAGCGCCGATGTTCGATCGCAGATAGTAGGGCGGATGCGCTTAGGTAGAACAAATTGGAGATAAAGTTTGTCCGCGTTTGAACTCTGTAAATTAACGGTCTAATCGGTTGTTGACACGACATTTGATGCCATACAGTCGCAGAGTGAGTCCTATATTGAAGATATTTAAAGTACGGGGGAGGGTGGGATTCGTCCATAATAATTTCGTCTATAGTAAAAGTTATATTTCGCTAATATTACAAACGCAATGCTTATGCGAAATAATTTTTAGAACAAAGTATTTTTACATAGCTATACATTATGAAATTTGATTTCCATAAAAGGTACCACAAATGAAAAAATAGATTATATTTACTAAACGAAATTATTAATATATTCATATGTTGTTTCATTATGTTTTATCTTACAAGTTGTAATTTCCATTGTTTTGCTCGGTAACCGATCATTTTTTTTATCGTCAAACGATCGATATCATTCTAAAGGCGTACGGATATATTTCGATGTCCGTAATCGCCTTAATGTCGATTCTCCATGCGCGTTATCTGTATTCCATTCAATAATGTTTTCAAACGAAACTGTTACACATTAATAGTACGTGCTGGTGATGATAAGATAAAAATTACGTTTGAATGTCAGAATAGACGGCGACACACATGTAGAATGAGTGCGGGGTAAAATACGAGGTGATCGCAGTCACTTGTGCACTTGTAATTACATATGGAAATATATTCCAGTGCGCAGTGGCTTTACAGACACCTTACTTGTTTATCGAAATCCATTCTCCATAAAAATTGAATTGAACACGATTATAGACTCTGCTCTTTCTCCACCAAATACAGAAAAAACGGACGGCCCCAGGACCGTCAAATTTGAAAACATTAAGATCTCACGAGAATGTTTCATGTATCACGAAACTTTTTTATTTCATTAATCACACCCTGGTTATACTTTAAGTCAGTATAAGCAGCACACATCGAAGTACATCCTGCATGGGCTGATATATATACCCTTGCAATTGATATTCATTTGCCATGTATTCCATGGAACACACATCGTAATTTTGTTGTCTTTGCGCTATGTAAACCAAACACACTCATCGCAAACCTTGCTTACTCGTTGTTATATCACTATTACAGACTGGAGAAATGTTCGTTCGTTGCAATAAAGCATCACCATAAAAAAAAACTATCGGCTTTTCGTCGCAGCGGTCGATGTTTACCTATCTCGAATTGAAGGGGTGATGAAAGCCACCGCCCCGAAGTACGGTTCTGCAGTTCACACAAAGAGAAACTTGTGTACGTATATTGATATATTCCGATATCAGTTCTTCGTGATCTTTGCAATTGAGTGAACCATATACCCCATTGTGGCGATGGATATAAACAGGAAAAAAGAATGAATCGATTGTGCTCGAGTGAATAAATTCGTTGATTAAATTACCTAATGACAGCAAGACGAAGTGAATAGCACTACGCTCTACTACGCTATACTAAACCCTTTAACCCTAGGACAGATATTCTTTTACGAGTGTGTATTATATACGTATAGCGTTCATATACGTCCTGCCCGAAATTGTAACGTTACATTTAAACATTTTCCTTGTCATTTTACATTTAGAATTCTTTTTCTATATATACGAGAAGTGGCAATTAAGCTCGTAGAAAAGATTATTACAATTACAAAACAGGCTTATTCTTTATTTCAAATGGGATCAGCTGGTACCGAATAACGAATAAGTCTGGTCTGCAATTGTAATAAATGTTTTCTACAAACTTGATTGTCCTATGTAGTATACATACAGAGATACATGTATATGTATATAGAAAAAAACAATACTACATAAAAAGATAAGAAAAATAAAAATATGTGTTAATGCGCAGTTATTTTTTTTATCGTGTTTTAAGCTCAAAGTGCTTAAATAGCATCGAGAAGAAGTATATAAATGCGTTCGATATCCATTCTGCGAAAAATTTGTCTGTTTGCCCTAGTTCAATTAAGTCCATCAAACATCGTGTTGACTATGTAGAAACATACAAAGTAACTGTTAATAAGTTCCGGTTTTATACTACTTCGATACTTCATTCCTATAAGATTACTGAAAGACGTATAGGGTTGAAAGTGCGGGCACATGTTTCGTACAAAACCTAAGAAACATATGAACTTAAAGAGAAAGATTAGTTTAACATAAATAATAGACGAAACTTTCCTAGGGCGACAAATCGAACGTTTAATTTTTCATATGAGCACATTTAGCTTGAAACTTATAAGGTGGAGAATATTTTTCATTAGATTTCTATGACTACGTATTTGTAAATTATGGTTCAGGGTTCGTCAGTATATAATACTAATGACTAGACTTCATGTTCTGTTGCTATTTGTATATTTCCTGTTTTTGCTGCAGTACATTCGTGAGCCCGCATCACTTTCGGTAAACTCAACCGCGAGGACAACTCAAATTCACTCGTGTGCAAATAGCAACTTTCAGTCGCAGGTACAATCTATGTTACTACGTTACTACGTAGTTTTAACGGATAACTTTATTCTTTCTCTATGATGCTTACTGCTTCACCATGTACGCCAATTTCAAGAGATTACATTATTCTTTTTTTTTGGTTCGTGATATGTGACGATTTTCAAAAATATCCTTACAAGAGACTGTACACAAAAACATTTAAAATAATACTGAAAGTAGAAATCTCAATTTAGAGCGAAATATTTTTGATAGTCGTTGCTGTTGCGAGAATGATGGAGCGTAATATTTACGCAGAAAAAAAATTATTTACATCAGACTTTTTCTTTTCTCCTCTATCAAGGAGATAGTGTGGATTTTTCGCAACTGAACATAAATTATTAGATCTTTTGTTATAGTTTGTACCCGCAGACTGGTATGCTACATGAGTCATGTCATTTAGTTTCGTGTACGAACGATTTTTCGCTACCAGTCAAGTATCCTGGAGCATGAAATACTAATAGAAATTGTATGCAAGGTTGGTTTGAAACCTATCATAAGGTCTGGAATACTATGAGAAAAAGGCTCGCACGGTCATAGTCACCGGTTCCCGGCATACGGCGCAACTTGTCATACCCGGAGCGCACTTTACACACGCAACTATGTGTCCGCAAGGTAAGAATACCACTCCTAACTCCCCGTTGTAGCAAATTTTACACATTCTCGCGTCATCGACAGGTTTATTACTGTTCTGTTGTGGTTTCACATTCGATAAGTCTTCGGTACTTCCCTTTGTTGAATTTGCTCCGCTGCAACCTATATTCTCGATTCCACTATCTTGTGAGCCAGAGCTTGTACCCGGTGCACTCTCCACGTTGGTCTTCGGATTTGAATCTATCGACATCGGTTGTTCGACTTTTTTGATGAAACTCGGTAAATTCATCTGCATTGTTTCCTGGAAGTAAACAAGGAATTTGGTAAGCCTTTTCTCATATGTACTCCGTGTTACGTAACTGTTATGTGTTGTCATGATAAAATAATTACCTCCTTGGATGGTGGTGCAATATGCTGTCCTGTAATCTTGTTCACATACTCTTGACCTTGAACCATGAGAAGATAATAACATTTTGAAAACCACTTAGCATGTTGCTCCCACGGATCATCTTCAGGCTCCCAGTCTTTCAATCCACCACCACAATGGTAGCACAAAGTCTGATCACCCTTGCCTGTGTAATAAAACCCGGCATCCGCCAACTGTTCTTTTGTCTGTGGCATGGACTTTGGCCACGATTCAAACGTGTGCAATCTAGCATCATAGCTAGCATACTCAGGATGCGCTGGTCCCCTTGGTCGACCAATTCCCAAACTACCAAGTTTGGCAGTACTTGGAAGTTGTACTTCCGTGGAAAAGGAGTGGCAATCAGGACCAGATCCTGGTCGGTATTCTACACCATATGGCCCACAGACATCCCGACTACGCGGCCTTGGTGGTGGGATAGTGCTTGGATCAACTCCAATAGGAACGTTGCCACATGGAATTTTACGTATGAATCGACATCTTCCTGACCAACGTTGGTGATCCACCATTGGATTGTCACCTTCCAGCCATTGACAAATTTCTACATGACATTCAAAGCATCTCACTTTATCACCTTCACCGGTATAGTAAAATCCAGCAGCCGCTAGCTTTTCACGCTCCATATACGGAACTGGCCAATTTTGAAAGCTCTGTAACCTTGCAGCCTCAAAGCGGTAATCAGCATTATCAACTTCATCAATAAGTGTGTGGGTTGGCACTATTAGAGGTGGGACCAAGTGTAGATTTCCATTTGACTTGAAAGGGGATAAGTCTCTTCCCAAATCCCTATGCTCTATGATTCCAGTCATTATTTGTCTTTTTGTTACCCTAACAACTCCGAAGACACCAAGCGACACTTAAACCTCAGTACAGATCTGTAAGTAAGAAAAAAAGACATTGATAATAGATTGAAAAAAAAAATGATTAAGGTTAATCTAAAATTTCGATAGTATTGTACATGACTAAACTAACAAATGTGTTTAGACACATGGGTGCACAAGAGATCGCCGTGACCCTCACGTCACCTCGTGCACGATTCAACAGAATTCTGTGCCCGTCCAAAACAAAAAGCGGAATGAGTCAACAAAACACCGGAAACCAAAGTTTGAATCATTCGGCGTGCTCTAACGGCTTTGATGCGTTGAACAAAACGAAGGAGGTATGAATTACAGCCTGCATCGATCGACGTCTACTCTGCGTGGGAAGCGACGTCGGCTGTTCTAAATATATAACATCGATTCGTCCACTGATCGAAAACTGAAATTCACTCATCGAACATCGGCATCAAACTGAGAACAGTGCAACAACGGTATTTACCGTGAACGCGAGGAAAAAGAAAGCACATTAATCAATTCAATGACCCATCGATAAGTAAATTTACATGGCCAAACATGGTTGTCGCGCGAGACCGAAACATTTCAACGTTTTCCCCTGAGCACCGCAACAGGATATCTGCATTTATTTCAACGAACAATTAGCAATGCGTGTACTCGTTACACTCGGCAACGCGGAATATATTGTACACACACACACACACACACACACGTGGTACACTTCCAATGATGTGCAAATTTATCCATATTGGCACGGCTGGACTGGTCATATTCGTATCGACGAATACACAGCCATAAGGAGGCAACACTAGCGAAGCGTGGGGCCGAATGTCAAAGAGAGAGAAAGAGAAAGAGAAAAAGAGGGGGAGAGAGACTCGCCTATGAGCCGTTACGGACGGGGCGACGGATGAATGACGGAGTATCCGTAATCTTTTTCGAGCCACGCAACGTCGAAGCAACGCGGCGACTGTCTATATATCGCACACGAGTAAGCAGTTCCCAGAACGCCGAGCCTGTCTTCTTTCTCTCTACAAGCCTCTTTCGACGTCAACACAAACATGCCCCACAGCTGTGGTACCGACCAGACGGCGGCCTGCTCAGTGAACAGTGCTCACCGCCCCTGCGCAATGTTGCCACGTTGCCTTGTCGTTGCCGTGGCCGTACTCTAAATACTCTTATTGTACGGTACACGGTACGCTATATCGCAGAGCCGCAGAGTGCGTCCATGGAAATATATCAGGGCCGACGGAATCAGGCGCCTCTCAACAAATCTCTGGCCGTGCTATTTCGTAAACACACTCAGTGGGAAATTCTATCTGTATGTTTCCGACGGTCGCCAGCACCGTTCAGAGTGCATAGGCGTACTGCGTTCTATCTCGACGCTGTAATATAATCGCCGGTACGTTAACGTAACGTAAGATGCCTTTAAGCATACCGTTAATTTAATTCATGTATGTATCACTCTGCTACCCTCCGAGTAAGGATTGCGAAAAAATGTTTATAGTAACAGGAATAAGACTGCGATACGAAATTCCTTATCAGGCGAGTGCGTGAATCAATGCGTTCACCGTGAAACGATAGACGTCCAGTCTTTACATGCGATAATGCATCGAGCTTAGTGGTATGCATATAGCGTTTGTATGGTTAATCAAGTCGTGGCATGATTGCCGACGTCGATACTTCGCAAAGGCCGCACGCGCATCTGCGAGTGTGGACTCTGCAAAGAAGTGACTCTTTAGGGCAACATCGGACGAATGATTCACCGTCGCAGAAATATTTTTGCCAAGCGTCTCTCCCGATACATCGATGACGTCCTCCCCGATATGCGAGACCGCCGAATAAAACTTTTAAATACAAGTACGCCTCCGTTTTCTCGTACCGTTCTCGGTTGCGCTTCATCAGACGTATACGGAATAGTTTCTCCCGGGCTACAAACCGGTTTACTACGGCTCTGTGCGCCTTCGGAGATCCATAGTGAATTCCTTTCGTCCGCCTTTCCGGAATGCATGCTCTTGTAATAGGCTCGGCTCTCGACGTTAGACGAAGCGTGAATTGTAAATTCATTGATGACATGACA
This sequence comes from Priocnemis perturbator, assembly GCA_963942575.1. Taxonomy (NCBI): domain Eukaryota; kingdom Metazoa; phylum Arthropoda; class Insecta; order Hymenoptera; family Pompilidae; genus Priocnemis; species Priocnemis perturbator. Next base: position 17,462,164 of record OZ012649.1, read on the forward strand.
AATTCATGAGTAACTCTCGTCGTCCGAGACAATAACGAGCGATTTAAGAATTACGATATATTGCAGACCGGATGTGAAACGCACCTTTGTATATAGTTAGTGAGACACTGTTTATATGGAAACTGATCCCTAGCCCGTATTACCGACTCACGTTCCAGCGAATGTTTTCCGAGTTTCGGAGCTGATAAGCATCGGGCGGCGCGATACGACGAAATCGAATTAACGCGGAACAACGATATCGCGTGTTGCAACAAAAAGAGAATAATACCGATCGTTTATTCCTCGCGTTCTATATATAGTCGTGACATTGTCCACGCCTTCTGTTTTCATAATTGATAATTCATGCGAGCATGTGCACGAGGACGCTGCGTGGCATTCGTGGAATGGAATTAAAGCCGCATTCCATCAACATTTATTGTAAATTGACATCGACGATGTTTCTTTGAACTTTCACATCTGTTCGCTTCGTGGAACTGGCAACGTCGCTACGACCGAGAGAGTGGGAATGTGCCATAGTACAACGGAAGTCAGCAAAAGAGAGATACCGCGAGAGTCACACAGTCAAACGCACACACTCTGACGATCCTTTGTATGGCGCGGTACGAAAAGCCGAGGCGCGTGACACCCTACTTTCCATTATTTAAACATTAACGACGTCCGAATTCCCCGCCTCAACATTTAACGTTAAGCAACGTCATAGGGTTTCTTGAACCTTCCCCCGAGGGAACAGTCCCGCCGATCCCCTTTACAGATATCTTATCAGTCCCAGTTTTTTTTTTTTGTCGTGCTTGTGACGAAGAGCGATCGTTATCTTATCATCAATAGCTCCGTCGCACTTCATACGTTCATTTGATTCTCGAGTATAGGCCTACGCACACCATACGTTGACATATCCGAATGCAAGCGTGTTGTTAGAAAGACAGACACGGTTAGAGAAAAAGACCAGAATCATAACATACTGATTATAGCGAACTGCTGCAGAAGCGTGTCGTGAGCGTATAACTTTTTCCCGTCCTCGCTTTGTCCATAAAACGACGCCTGCCCTTTTCGCGTCGTTCTCAACGATTGCCCGAGAGCGCGCGCGTGCGACAAGTCCTTTCTCACGTATCCGCGCAAGCACGCCTTGCCACACACGTCTCTGGCCGCGATCCTACTTCTCGTTCGCGACACACAGCGGCACACGGATCTGCGAAATCTCGCTCGCCGTCCCGACCCTGTTGTTCCTTTCTTTCTCCTTCGATATCGTACGCTCGCGGCCCGCCACGGACACCGACCGATTTCACAAAACGCCGACAAAAGTACGGGAACGCGTTTAAGGCCGACCGACAGGAGAGAGAGACTTGCTTAAAAGGACTCACCAACGAGAAACGCAAGCCCCCTCGGCGAAGCAGACATTTCACTCTTGCGTGTGTTGCGAAGCAGTTGCACGCGAGGCAGCAATGGCGTTCGACGTTCGTCCCCTAGGTACAAACGAGTCCCCACTTCGACGGCTCTCTCTCAGCCGGAGCGTAGTAGTAACTGCTGACGAGTGACGGAGAAGGCCACGAAAAAGGCCGCGAGTCTCATGCCTGGCTGAGCGTTTTAAGTGCGCCGCAGCGTTTCGGGTGCCTCGGGGGTGTCCCTAGACTGCACGTATTCCCTTCACGATACGCTCATCCCAGCGACACGCCGCGGCCGGTATCGAGCTGTTACCCGCAGGACGCAGGACTGATTACGCGTTCGGCTACACCGGACCGCTCTCACAACGCCTCCTGTCGCCTTTGTATCGCCGACTTATTTTACCGTACATGCGCTCTCACACTCACCGCGAATCCGCCAACAGGGAAACACCACTAACACCACTCACGGCTGCAGCGGTTTAATAAAAACAAATCATGCGTCGATTCGACGTTGTTCGCCGCCTTCCTCGTTTACTTCTATATAGTCGCGTCTACCGTTCTGTGTTGCTTGATACACGGTTTCGAGTTTACAATGCGGTTCAAAGTGCGATATTGCGTGTTCGATACTGTATGTGCACGATTAATCCTGTCTGCACTGCTCCTTGCTATACTGAGAGACTATTGTTCGCGGCGCCGCCTGCGGTTTGCCTTTATTTTGCGGAACCCGATGTTATCGGTTTGCGGACGTCGTAATCAGTCGGCGGGTCCTTTTCTCGCGAGTTTCAGAACTGCGCCAACTGTTATCGGTCTCTTCCTTGGTATTTTCAAGGTCGCACGTACGCGCCTAAGATTGCGGATTCATGTCACCTAGCAAATTTCCCGCTGGGCACGACCGTTTTAGATTACATTGAGATAAACGATCATTCAGCTGGGTCCTCCTGTTTCAATCTAGACGGAATTAGCAGAGTGCTCGAAACTCTCGTCAAACGTCAGCTTTCGACGGCGTTCATATTCTGCGCACTTTTCGCAAAACGTGCTGGCGGTCACGACGGATTGGTCAACGATCGTGACGTTCGATATGCAAGAAACGCGCATGCGCGCCGATTGGTATGCGAATAGGCGCCAATGTCGCGCAGATTGCACGTGTAATAATACTTTGAATAGCTGATATGCAATCGTGCAAAATTAGTCAGCTTAATGACTTGAAACGTGACTAGAGACCGGCTTGAAAATTTGTTGCCGTGACACTACGATAATTGTGATTTCAACATTCTTGGTTTAATTAGCTCAGCGTAACCGATTCCAGGAATAACTCCCGGAAAAATTCCGTCCTCAGAGATTAATTGCATTATTACTGGCAGTCAGGAAATTAGTTCACGGCGGTTGTATTTTCCCCGTAGAAATACGTCAATCGCGGTGTACAATCGTGTCGTGTATCATAACGAGTAAACGATATTATTTGCCATTAGTTATACAATTATTTTATAAACTTATATTTTCTTAAATTAATTCGCTTGGGTCTAAGCTCTGTATTTAACAAAACTAAATTTAAACGTACCTTATAATGCTTTTACAAAACCTGGATATTATGTCCCTGGACGATCAACATGATATGCTATCTATGAGGGTACAGCTTGCCTTAATACTTAGACTTTATCGTGATGTATGGTGGGGTTATTATCTCGTTCTACCACTAGGTGAGGTTTTAACTCTTTCTTCGGACTGTGATAAAGCTCTTTCCCCGCCGATATGCAGCAACATTCATTGGAAAAACTAGTTGTGTACTCACAGTTCTTGACAACACGAGCCTAATGCGCATGGCTCAGATATTGATTCACATTATCATAACAAAATGTGTATTTCGTAAATTGACTACAACACGCTTCCGCAAAACGGAACATTTTATGTAACTTGGATAAGAAAACCACAGACGGAAATGCTTCTTAAACTACAACTCTTCAGTCGTTTCCGACAAGAAGTAATTGGAAGTAATTAGTCATAAGAGAAATTAACCATGATAGCGCACAGTTTACTGCTGCACGTCTTATTCACTTTATTACGAGATGTCTGTATACATGAAAGCATAAGACAAGAAAGCAGTTTTAATGTCATATTAGAGGGTTCATTCGTTGGATCGACAATTATCCGTTTTCTAGATTGAATACTACATATATTTTCATGATAAACTTGGTCAACATTACATAGAAATACATGTACATCTATTTAACGAAATAAATTAAAAAATTCGAAAAATAAATATAATGTATTAAAGCACAAAAATATAATACATTATCTTGGAATAGATCACTTTACAATTACAGAACAGGTATAATTTCTCTTGCACACGTCGTGCGTTCGGACTTAGTAGATATTCAAGCTCTTGGATGCATTTCATTCCTGAGAGCAACAGAGAGAGAGAGAGACTATGTAAGCATACTCTATTACTTGCTTATTGTAGGACAGTTGATGCATGCTATAATATTAACATTTAGATGCATAACGCCACTTAGAACAAATGTAAGCGACAAATCCCTTGAAATTATTCGATTGCAACGTAGAATGCAGGAACGTATGACCATTTTTGTACCAGAGTATATATAGCACAGAAAATACTTGAATTCGTAAGGAAGTAAAACGTTTCAACAGCGACAGACATACGATTTCAAAAACAAAAATACCAGACAAGACGAACAGTTTTGAAGCATATCTTTTTCTATACGTTGTAATAGCACCACGACGTTATTAGTACTCTGAACTGATTCCCATGGTATGAGTATTAATCCTTGTAAATATACACTTTAGTAAATTGTAAGAGCCATACACATGTGATTGATTTCACTATGTTTTTGGTTTCAGCGATATGTGTACTATTCTAAAACTATCTATCAAATCATATTACATAAAGTGCGCGTTATGGTTTAACATATGTTAGAAAAAATATGTTATTCGTGTTATAAATAAATTCGGCTTTTTGTCTCACTTCCTTCCGCACGTATGTTACACAATTTGGCCTAAGATAAGAAGGTACGGACGGTACCTCGAATTTCTTGTCTACACATTGGACAACAGGTTAAAGACGGTGCACAGTGGACACAAGTAGCTAAATGGCCACACGGTAAAAATACAATAGCTAATTCCCGATCCATGCAGATCTTGCATAAACGAGCCTCCTTGAGCCTTCTGTTCTCCTCTTCCAGTGATACTACGAAAAAAAGCCATACAAGTTAATAGCCATATTAGTATAACGTTTTTATTGTAACAGTTGAAAAGACTTCATTGAGGTATTAGTAACATGTGCTATCAGCAAATTAATTCTTTTTAGATAAGTTTAATATCTTGTTTAATCTATCCAGTATCAACTTTTACGATCAGCGAGCGCAATGCCGATAGAAAACAATGGTCTGATACGACTTACTTGTCTCATCAGACATCGTTTCGGTTGTTTGTAAAAACGTGTCGTTTTCGTTAACCACAGAATCGGATTCTTGCGAATCTCCCTTGGTTTCAACAGCATCGTTGTCTTCCGGTTCCGAACAAACTTGATTCGGCTGCGATTCGCTCAGTTGCTCCGAAATATTACTCATTGATAGGGAAAGAATGTACTGACTTAGTGAATAAATCAATTCATCGTTTATCGGGTTAGGAGACTCCGACCTAATGAACAAATTTTTCTCATGACACGTAAGAAAGCTCACATGAACATAATATTGTAGATACATCAATTTGTCAGCGTACCGGGTATCGTCTCTGATGATATCTTCACGGAGAATGTCTTCTATCACCTGATCGGTATTTGCATAGGAAACCCCAGTTTCCAGAGCTGACTGGAACAGTAAAAGTATGTGAAAACCTACATCCAGAGCGATACATAATATTTCTACAAAGTTGCCGAGCTTACCACGGTTGGAGGAGTGCTCAGCAACTCTTCCAAAACAGTGTCTGTCACTTCCTCGGTAGATGATGTCACTGTGGGAAGTGAAACAGGGGGTGTTTCAGCTGCTTCTCTATTTGCTTCTTCTAGCGTACCCGTAATCGTCTGTATTTCACAGCGCCGTGTAAATTAACGAACTCACATTGAGAAAGTACATATTCAAATAGATAGAATGCGTAAATTCTTACTGAAAGGTCTAACAGCGGTCTATTGTCGACACAGTGTCTTATAAACTCTTGCCCTCTCACGAGGTTTATAAATCCACATTTCGGAAACCATCTTGCATGTTCAACCCAAACATCATCCGTTGCATCCCATGTGTGTAAACCACCATCGCAGTGATAACAGCGAACTTCATCGCCGGTTCCTGACGGAATAAGCGAAAATTGTTCGGAAAATTATTTTGAATAAACGGAAGTACTTCTAAATGATGTTCTTACATTAGATAGTGGGGAAGTAGTTGATGACCAGGACATTTCTTACCAAGATAGTAAAACCCTGCCATGGCTAACATTTCTGGTGTCTGTTTCATATTTTGTGGCCAATCTTGAAATGTACGTAATCTTTCTTCGCATGTGGTATACTTTGGTTTATGTGGAGCTGTATGCGCTTGTATTCCTAGATCTTTTAAATCTGCTGATGTACCTGGCAGCAACTTTACAACTCCTATTTCCACCATATCTGGCAGATAAAACTTCATTAAAATATTGCGTTCTTTGTATACAACCTATCAATTTGATGTTGATTTCAATGATTGCATTTGTATTTACCAGGTTCATTACTATTTTGCAAGTAAAAGGTACACCTAGGGAAGAGAACTCTGTGTTCCCTATCCGGATCATCACCAGGTTCCCATTTCATTACAACGCCTCTGCAAAAGAAGCATTTTACCTGCAGATAAATGGACAATTATTTTAGTCTACATTTGAAATCTAAAATTAGCATTATTGAGTAAATACTGAGGAGTAGGTCAACATGTATATATGGTCAATTTCTAAGAAATATGTATGCGTAATCAAACATTGAAAGACATGATTTTTTTAATCCATACATATCTAAGAAAGTATTTTACCATGTCACCTTGCTGCAGATAATAAAATCCAGACTTAGCAAGACGCACTGGTGATACGACAGAAGATATTGGCCAATTGGTAAAAGACAATAGTCTCTGAGCCATAGTTATATATTCTCTCTCAGGGTCAGGATTCGGATCGGTTGGAGGCGTAAGAGAAGATCCCTCTTCTCCACTGTTGTTTCTCTGCCATAATCTTGAAGAGGATGATGTTGAAAGCTCAGGTGTAGATGCAGAAAGTGGAACTATTGGAACATTAGAAGTGCCAGATGGGTTTTGGACGAAAGGACAACCAGGGTAAGCCTGACGATGACGTGCCATTGCTTGGTCTCCATAGTTCCAATCTGAAATCTTTGTTTCACACAGAAAGCATTGTACTTCCAGAGCTCGACCTGTATAATAAAATCCCGCCTTGGCGACTCTGGTTGCGTCAATAGCAGCGTTTGCCGGCCAGTTCGAGTAAGTTCTCAGCCTGTTTTCTTCAACATTCATTATAGAGTGACTTGACGTGTGACAGATTCTTTTGGGAATGAAGACTTAATTAACAGATTGAAACGCAACCGACAAATGTTCGCCATGTACTGTCTGACACTCTATAATTCCCTTTGCCTCGGCATTATCGTATATGCCAAATAATCATCTCGGGACTTCCACGACATTAGTTGACGTATCGACGCCATCACTTTTTTCTGCGCTTCATACAGAACATGGAGAGAGATCGAGGTTACGCATGCGCTGCGCAGAACATTCTTTCGAAACGACAGGAGCGCCTTTCATATGTTACATTCGATTTGCCCGCATTACGTAAAAATACATTTTTATTATAATATTTAACTCGTGCAACCCAAACTAAAAAATTAAGTAATATGTTCGGGCTTATAGGCTCGTGCTTGTTCAAGAAAATCAAAAGAAATCAACGAATCAACGGCACCAGCACAGTGCTTACTTGCGACGCCTTTGATGTTATGATAATTGTTGTCCAATGATATTTGAAGTCGGCTTCACTGATATCGAACTGGAATAGCTTGATCACACGAGGTCGTACGGTTATTCGATGCCGACACAGTAGTCGAACAAGTTATTTTAACTGTTACACGCCTATTTCAATCATGCTGTCAATAACAAAAATTACCAAGGTACGTGATTTTTTTATCTTTGGCCTATTATATCGTCGATTTTTGATCGTCAGACCGTACAAAATTAAAACATATTGCGTACACTGTATGCAAACTATTTGGAATGTTATTGTCCCTCACATTGGTAATCTATTAACACTTTCATTACCTTTGTTGCTGTGCATACGTTAAAATTCTGTTACGTATATACAGTCTCACAGTTTTAAGACATAAATTAAGCAACGCATAACTTTACCTTCCACAGCATGGCTACCTGAACTTGCGTGCGTACAGTTCCAAGGTAAAGTTAAATGATGTTGTCATTGTTAGTGCAGTCAGAACTCCAATGGGTTCCTTCCTTGGATCACTTTCAAGTATACCTGCAACTAGATTGGGTGCTGTGGCTATAAAAGTAATTATCATTTGTTGGGTGGTGGATTATCAAAGTTTGGAGAACAGATGATAATAATGGCTTGTATTATAGGCAGCAATTGAACGTGCTGGAATTGCAAAGGAACAAGTTAAAGAAATATATATGGGTAATGTTTGCCAAGCTTTTCTCGGACAGGCACCAGCTAGGCAAGCCACACTGTTTGCAGGTATGTTGTGATTCATTGGTGACATTACATAATATTATTGTAGTTACACTGAATATGAAAAATTATTAGGTATGCCCACATCAACAATTTGTACAACGGTAAACAAAGTATGTGCAAGCGGTATGAAGAGTGTTATGCTTGCTACTCAGGCATTACAATGTGGCCACCAGGAGATTATACTAGCAGGTGGAATGGAGTCTATGTCTAATGTGCCATTTTATCTCAAGCGTGGAGAAATCCCTTATGGAGGCATAAAGATTGAGGTATTATAGCATACAAGTCAATAATGTTAATAATAATAAACTTAACAAAGTTTTATTTTTTTATGATAGGACGGTATAACGTTTGATGGGCTCACTGATGTTTATAACAAGTGCCACATGGGCAATTGTGCTGAAAACACTGCAAAGAAGTACAATATTACACGTCAGCAACAAGATGATTTTGCTATTGGCAGTTACAAACGAAGTGCACAAGCATATGAGCAGAAAGCATTTGCAGATGAGCTCGTTCCGGTTTCAGTGCCACAGAAGAAGGGTAAACCTGACTTAACATTGAGTGAAGATGAAGAATACAAGAGAGTTGACTTTGATAAGTTTGGTAATTTAAAGACTGTTTTCCAGGTAAAAAATCCAAAGATTACAATGTGATTATGGTTTATTACGTAATTTGATGTGTATGGGTGTTTTACCGCTTATCTGTTTGTTATTTTCAGAAAGAAAATGGTACGGTAACCGCCGGAAATGCATCCACCTTGAACGACGGCGCAGCTGCTTTAATTTTAACTACTTCCGATGCGGCAAAAAAATTAAATCTCAAGCCTTTGGCTCGTGTTGCCGGATTTTACGATGCCGCCACTGATCCTATCGACTTTCCCATTGCTCCGGCTCTTGCAGTTCCTACTGTAATATTTTCTCGACTTCTTATATACGTATAGCGGCGCACAATAGTTGAAAACATGTACATTATTTTATTTTGTATATATTTCAGTTACTGAAAAATGCTGGTATCAGTGTAAACGACGTTGCCCTTTGGGAAATCAACGAAGCTTTCAGTGCCGTAGTTCTTGCGAATCAGCAACTACTCAATATTGACCCGGCTAAAGTTAATGTTCATGGTGGAGCTGTATCTCTTGGACATCCTGTCGGGTGAGTAGTAAAGCATCACGCATGATAAAATTAATCCTTGAGCGGGTGCGCTTCATTCGACAATATATATTCAACTGCATTTTTGTCGCATTATAATTGATGGTATATTAGTGATGCATATTATTCAAATTTCAGTATGTCTGGTGCTCGAATTGTTGGACACTTAGTGCACGCCTTGAAAGCTGGCGAAAAAGGCGTTGCATCAATTTGTAATGGCGGCGGTGGCGCATCATCCATTTTAATAGAGAAACTGTAAGTTTCGCATCACGCGAATTTCGTCACATAATCAAAGTTCAAGCGGATACTTTTTAGGGCGTCCAAACCTTGTACATAATGGTTCTGTCTGAATACCGATAACGAGCAGATTTTCAGTGCAATATTATATTTTTATACAATCTTTCGGATATACACCTACGCGACTGTACTATATGTTATTTTTATACATCAAATTATTCGATGTTTTTAAACATTATACAAACGTTTTATTTTTTGATAATAAACTTTTATACGCGTAACGGCTTGATAATCAATACCCTATATAAGTATGTCCACGTAGGAACGAGCATTTTATATTGTTCCATAGGTCTCATCCAGTATCATCTCCACCAAAATTAACGTTATATACCAAGGACCCATGTCCGCTTTGCGATCATTTGAAAGAAGAGTTACGTAGCCAGTTCGCCGATCAGTATCAGTTAGAAGAAGTTCATATCACCGATCCTGGAAATGAAGTCTATCATGATCTGTATCGTTACGAGATACCGGTGCTCTTCTTAGAGGGTCAATACCTTTGCAAGCATCGTTTAGATTCAGAGCTTTTAAAAACACGGTTAAACCAATTGGCTGCATCAAGATGATTACCAAGAAGATTACCCGATTTTCATACACTCTTAGAATAAATCTATTCAAACGCTCGACTCTCATTTTGCATACGTTTCTTTCTTCATCGCGCCTAACAAAATGTTCTTATTACTACATACTCATAAACGTACGCTGGAGTGCGTTGCACTGCGCCGATGTCAACACATTCATCTAAATCTCGCAGTTCCATTTAAAAAAGCTAAACGCACGTCGACCCCTTCCTATCGAATCTCTGCACCGCGGCACCTTCTTTCTCATAGCTCACCGAACTCCGAACACGACTCTCCGTCTCCGTTACTCTTTCGACGGACTCCGACTCGCTTTCTTCGATTCTCCCTCTTCCCACTCTTTCCTCGGTCTTTCTCCGACCATACCCGCGGCTCCTACTCTCGTGCTCACTCCGACGTACTCGTTGTACGGCACGACACACACGCTGTTGCCACTCGGAGCACATGCGGCGTTGCCCGCCGGGATCGGCGGTGAATCGGTGAATGCACGCTGCTCTCTCGAAGTCTCCTTCCGACGATCGTTCTTCGTCAGTGCGTGCCTTACGCGGATACGGTGAACACCCTCGGAGTATTTGCCTTCGTCGCTCGCTTACGTGGCACGCGCAATACGTCGTAAATGCGGCGCGGGAGGGTACGGGGCGAGATTTTAAAGAGACAATGCGCGTCGTTGTAAAGATAGGTAGATAGGCAGATAGAGAAAGGGAGGGAGGCAGACGGAGAGATAGAGATAGAGATAGAGATAGAGAAAGAGTGAGAGGGGGCACGAGAAAAGGGGCAAAGAAGAAAAGAGGAAGCGGTGGAGAGGATGAGAGGAGGCGCACTCTTGTCCATGTAGGGCGAATCGTGAAAGAGCAGTTGAGAACAGTTGAGAAGCGAGTCGCCGTGCGACTGTGCGGGCAAATCTCTGGTCAGGACTGGTCAGGACTGGTCAGGACTTCGTGCATTCAGGCATGATCTTCGCTGCTGTGATCGTATGGGAAGTTCGTGGCACGCACCTACTTGACGGGAGAAAGATTAATCGGAACGAGCTTTTGTAAAGTGGAGTAAATAGAGGACGTCTCCACTTGACACGGGGTAATAGAGTATTCGTTGAGGTCGGACGGTAAGGTTAAGTTACGTTCTTGATCGATTTACCATGATAAATCTCGATGCGCGGGAGTGACGGTGGAAACGTGAAGTTTTGTTTTGAAATTGGAGAACGCGCGGGTTAAGGAACGGTGCGGTTGCGAGTCGGCGCGGTTCGCATAATTCTTAAGCTGGGACCACATGAGATTCTTCATTGATTTTCAATAATAGATCCGCGGGGGTTGGTAGCGACATAGGGGGCGTGTGGCCCAGTCGTCGGGATTTGAACAGTTGCGGAAGTTCTGTCGTGAAAAAGTGCCATCGTGTCGTTTCACCAAGGAAACCGTTACGAACTGATCCGAAGCACAGTTCGTAACGGTTCGTCATCCAAAACTAACGAGTGACATTACGTGATGATGACGACGACGACGACGACGACGACGACGACGACGACGGCAAGTGTGCAATTGGCAAGAGGGACCAGAATGCGTGTGCGTGTGCTCGCGGCTTCCCAACGAGATTCGAAGATTACGGTACCGCTCTTATAACGTGGCCATAAGAAAATGTTCGACTAACAAGAAGTCCACAAAAAGCGCATCAAATTCGTGCGTCCGCAGCGGCTTTCCGTGCCGTGCAACAAGCGAAAGCACGAACTTGTCGAATCCGCGAGAAGATCGGACGAAGTCGGGCAAGATGAAACGAAACCAGGCTTGATCTCGAACGTCAGATTCCTCGCTGGAGCCGATAAAGGTCGTGGTGCCGTTATTACGCGAGAGGCGAAGAAAAGAATTTTTCGACGGCTCCGCCGAGCCCAGCATAAAGCCGCCGACAAAACACGTCTTTTCCGTTTGCGGTGCGTGCCCCGGCGGTGTATACGTGCGATGTAAACGTGAAAGGAAAGGAGGCCGAGAGAGTCGTGCGCTTCGGCTGAGCGCGCTCTTGTGTTGCAGCGTACTGCTAAGGCTAAGCGATGCGGGCGCAATATTTTTAGATGGCGTCGTCGTCCGGCTCGGCTCCGATCGGCTCAACAATTTAAGAAAAACGGAGTTTCGCGAGGTGAGCGAGGTGAGCGAGGTGAACCTCACAGCCCCTTCCGGTCGTCATTGTCCTCCGCTAACGTGTGATTCTCTGAGAGCTCGCGCAATCTTTCGGCGTGTACGCGTGTTCTCGATGTGTTACTTCGGACAGTCGGCTGCGCTCGGAGCGAGAGAGGAATCGAGACATGCTGCTTTTTAATATTCGTCATTGGAGGCACTGGTGAGGGAGTAGCGGAGGGAAGAGGGGAGTCCTCGATAGAACGTGCAGGTAAGTCGATATGCATGTCCGTGCGCACCACGTTCATCCATACCGGTTTTCGCGGCATACATCAACGCAAAAGGGTATCCTCGCGCCGTGGCATTTCTTCTCTCTTTTGTTCGCCGAGAACTGTCAGACTCGATCGAGGCGGAACGGTGGATATCGATAAAATTCCTCGGGCTCGCGCGCCTTCGCGATCGAGCTTCAGTTCGAAATGGTGCACTTCGAAAGTCTCCCGGCTCCCTTGATATACCTCGAGAGAGTCGCGGGAGTGGTTAGCCTTCGAGGGAAGCATATACGACGTATACGAGCATTGCCAATCTCGGCCTTTTCTCAGCAGCGCATGTGTCATCAGACCTGCGTGCGCTCGGATCGTTTCCATCTCGTTCGGATGAACGGTGCGAAGCACTTACTCTTGGGAGGATTTCTTTGACGGCGCACCGGACATTAAGTGCCATGCCCACGTGACGCGTTTTTCTTTGTTGCTGATAAACGGTCATTGACGTGAGTTTCGACGAAAAGCGCGTCGCCCTGCACCGGTAGATGTTGAGACCGGTGTACGGTTCGGTGTTAGAAAGGGTCGACGCATTTTTCCGTTATATCGAGACCGACCGGATTCTATTTAGCCAAATGTTGGACGGGTCAGCGTCTAAGAACACTCTTTTGTATATGTATTAAGTGGAGAAATTATTGTAGCAGCCAATGAACTGTTATATATGCACTGTTATACTGGACTTTACTTTGTCGAGTATTGGACAACGATTTTTGCTGGACAAAAGATCTATGAACATGGACGACGACGGATAGTGCAGTAAAATGTGGAACGCCTGGTCATTCTGAGTATATCGAGGGGGGATCAGTTCGTTCATTTGGGCTTCCGAGAACTTTTCAAAACTCCGGGCCTGTGAATCACACGATAAGCTATGCGGAGTCGTTGCCAGCTAAGAAGGTAAGGTCCGGTTACCTGTGTTACCTGGGCAAGTGTACTGGCAACGAACCCGCGCTAAGTATCGACCGCGACACTATCCGGATTCTAGTCGCAATATCGATTAGTGTATAGTAGGAATCGTCTATTTAAGCACCGCCGCGAATCGTATACGTGTGTCAGAAAATTGTTTCTTGCGTCGATAACCAGATTGTTCTCGAATCACTCTATGTATTGTAAGTCATATGTACTTCTTGCCTCGTATATGTATATGCATCTTGACGGTACATATGAACCAGATCTCGTTACCGGATGTTTATTTAGAGTGGATTATGTTTTTGCATACGTTCGCTATTCGTTACGTCAATCATCGGTGTTAGCGATTTACATTTTTAGACTAACGTTCTCAGACGTATGTTATGTCTTCGGAGCGCGTCGTAGAGAGTCTTCAAAAAGGTTTATTTGTTCGTGCTGGGATTTGCTGTCGGAAGTGTGGCAGGTTTCATTATGATAGGAAATAACTCTCGTCTCGCAACCCGGGCCGAAAACGAGCGGCAAACAAAGTGCCAGGCGAACTCGTAATTTCGTTGGCGGTGCGTTAATTCTCTGCGTTGACCGCATCGCGCTTTCGCAAGGTGCGTTCGGATTTTCTAACTCAGCCGCTCGTGAAACTGTCGTTAGCGTCCGCGCGCCTCGGAGCTCGTCGAAGAAGAATAAATACACGTCCTAGATCTGTAGAGGCGACGGCTTGCATTGGATCACCACAGTGATTCGTCGCAGCCTCCGGTGCCGCCTCGGGGATTTATTTAATTCAGCCGCCGGCATTATTTCGAGACCACCGATCCGTTTCGAGTGTGCAACGTCTTTGGTCGCACCGATAAAAGCCGCTTGCGAAAGTGATTCCGCTGTTTGATGATTCGATTCTGCAATTCGAAATTAGAGGATCGTTCGGCAGCTGCGTCAAGATTTCGACAGAAGTGGCGTCTGTAATGAAGCAATTTTTGTTTCGAAGTTGCTGAGTTTGTCGTTGCGTTGTTTCAAGTTGATGCATTGTCACCTGAATCGGAGCCACTTCAAAATCACAGAGGTTTGAAGGGTATCTCTTGTCATTTTTGTTAAGAAGTGAAAGTCCTCCGTATAGATTGCGCACCATTTCCAGTGCAATAGTTTAAAGCAGATATGGCCAAAAATAGATAGGTAATCAATGCTACTTAAGTACTACTTACGACGTATCCATAAATTTGTACTACTCGAGTGATGTGAATACTGGTGGTGTGTTCAAGCATGCCATTTTATTATAGAAATAGATACAAAAAAAATAATACTGAGCTTAATCAATATGATTGACAGTACCTACCCTCATACCATTCGAATACTAAGAACATCGCTCAGTAAAGACACATATTATCTAATCATAATTCGATAAATATTCCAACACCCAAATTGTTGAAACATTCGGGTACTGAAGAACTCTACAAATAGTCCCAACCCTAGCGTGTTAGAGAATAATGCGCGCCGAAGATTGAATAGGCAACGGGTAGGGCCGTGAGGGCATTCGAGAAATTAAAAAACAGTCCAGGAATGATCCGGCAGCTTGGCGGGTGCCCATGACTTACGAGTACAGTTTACAGCGAGGCATCGTAACGAGATGAGTAATTATGGTATGCATCGGTGTGTCGACCGAAGGCAACAGCGTCGGATTTTCACAACAGAACAAAGGTTCAGTTTGAGTCTTTGTCTGTTGGCCGATACAAGAGCAATGGGCCGGCACAATAACGGCGGGAATTTAAACCCCCTTTGTCGTCCTACGGCATCTTTAACACAACGCTGCACCAAGGTCCTTTCCCTCGCGCTCCTCCACCGCTGGAATGCAAATATTCGGCGCGTATATTATTTGCGCGCGGGATAAGACTCCGTCGGGAAGAGGACGACGAGGAGCGGTGTTTAGTGACGCCAGACAATATTTAGCGACGGCAGACGATCCTCATGGTCACGCACGAAATACTTCAGCCGACGACGGCTGGAATGAGACTAATTTGCTTAAATTGACCGAAGAAACGTCGTGTGACGGATGTCAAAGCGTCTGACGACTGTAATAGAAAGTTATTGCGTGTAGAGTATTGCTAAATTGAATTATCCACGGGTTGCGTCATTCTCTTGATGTAGACCCATGCATACTTTTATCGCGTTAGCTCGACAGTGAATTTTCATTTTTCATTGTTCGATATCGTCAAGGTTACTCGTGCGTCTTGAGAGTCGAATGAACTCGTTAACCGGTGACTCACGTTCTCTGTATAATTGGCTGCGTTGAAACGCATACGAAACCCCAGAAATCCTCCAAAGTGCTCACGGCCGAAAGCTCTCGGAGCACGATTTATTCTTCGTCCTGGCCCTGTGCTATCTACATCTTCGCATAGGAAGTACGATGCTAGATAAGATTCCAGATGGAAAGGACGAGGACTTGTTTGCGCTGGAAGGGTCGCGACTAAATCTACATCAGCGATCAGAGTTGCTTTCAGAGAAAAATCAACGTGGTCGTGATATTTCGAAATACAGGGTACAGCGAAGCTTCATGCAGTGCGAAACTTTAGCCGTGCCCCGTGTATCGTTTGATTCTCAGTATTAATTACACGGCTCATAATAAGATTCCACGATCTGCCTACCGAGAAAAACGACGCGAAATGGAAATTCTGAGGAAGTGAGACGATAGGAAGTTATCGTGCCTCTAGACCAGTGTTTCTTAACCTGGGGTGCACGCATCCCTTGTGGCGCGAGAAAGCATTTCCAGGGGTGCGAGAGAGGTTTCTAATGTTGCAATAATTGTCATCTCCTAAATAAAAACATCTGAACATATTTTTCAAGGGGGTGCGAGACCGTATTTTCAGATTCAAGGGGGTCCCGATCACCAAAAAGGTTAAGAAACACTGCTCCAGAGTCCAGACCAATTAACACTGTCTTAAGCTGCGCGTCCAGCGGGTTGCTTACCAGACTCCGACGGAGACGCACTAATTCCACGATTCAGTAGCGCCGGGGGGGTCGAATGAACTCGTTAATGGGTGATTCACGTTCCGCGGATAATTCGATACGATCGAACTCTCATGACGCGATTAGGAATACGATCGCGCCGCGCGAATCCTGACGAAGCAACGTGGAGACGGTAGGCGGGCAAGCTCGTACAGGTTGCAGCCTCCAGGCTGCAGCCGCTGCGTTCGCAACGTTGCCCAAGGTACATAGTAGCCGACCGATCTCGGACCGTCGGGGCTTATCGCCTGAAACACGAATAGGATAAGAAAAAAAGCTGCACTAGGAAGTGATCTCGAGCGATGTAAGCGCATTCTTACGTCGTGGGAGCTCGAGGAGCATCTCGGCGAACCGGCCCAGCGATAAACGGATGCTGCGTTCGCGTGCTGAAAAATACATACTCCGTGGTCTCAAAGTCGTCGATGCATCTAGAGCAGTGTTTCTTAACCTTTTGGGGGATCGGGACCCCCTTGAATCTGAAAATACGGTCTCGCACCCCCTTGAAAAATATGTTCAGATGTTTTTATTTAGGAAATGACAATTATTGCAACATTAGAAACCTCTCTCGCACCCCTGAAAAGAAACTCTGATCTAGAGCAACGCCCAGCTGTGTAACGTGTTTTCGCATAACGCGCCAAGGACTTTCATACTTCGTACGACAATAAAGGAAACTTACCGAATCTCGAGAAAGAAGCTAGATCCAGTTCTCGAACGCGGAATGTGCATTGCTGCGAGATTAAAAGTTCAACGAACCGAGTATATAAAGTTTCGCGTTAGAAGTGTCGCTGCGAGTGAGTGAGAGTAATGAGACAGAGAGAGAGAGAGAGAGAGAGAGAGAGAGAGAGAGAGAGAGAGAGAGAGAGAGAGAGCGCGCAGCTTCGCTGGCGGTTAATATCAGTTTTCGAAATTCTCTGGTTCCGTTTGTGGATCCCGCGTTCTCGGGTCTATCGGCGCACCACACCACAGAGTCACAATCAGCGCGATTGTTGGGCCAACGGGAAACGTTACTGCGTAAGAGAGTCCGCCTTATCTGGTCGCTTCGACGCCTCGCCGATACCCAGCTGTAAACCGCTATCGTGCTTTACGAACTCCGTCGGGATAAATAATTAAATTAGCTCGCTATCGTAGAAGCGTCTCAAGAGCGCGACGAATTGCGCCTTCTTTTTTCGACTTTTGCCGACCTACGGAGATTACTGACGACGCGCGGGGGGCATTGTGTGCTGATACAATACCCGTGCACGTACGACATGGTCATGAATGAAAAAGCTTAAGGCTCCGGCACGAAAATGTCTCACTTAATGAGCGCGATAATACTCGTTTCATTGCCGGCCGTTCTTTGTCTTTGCTGTCGCGGAATTATGAGTTTTCCATGCCGGCGTATGGTAATGCCGTCGTTTAACTGTAAATACTGCTGTACGACACGGGACTACAGTCGTTATGGGTTTGGATAATTGCTGACTACTACGTTGTACAATCGATGAATCGATGCGCTGTGCAATTGGAATTGAGATCATTCTTAGGATTGCGTGTGCCGTATTCGGAGCGCCATCGACGTATGCATTGAACGTTGCCGATCATTCTTTTTAAGCTAGCTTAACGTGACGGGACTGACAGACGAAACCTCACAATAATCGCGCGCAATTACGTGCATCGTTTGTTTGCTTTGTAACCAGCGCACCGGCGGGATCATGGTTACGGTGTTTAGTCGGTTGGATAACGTAGGCACGCGCGGATTCGTGTAAACAGCCGCTTGAAGAGTCGTGGAATCAAATTGTGTGCAACTAACGCGATCAGAATTTTGTAATTAGGTATTGTGTCAATTCAATGGCCAGCGAGAATGACATAGCTTCATTGATCAGTATAGCGATAAATTAGTCAGACGGAATTATAGGAAGATGCAATTTTGATAGTCATGATTAACGCCATGTAAAATTTGTTTGAAAAACTATAAGTTCAGAAAATCATCATCTTTAGAAAACCATTCATTGTGCCGATTGCGAAAGTACCCTGTTGCGCATTAGGTACGGTGATTCAAGTTTAGAAGGATAGTGCAATGTTGGGCTGTACCTGCTATTTACCATCTTATTGTTAATGGTCGCTAACTATGATAGCGCTTATTGGTAAGTGTCAAGTCGCGTCTTCTGATTGCTTAACAGCTTCGCATTCGCAAGTACTCTCTGTGACAGTAATGTAGCATAGCCTACACCTCTAAGTTACGTTACTCCGTGCCTTTAAATCTGTGTCTCAATGATTCTTTCCACGGAGGCTGTGTCGATTTTTCGTGATTTCTTTCGATTTATTCGTAATGTCGGTGAGTTTATTGGAAATTAAATTATTTTACCTTCTAGATTTCCTTTTCTAGACGATGAATCGTACCGACATCGTAGAATATTATTTCCTAACTAATAACGTTAGATCTTTATTGGCATGTAACACTGGTATTGCAGAAAGTTGCATCAATGTTTAGAGTAACATTAATAGCACCGATCAAATTGACAGATTAACAAAGAGCATATTATGTCAATTTAGGTGCATACCGCGGCAAGATGGCCTCCACGGAAGACGGCGATCTGATCGACCTTGGAAACGACGCCTGCGTGTCTCGTGTGACGGTACCGGACGCGACCAACGAGGAACAAGAACACCTCCTGGACGTATGTCCGCCGAAACTAGAACAGAAGTTGTCTCTGACGAGGAAACAGGAACAACTGCACAGCACCAATGACAACGGCGACGTCCTTGTGACCCTCGGCCACGACCAAGTGGTACCGATCCGCAAGAGGATCGACGTCGTTTCCTCGGACACGATAAAGAGGATACGCGACATCACGAAGAATCTGGAGCCAGTGATCAGACGAACCACAGTTGGCATCAGTGAGGAGTATCAAGACGTCGTGGACCATGGCTCTTACGGTCAGAAGGACAAAAAGAAGCGATCCGAGGATCGCGAAGAGGAGACTTTCGAGGCGCAAGAGATCAACAACGCGTTTAATTTCCTCTCGGAGCACGACGATAACGACGATCAGGACAGAAACGAGCGTCACTACGAAAGCATGGATTCCGCCTGCTCGCTGTCGTCTTCCAGCCGCTCGAGACACGAGAACTTCGACTTCTCCTTCGAGCCGTCGCGAAGGAAACGGGACTACGACGCTCCGCTGGATAGGCCCTTCGACGATTCCTCCTGCAGAAAATCAGCGTCCGTGGACTTGGATTTCGACGAGAACAGGGGCCCGATCCTGAAGAGGCGCGGTCAGGAGGACTTGCTGAATGGCGACCCCAAGAGAAGGTCCTGCCAGAGGTACCATCGTAAATCTTGGACAGAGGGGACGGCTCTGAAGACCGGATCCAAGGGGCCTTCCAGTCGAATCGACAGGTCTACCAGTCTCGAGGAGTATGGATGCGAACCGTCGACCTCCGACGGGGCACACCGGCACTCTGCTTTTGTCGCGAGGTAAGGATCTTAATGTTCTGTTTATTGGTGCCTTTGCCCACCTATCTTTCCACCACCTGCATTTCCATCTTATGCGCGCGCGGACCGCAAAGTTTGCCGGAGTCATTTTGTTGGAGGACAAGGTGGATCGTAGAGAAATACGGCAAGAAGGCCGAGGGAATAGGTTCGAATGATTCATTCGTTATGGTCCGAAAGTAATGATATTGCGTGTGTATCGCGGATAAAGATACATTGCGATTTGTCTTATGTTACGGAGCGATACGATGGTAACCACTTAAATATGTATAGTAACTGCGGAAGATTTGAAACGGGCAACTGTCTTGAGAGTCGATGTAAGTAAAAAGAACTGCATCGGGCAGGGAAGTATACTTTCGTGCCGGAAGTATTTACCGAGGCTCGGCCTAACGAGCGTGCAAACTATTTCAAAGCAGTCCATCCGCTGGCATCACCTCGGGCGTATCCACCTTCATCATCGCGCACGTGGTGCCAACGAAACGGTTGCGCGGTCAATCCGACATTGGCGACAAGCCGTCGAGAGAGAGAGAGAGAGAGAGAATCGCGAAATGTCGTCGCTTGCGAAATTTCCACTTTCCAACGATCAATTCGCGTCGGGCGTTTTACTTTCCTCGACGACATTCCGCCGTTAAAGTGGCAAGACGACGACGACGACGACCAGTCCAGACGTCATATCGATTTGTTAAGCCAGGGAACGTTAACCGGTGTTCACGGGGCAATGTGGATAAAGTCGAGACTCGCTCTTCCATGGAATTCTCTATAGGGCTGTTTTCAATCAAAAGATCAATTTAAATTGGATCACTTGCAAAAATCGGGAGGAAGAGAACGTTATTTTTTGGCAGCGATGACTTTCAACGTGTGGGCGGGCGCGTGGCAGCTGCAAATATATGTATCTTATCTCTCATCGTAAGAGCGAATTGGCGCGTGAACGTGATCGAATCAGTCGATATAGGGAATATGTCAGATCGACAGGTTTGAGTCACGCTTGGCTCGTGAAAGCGGAAAATTCTCGATCTCTGTGTCGCGGGGAAATGGCAATCCGTCGTCATATTTGCTGTCGAACATGACCAAATGCTCGTGTCGTTTTCCCGAGGCCTTTCTAAATATCTCTCGTTAAAGTCGTCTGGGAAGAAAAGCGCATCAGACACATCGGCGGCCTATAATGACGTACTACCACTTTTCGTGCTGCCTTCAGGATGAGTGTAATTAATAATAGCAAGGCGTGCAAGTCGTGTACAATCGACAGTTCGAATGGTGCCTTTCATGCTACAAAGAGCATTAGATTAAATTGACCTCGCAACATATGTTGGAATATTATTTCTTCCTCCTCGGCGAACATATACAGATGCCTAATCGCAACTTCTTTTTCAAGTGTGTTCGGTAATCAAAATGATAACTTCAACGGAGCGCTTCGTATATATTTACACTAGACCAACAATGTTGGTACAACATGTACCACCGTGCAAGCATGTAAGCGTAACAAAATCTAAGTAATATGATACCACCTTGTCGGCAGAATGTACCGTGAAGGCTTTAGCGCTCGCAAAACACGGTCGCCTAATTGTGAAGCTTGAAAGTTGACGGTGTCTGCAGCTTCAGAAAACGCATAATACGAGGGTCATCGGGCAACAGAGAGTAACTCTTGTGCTCCCAGCTTATTGTGTGCATCCTCGCCTTTCACGGCTGTCGCGACTCGTGGGAAACGCTCGTGGAAAATAATTGTCCGCCCGGTTGTCTCGCCTGCTGTTTCTTAGGCTTTATCGTTGCTCGCTGTTACGTTATTAATATCTGAATTCATTCATCTGCGGCTCGCCTCCTCCTGCCGCCTCGCGGGCTCCGTTGCCTCGCCTGATGACTTTTAAATTAGAGCCGATTCCACCCCTCATTTACTTCTCCGGCGCGCCGGCGTTAATCCCGGGAAGTAATTCTTTTTTCGCTCTTCCGCGATCCTCTTTATTGCTGCGCCCTTTGTTTCACCGCAAGTCACCTCATATATGACTCCGCTGTGCACGAAGTGTGGCACTTCCCTGTACATGCGACCGAATGCATGTACAATGTCGTCGGTTGATGCTCTCTTTTATGCGGTCTTCCTGCGTACTCATCGTACTGCGCGTATAAACGTCGCGCGTCGGGCAGATAGAAAATATCGGTCGCGCGTAATGGTTTAACGTTCGAAATTTCTGTATTCCAAAGTGTCGACATTTTAAAGCAGCCATCATTGAGTTATCTGAGGAATTTACTCAACACCCTTTATTACTTTTCCTGGCCTCAAGCGCGCTGATGTGTTACTCCGAACTGGGTACGATCGCCAGCTGTAGGCCCACCGAGGCGAGTTTGACTTTATCGCTTGTGGAGGGTGGGCAGTTCTTGCGATAAGGAAATAAAAACAGGTCTGGCCTGGTGGACGCTCACGGTCGAGTGTATCGTCACGCGTGTTATATCGACGTATATACAGTCAAGCGAACCTCCGCGTTAAAAAGGGACGATGCACGCGCGTTTGAAATAGTCAATAACACTCCTCCGCACTTCGATTTCACGATTTTGCTTTATAATTCCCACGAAAAGTGCTTTGCGTGGTAATTGGAATTTAACGATACTCGCAGCTTGGCCTCTTCTTTTGACACACGTTGAAGACCTGTAGCTCGAGACGAGGGATACTAGCTGTTTATCAGCAGAGACAGTGAGTACTGCTCAAGTACCCGACAGCAGTACATATGGCAGTACTTTTACGCTCATGTAAAGATAGTTATCTCGTCGTCACCGCAATTTTGCAAACACAATCGCCTACGCGCACTGACCATCCATACGAAGAGAGAGAGAGAGAGAGAGAAAGAGTGAGTGAGCACAGGTGTGGTCAACTTAGCAGTCCCGCCGTTGCTCGTTAGGTCCAAAAACAGGCCGCATTAGCGTCCGTACGACTTTGGTAGGATAAGCCGGTTGAACACTAATACACCCGAGTCCGTCCATATTCCGCCGTGCGAAGCCGTCGGTGAAGTAAAATTTGCAAGCGTGTGTCGCGGAACCGGTAGTGCGGCGCGTAGTTCATTATTTCTCGGTCACGGCGGAGGATAGGTTGGATATAGAGGCTGGCGTTGTGGGGTGCGCAACGTGCCCACGGGGATTATGTGGAACGGCGTGGAAACGTGCGTGGAACTCTGCGCTTTCTAGCTTGCGGTTGTCGGCTGACAAAAGTGTTGCCCGACTCGCGGAGTTGGTTAACCGGAAGTTACGTCGCTAGGGTTCGTGCGCGACGAGCGTGGATCCCGCATTGAGTAGGAAGGCGTGTGTTCGAAAAGGGGTACTCGATACATGGCACGTGCGGTCCCGCTGCATGAAACAAAGGGTTCATTTGGACGTTGCCTCATGCTGATCCGCGTGACGTGACCCCAACTCGCGCGGAGGCTATTGCCTCTATCTCGACGCGCAGTTGCCCGCTTAATCGAGCTAAGGCAGCGCGAATGTCAAGTGAAAGGACAAGTAGCCACATGGCCTGAGACTCCGATCGCGCTGGGTCCTGGATGATTAAATCCTTTCTTGCCCTTCGAGTGCGATCAGGTACTGTGCGTTACCCGTTGGCTTACCAGAAATACGATTTACGGACTATATATCGATTATGACCCAACGCTGGGTAGGTGAAATTGACATAGTTCGAAACTGTTTGATTGACACATTCGATGCGAGAAACAAGAGTTGAACGTCGTATGCATAGAATGTTCAACTTCTTGAAATAATTTTCCTCCAACAAATTATCATCATGACTCCTGAAATGTCTCGACATCCCTCATGACCGTCCCACCCTTAATTCCGCATTCTCTCTTTCCAGCTCGTCACCGGAAGCCGACTCGGTGGTCACCTCTTGCGAGGATGGGTGCTCGGAGTGTTCGGAAGTGGATTGGTCTTGGCTGGAGGAAGTAGAGTGTCTGCGGGGTGCGGAGTCCTCGGCGGCTACGGCGGCGGCGGCGGCGGCGGCGGCGGCGGCGGCGGCGTCGGCGTTGGTCGGGGCCAATGAGCAGAGTGCGGAGGAGGGGGGCTCGTCCCCCACCAATGAGAGCGTGGAGCGCAGGCGTACCGGCGACCGTCGCGCCGGCGACGCGAGTCGCAGTGTCGCGATGCCCGTCGCCGCGACGGCAAAGTCCCTAGCGTTCGGCGGCTCGAGATGGCCAGAAGCGTCTGCCCTGAACGGGAACCGCTTGAACCGGAACGACGGCCAGGACGATGAGGATGAGAACGCGACGAACGAGGCCCATGATCATGAGACGCGCGACATCACCCCGAACGTCATCACGACATCCTCGTGGGTGCGCGCGTCGATGAGGAGATTGCGTCACTTGCGCTTGCCGGAGGGATCGCAGCGAAACGATCCGGCCAATCGGCGAGGGCCGGGGGCGCTGGTATCCGCGCCGAACTCGCTCCCCGATATCGCGCTCATCGCCCCGGAGATTCTGGCGGCGCAGACAAACGGCACCTCGGCCACCACGATTTTGAGACCGTCGAGCGCGCCGGTGCGAAACGCGAGTAACGCCGGCATTGTCACGCCGCGCCGGGCCGGCAGGCAACAGTTTGCTGGAAGCCGATCGAGGGGCGCCGGGAGGAATCGCGATCTGTCGTCGAGGCAGAGCAGCGTCGTGTCGACGGCCACGGTCAGCGACACCACCATCTCCGGGACCACTACGTGCTCCAGCTCCTTCGGAGGGGCTTCCACCAGTCCGCCTTCCAGTACGACGACCAGCCCGCAGCGCACGTCCAGAAGGTCAGTGACCATTCTCGTTCTTCAGTGTTCGTTATGCATCTTTCATTGGTTCGTCGATGAACTTGTTTGCGGTACTGATTGCCGTCGATCAGTGAAATTCGAGCGAAGTTGGAGGAAAGTCATGATAGGGAAGCGTTGTTTGCCTTGAGTAAATTGAACGCTTTGATCTGGGTGAGCCGGTTGATTTGTCACTATATCGAATGTCGTGCAAGTGCATTCTCACGAATGCCGCAGCGCGCCTTTAGAAAGTTACTCACCGCCGTGAGTTTTTGTCTTTGATATCGATTATTGTCATTCTCTCGCGGCAGCGTGCCGTGCACCGCGCCGGCTGCAACTACTGCGGCGAGAAGGTCGGTCACCGTGTACACTTGTCTTTTCTACCTCCTTTTACATCCTTTTAACATCCTGCCGCGAACACTTTCGACGTCGACTATTTGGGTCATTCGGCCGTGGGATCTGCGCTAAGATAAGCTCAATCTCAAACTAGACGCCAGATTGCCAGACAAGTGGTGGCGCTACCTTGATTAAAAAGTGGAGAAATTATAGGGCTGGGAGGTACACAACTCAATGCCCAAAGAGAACGTGCTTACCACGACTCTGCGCCGTTTTCTAATTATGACCAGCCAAAGCGCAACGTTCTTTCCGTGGTTCCATTCCAGTTGGATCTCATAAATTAAGCTACGAGTATGATTAGCAAGGTCTTAGCGAGGTTCCAGACCTTCCCTGTCATTTTGCGTCAGGAAACTTTAGATCGCTTTGGACTCGTTCCAGAGAGCGAACGTTCTCGTCTGCGCGGACTCTTTTGTGGAACCCTGCGCCCTTCCGGTTTGTGGTTGCCAATGAGTGAACTCTTGCCAGCAGACGCGGGGTGTCGTCACTGACACGTTCTTTCATCATTTGACTTACCTTACCGTGTACATGAACTCCTGGAACGTTGATCCGTCTTTCATGAAGCGGTACGAACATCGATTTGTCGTCGGCACTAAAACACATTCAAACTTGTTTCCATCAGGAAATTGAAGTCCACTGGCTTTCGATCGTAGCTCCGGTAATTGCATAATCTCTCACTCGAATCTCGTTTACGTGTTTGTTCCCTTCGATTGTTTAGTTCGACGATTAGTATTTACTCACCCTCATCACAGGGTCCGGCAATCATTTTCAATCTCTTTAGTGGAAGTAAGACAATATCTCATAGTCGACAGAGATAATTTGAATCCGTCGGTTTCTCCTCACAGTTTCGCGCGCCCATATCTGTCCCGCTTTTCGGCGTGGGCGGATGATTTTCATTGGGACTTCTCGTGATGCGGAGAGAAAATCGAGGTCGCTAGACGTCGTGGGTTGAACTCTTCGCAAGTATGAATACGTTGATGCGGAGACTGAATGCGCGAATCGCTGAAGGCGCAAAGGACAGTTTTGTTCACGCTCGAAAAAGTTGTGACGAAATTGCGAAAGTCCATTATCTGAAAGAAAACGAAATTTAACGGCAATTGAACAGGTTAACGTTTCCGGTTATCTAAGCTCTCTCGCTATCTCTTTCTGTCTGCCTGGCCCCTTTGGAGTTCTTTGAAGCCGTTCCGTCTTCATTGTGGCCACTCGACCCTGTTGCACACCGGCCGGATGCTAGAATCCAGTTAGAGAGTCGGTTATCGGGGATGATAAACGATATATCTTTCTGCGCAGATTTGCCTGAGGATTCGTCAGAGATCCTCAGCCGCGAAACCTCAAAACTGGTCAAGCGAATCCTCGCTCCTTCCCGGCTTTTCCTTCGTTTCCATTATATTCCGCGCAGTAACGGACTTCTAACGGAATCCTCGGATCAGCTGCTTCCCCGACGGCACCTTTTACGCGGCGAATTTAAAAGTCAGCAGTGACGCCAAACCTAAATCGTTCGCGGAACTGCTTCGTCCGTCGTGATCCGTAAAAAAGCATGCGAAAAATCGCGTGCAATATAATAAATACTAGCACAGACGAAGATGGATGTCGCGATCGTCACATTCTTCAGCGCTTCTCATACAACATTCATTGAACCGCATATACTCGTATCCCGCGCCAGATCTCTCGCTTCATCATCGTACCACGCGACTCTTGAATTTTCATTTGTCCCTCCCTCAGAACGCCGTTGACGCTTCAAACTGACGTTTCTCCAAAACTTTCACTTTCCAGCCTTTTTGCGCACCTTCGATGAGCCGTCGGTGGCACGTGAAGGGTGCTCAACGTCGCGACGGCGCATGCAAACGAGATTGCGCGAGCGCGCAGTCTGCAAAGGCGCGTATCAACGGTCGTAATCTTCCTCGGCCCGTTGCACGCCGCTCCTCCGAGGCATCTTCGGACAAGTTGGCCCTATTGCCACACCAACGACAAGCGCGCCGCGCGCCGCGCGCCGCGCGGCACACAGGCCGGATGCGAGAATTGAGTTAATGAGTCGGCTGTTACTCCGCTGCTCGTCCAAGCTTGACACTGTTCGCGCTTTGGCTCTCCTTTTGCGCAATCGGTCGATGCACCTCCGTGGGCACGCGGGGCGGTTAGGAAACCTGTCCAGAAAATCACTCCGGGCCGGACGGGTGGGGGAGTTGCGGTAGGCACCGATACATATTCGATAAAGTGTAGCGTGCGTTTTCGCTGCGACCCGAAGAGCCGCCTTTGCGCGCGGCTTTGTTGCGGTCCTTAATTGAGGCGGAGAGTTGTGCAAACCGTCTTTCACCGCGCCTTTCATGTTCCTCTGAAAGACGGAGATGGTTGCACGGCGATAAATCCTCGCTAAGATGCCTCCCGCAGCCGTAGGATTATCTTACGAGAGCGGACTTTGGTTGGTGCTTAGGGTTGAGCGCGCTGTGCCCGATTATGAACCGATCGTTACTACTGCGCGTTGAACGGCTTCTTAATAATTGTAAAGTTTATTTCTTTCGGTCGAGGTGCTTTCATGGGCACATCTCTGAAACAGTTCAAGTACGTGCACTGTCCACGATTTTGTTTTAGAACTCTATGAGTCCTCTAAACGTCTGTCCGCTTCCGTCAAACTGGCTGACGTCATGATTTCCTACGAAAATCGTATTAAAAGTCGATAGTTGCTGAAAGTGTCGTGTCACTATAGTATCGCTGGGGTCGAAAGACCAGGTGTCTCGCGACCCGTGGTAGAACCGGAGTTAATGTCATCCAAGCCGAACATCACGTACGACAAACTCGCCTCAAGTTATCCATCGCAATTTGTCTCTCGCGATTGCACCGCGAATTGACAGAAATTAATTTTCGCTCAGCGCGCGCGGTCGTGATTCGAATAGCCGATGATGAATCGCGGTTCTTCCTGGGCAACTTGTCTTACGTTTGACTCGCGCTATGGGAAACGAGCGATGCACGTGAAAGCGGAGGGGCCCTCCTCGTGCATGCACGCGCGAAGTGACGAAGGAACGGCGCGAGTCGTGCCAACTGGAAGTTTTCAAAGGCGCGAGCGATGCAGGCCGTGGTACGAATAATCGATGACAAGTGTTACGACAAACTTCGTCGTGCAGACCGCCGCAGGCAGAACGGGCGTTAATTTCTCCGCTAAACTGTGTTCGGCGGGTAGGTCGGCAATCGCGTTACACAACCGATCACGAACATCGAGTGCGCGTCGTCGTGCGGTTTTGTTTATTAATAATTGAACTTGACACATACGGCGCGACGGATTTTTGCGCGGAACCGGTCGACTTATGGGAACGTGTAATCAGTGTCAGCATATCGAGCTCTGAATACCATTCGTGTCGCAGTGTGCGTGCGCGTCTGTGTGCAATGCTAAGGCCCTGATTGGGCCTAAGCTGCACGCACTGTGTGTAATTGATTGTGCGGAGGACGCGTTTTATGCGGGCTCGCTGTCCTTGTTTCTCGCGCCGTCGAAAAAAGGAGTCGCGGCCGCAGCCGCAGCGAGAAGGCATGGATTACAACCCCTGATTATTGTAAGCAATAAAACGCGGACTATCGGCGAACGGTAGATTGCGTATGGGATATCGATCACCGGTTCTCTTCCGCCGGAGTCAATACGTAATTATGGCTCGATTAAATATTGAGGGGCAAAAACACACGCCCGTAGCCGCGTTCCGCGTGTAAACTTCGCGCTCATCGATCGTGCCAGAAGCGACGTAAGCGTCGCCGTCGCGTTTTGCTCTTTACATGCTTTCCTGACCGACCGGACTCCGGATGAAAAGTCTTCGCGGCGGACGGACGATTATTCACCGACCGACCGTTACGGCTCATAAATCTTAACGAAAGGAGTACTTGCGGTAACGCGAAAAGATTTTTCCCCGGTGAAATACGAGCGCTTATAAAATATCTGCACGGTGCTCAACTCGCCCGGCGACAACTTACTACGAGAACTACCTGTGTCCGGATATTCACCCATTCATTTCCATTTTACTTAAATAAAAGACTAGGAAACAAATCGGGATGAAATTAAAAGTGAAAAAGCGAGCATTACAAGTTTGTAGCAGTTTGCAGTAAATGGGGCAGCATTAACCCTCTCAGTGTTACTCGTAGCCTGGTAACGGATTTATTTATATAAGTACCAACGCTTTCGGTATGCATTTTTTGTTCAAGATGGTTTAGGCAGTCAAAGCGTCGATACGTGGGGGAAGTGGTGTAATTTTATTTTTGTATGATTCAGGGTTTGATTAATTCGGAATGCATGCACATAGAGATTGTAGAAGGGCTTATGCCGTCAAACTCGGGCGTAATCCCGAGGAGTTAGCCTTGTAACCCACATTGGGGGAGTGTATGTTCGATCGTAAATTTATCGCTTGCCCGGAGGTGCCGTCGTGAGTTTTATTTCGTCCTCCAACCGACGACAGGTCTAACGAGTCTAGCCTCGTAGTTGGTACTAAATCTCAAGGCGAGCTGCGAAAGGATACTGCCATCCCGGTCATCCAACTCTTGGCCAACTTCTTCCTCGTAAGATATGACCATCAGACTTTCAGATTCCGGGTTTAGTTCATCTTTCGTTCATCCACCGTTATTACCTTAAAATCTGATTCCAAACCACTACAAACTTCGCTATTAACGGAATGTACATGCCGACATTGGTTTATCGCGGATCATACGCGCTAGCGACAGCGTGCGTTCACGTAAACTGTCCCATTCTTTTCTCTTCATCTAGTCACCAATGATGGGGAAGGGCAAAAAAGAGACATTATCTGTCCTGAATGACGTTTTAATCGTCTGAGAATTCACCGGAACACACGGTATTGTTCTTGTACGCGTCACAATCGTCAAGTTGAAACAGTCATGACAGGATAGAACCGTATCATTCTCGTCGCACCATTTCGCTTACGTGATTTTCCTCGGCGAGCTGGAAATTTGCGACATCAGTGTATTACTTGACGCGGCAAAAAAACTTGTGTTATGTCACGAAAGTGCTCGCGTTTTCGCGTATTCGAGTATGCAATCGTGCCTCATCGTCGATATTGCGTACTACGCTTAACGCAATACATAATTGGATTCATCGTGCGTCTAAGCAATTTTCACGAGAGCGTGAGTTTTATTCCCGCATTATAGCCGCGGGAATGTGTCGGGCGTGCGTGTATCGTTCGTTGTATAGAAAGAAGACGTACGCGCTACGTTGATCGACGACAAAACTTCACGGTCGATGAACTCCTCCACGTGTTCCATGCGATTCTTAGTTGATCGTGCAATCTTGTCATATTCCGAAGGAAAGAGAGAAAGAATAAATTTGTTCCCTTTGGTGCCGTTAGGAAAATGTCACGGCGTCTTTTTTCCTTGCACGTCATCAGGCTATACGTGATGTAACTTCTTGATTTTCCGTGAAGTTGGAAAACGGAAAGTACACGTCGAGCGTGCTCCACTCCGATCAAGACCGTAAAGGTCAATGATCTCGATTCGGCTCAGAAATTGGTTTCGCCGCCGATGAACCGTGTAACCTGTTGCGCAATACGCCAACCTTGCGAGCCAAAGTTAAAGATTCCTCAACGACGACGTCCGATCCGACTTTTACAGTTTCCGCTTTGATAAACGTTAGAAAAACCCGAAAAGCGCGGAGTCACATTGTGACGTGTCTCGTCAAAATACTGAGTTTGTCTGTCACGCGCCTACAAAATGATCCTCTTCCAGTGCCATTTTCATTGCTCATGTTCATGTCACTCACTATCGTTTATTTTACGTTATTTTTTTTAACTTCCTACATACTACATACCTTTCGCGATAAGAAAGCATCACACTCGTAGCTATTGTGTCTGAACCTCTGCTTCGTCACAATGACATCACCTGTCTAAAGTCACGTACCGCCTACACGACATTCTACACCCACGCACACACTGTCGTACGACGACTGACAGTACAACTCACGAACGGGATCAATCTGCATAAAACCGTCGACGTACCCCGACGGCGCGGTTTCCGTGCCGCCCAGATTAATGGCTAGCGAAAAATCAACTCGACCCGTCTGAGCTCTCCAACAGTGGAGGAGGACCGAGCTTAATAAGAGCGGCAATTTCAGTCGGCACGTTTCTCGCGAAGTCCGTGAAACCGTTTCCCTGTCAATGAACCATGGAAGCCAGTCGACGTTCCTTCGTAATTTGAGCGTGGCTCGATCGGTGGTCGCCTCTCTGTTGAACGAGAGGACCGACGCTCGACGAGAAGCGAGAAAGTTGAAAGAAGCGGCCGTCGTGGTTCCTTCGCTCATCGTTTCCTTCATTCTCTCGATTTTGCCTCGAACCGTGACCGGACCGTCGATATCGAAGCGTCAGCATAGTCCATGTGGCTCCCTTTCATCGGGACCCGAACGACAGTTCCTTTATCCTAGCCCTAGCGTATCGTCCGAACGGAGTCACCGAACTTTATTACGCCGATAATTTAACCTTTTATACGGCCACACAACCGGTCACGGCATTTTTCGCTCATTAGCGACAATCCAATAAAACGCGTGCGTTCGCTCCGCGAATGATACTCGGCAGGAACAAAGGGCCAACGGTAACGAAGTAATTACTATCGGAGCGTAATAACGTTTAAGGTTTTGATACGGTAATTGCGAGTCCCGCGGAATTAATATCTTCCGTACGCTTGCTCGAGCAAACTTAAACTAAATGAGCTCGCTCGGCGGATGGCGAGGAAACGGCTAAATAAAGCCCGACCGACGTGAAAATATGCATTGTCATTGCCCGAGCTATCGAGTTAAATGTTAAAACGTTCCAATTTACTAGTCAAACCCGACCCACGTGCTGTGGAATTTTAAAACGGCGCCGTCACTTTTCGTTTCGCCGGCATTTCTCGGGACGAATTCCGAGCTGGATGCGTTTAAGTCGCGACCGAGTAAAAACTTCGCCGAATTCTCAACCAATTCCGCTGATCGTCGCGTGACTCGGCAGGTAACAATGGTCCCGGGATAGTTGAAGGAATCCGCCTTATTCGTGGATGTGACTTTTGTTAGATGCTGGGAATGCTTGCGCCCGGTCGTGCCGCATCGTCGATCGCACTGCTTCTTTGACATTGAACGCGGGCTTTTGGGTCAGTAGTTGCCGGGAGAATATACGTAGTACCGGGTCAACGGTACCGGCTCGATGTAGTTACCTTAACGGTATACACTGACGTTATAGTCGCGGTCATCCGCATAAGCGTTCTCTATAACGCAACACCGGATTGCTTCACTTAATCTTAGGAACCGTGACAAGTAATCCCCCGAGTCACGCAATAAATTATAAAAGCTCGTCCAAAACGTCTTTCTACATCTTATTCAAAATGTGCTGTATAAGACATAAAGCGTAAACATGCACTCGCTTCGGCAGTCGTTCCAAGTTCAATAATCAAGCAAGTCGAAAAAGGTATTTCTGAAAATAGAAATTTTTTTTAGAAAGTTCCCACGTTTCAACCTTTTTCCGTATTGTTTAAAGACACTTATCAATTCGTACCTGGCTTTTGTAGAGGTAAAACTATATTACGTAATTGTTCGGTGATCGGTATTGAGTCGTTCCATCGTTTATCAATCTTTGCGATCCACTTATTTTGTCTTAAACACGGGCATGCATGACACATGGGCGAAATTGAAGAAAGGGCACAAAGAGCTTGAGGCGTATGACTGGAACGAGTTCAACCGAAGTCGGTAGAAAAGGCCATGCTCTTATTGCCGAAATGTAGGGCAATGAGTAGTCCCGCTTTGTTCCCCTTTTACCTGGCCTTTCTTCCTCGAATTCCCACGCGTCCCCGTTGTCCGACGAAAGTGCTCGTCCGTCAGCGATGATGACAAGCTCTATCAGCGGTGTGACACATTTGTTCTTCCCTGAACCATTGCCTACTCCACTAACCTCATATTAACTGCAGTCGGTGGGAAAACAATACCGCTTCTGTAGGTCTCTGCGATCCTTTAATATCGACTGCCGCGCAAAATTAATACCCCGTCCAGCAACATTTTCACACATTAAATAAGCGGCGTTCCCATCGCCGGCGTAATCGTGCGCGGAATAAGCCGACAGCGTATATACGAACAATGCATCGAAATCTGCGTTAGACTATACAAGCTTAGAACGACCGAAGGGGTAATCATCGAGCGAGTGTACGTGGAAGTAGATGTGGTCGGCCGACGTAATCGGTCAGCCGTGAAGTAGATGACACCGGTCACAACCCAGCCATGCCGTCAGATTCAGAGTCACGTGTCCTCGGCATAATTGTCGTCCGTCGACGGAATGTCGGAAAGCCGTCGCACGTTGCAAAACGGTATGAAAGTACTCGTGTTTCATCGTCGAAATATGTAATCTGCATTAGAAGGCGGGGGCTCGCTGCCGGTGACATATTATGTGTGTATGTGGGGCAATGAGTCACGCTTCGCTCCTATGCGTCGAATTCTCACGTGCACCGTGTGCGGACGACGACGACGACGACGACGACGAAAGTGCTCGTCTGTCAACCTCGATGACAAGTCGTGTCAAGTGTTCGCTGCACCGGGCACGCTGCGCACCTCGCCTCGTGGCGGTCGTTGCACTTGCCCAGTCCCGTGAATCACAACGTGCATTCGCCTCCTCGTTGCCTCTGTTATTCTTCCGCGCGCACGGACATTCGCCTATGTGCACTACGCATTCCACTATTATCATGGTGTAATTGCGTTACGTAGCGAACTCGGCGTTCCCGAAGATGCCTGTTTGTCGGGCACGGCATGCAGCAATTGAGCAGAGTTTTGGCGGCGACGAGGTGTGAAGGGCTCGTTCAAAGATTACCTTCAACGGAAGCGTAGGATGCTGGACTTATGTGGCTGATCGAACGGACTGTCGGTCTGTGTCAGCCAAAAAGGTCCGCATTATGTAAGAGATGTGAAGAGTAAACGTTTAAAAACTGCAATTTTGTGGTTTTAGTAGAATGGTCATTTGTATTCTGCTGGAACAATAATGAGATTTTAATTAAAAGCTGGAATTAGGGATGTAACATGAATTCGCTACAAACAAGAAAGCGTTGTACCTGAAACGCACATTTTTGTGTTTTTTTGGTAGTGCGCCGGAGGCCACGTGGGACCGGAAACTGGTTAGTTTTTTCGCACAGTTTTTACGCATACCAGAACGCCGGACCGTGGCTTGATTATTTCACTTGTTTCGCCCGATCACCTTCCATTCGTTTTTACTCCTTTCCGCCAACGACTTTTTTCCCCTCATTAGAGCGTCTCTTCAGGTCGAGTCACTTTCGCGGTCGGCGTTTGCGTTTATCGATGGAGCAACAGGGTTAAGAATGCGTCTGCGTCATTGGCCATCACTGGACTGTGCAATTTTATTCCCGCCCGAGCCAGTGCGATTACGATCACTTTTTTCAACTTTACGCCGCATCGGTCACGCGCGATGTCTTATACTTCAAACTTCTTGCAAGACATTGTGTTGTGCTTCTTAGATTCTATAATAGGTACGCATAACAAATTGTATTAACTAAGTATTACGATAATTGCCGGCGTTTTTCGTATTTGGTCGAACGTTCTGTACACATTTATGTATTTCTTTTACGGATACTGACTCATTGGCGAACAAAATGAATGGAAACAAACTGCTGCGAGCTTAAAAACACAGTACAAAAATAACAGAAGAAGAAGAGTGACATAATTGACAATTAGACTAAAGACGAAACTTGAGCTTATGGCTGGAAGATCGCTTGACGCAGTGAACCGTTTCAAGGCATCGAATGAAGGGTCAAATAAATGAATCACCGCATTGTGAATGTTCAGTAATGAGCAAATCATAGGTAGACCCGAATCCGTGCCTTAATACTGCGGCAACAGATCCGGGTTTGATGGATTTTTTAATAGATTCCGCGTATCTCTTATTCACGTTGGATATTGCACGTATATACATGACCGCGGCGCGTCATACGTTTGTTCTTATTGATTATTTTCCCAGGTGGAAGCCGGTTTCCCTCTGCTCAACCTCCATCCCTCGACAAACAGGCACCG
This sequence comes from Priocnemis perturbator, assembly GCA_963942575.1. Lineage (NCBI taxonomy): Eukaryota > Metazoa > Arthropoda > Insecta > Hymenoptera > Pompilidae > Priocnemis > Priocnemis perturbator. Next base: position 17,497,196 of record OZ012649.1, read on the forward strand.
GGTAATTGGCGCCGCGCGGTGGTTGCCTTTCAGCGTGCGTAATTGCACGTTTCAGGGAATTTTCTTAATCGGCCGTGTGGAGGGCGAAGCTTAACTTTCCGCGACATTTAACCGCGCGCCGCAATCTCACGGGCTCCACGTTAATTCCGCGGAATGTCTGTGACCCGTGTCGCGCGAACTCGTTAAATTACGTTTGTCGGGATCACGGGGCGGATGCGAAGGTCGAACAAATTATATACCGGATAACAAGCAATGTGTCGCGTAGTTCCAAACGCATCTCGACGTTTCAATCTAGTCGAAGTCGACGGGGTTTAACTTGAAGCTTTATCAAGTCCCTGGACCGAAGTACGAGTTCCGCAGAAAGGAGGCATTTTGCGAATATCGTCATAAGACGCTTGATAAGCTTTCGGAAAGAATTATGTTAATTACGAATCATATGCGGAGCTCCGCCCCTTCGGACCCTCTCAAGCCACTTCAAGTGCATCGGGGTGTGAAGCGACAGAAATTATTTTTACCCACAGTGTATATCGAAACTTTAGCAGTACTATCAGTCTACAATATCCGTTGAGACCCAACGGAGGCATCTGATTATCTCAACAGTAGCGGACTGTACGCAGCATTTTGATGCTCAGACCCTCCCGCACTCGGTGGGATCGCGTAATAATTTCGTAATGATCGTTCCACGCACGTTAATTGATGGCTGGGCATTCGCAGCGCACGTTTTCCCTTTGCGGAGCGAGACTGTGAAAGACGTCTGTCGCCTGGCTTGTATGAATAGAAAGAGAAACGCGATGCGGCAATCGCCGGCAGTGGCGGTATGTACTTGCGTGTACGCGTACGCTCGCGCATATCCTGGCCATACGTGACGTTCTCGCGACGCATCCGTCAGCTGCCGTCTCGGGAACAGGTGATATCATTGATTGACCCGCAGACACATGGCGCCCCTTTCTTTATTTGTCGTGCGCGCGCGCGCGCGCGCGCGTTTTGCCACGCACATGACGTCGATTGGATATGCGGGACGGGGAAAAAAAAGGTATATCGCGTATGCTCCGTGTTTCACGAGCGCTTCTGTCCTTTCCTGTCGGCGTCGTTGGTGCCTGCGGACGACGAAATGCGATCGATGCTTCCCGACAGAAAAATGGCATTCGAAGCTTTCAGGCTTATCCTTACTTGGATTTCGTCGTGACTTTCAGGTCGTACGTTGAAGAGTGGAGTCGTGGCTGTATTAATTCTGTGGTTTTAGATAATGAGATTGGTAATGAGGTTCGGACGAAAGAAAAGCGGGTAAATCGTGCGATTGCTTTGTTTTGAGAGTATGTTTCTCGGAATTCGTTCGTTTTGGAATGTCAAATATTTCGACGATACCGATCTCGATTCGGGTATTATTCTTGGTTATCGAGATGTTATTCATGCCTGCCATTCGCATGACATTCGGATTTTCCGGAATTCCAATTTCAGCTCATTCATTAAGCGTACGACAGAGCGTTGGGTCCGTTCGAAATTCAGACTGACGGATCGAAGAATTCTCATTAGCATTCTCATTAATACGTACGTTGGCAATAATTATAATACCAATGTCGACGAACATTTCCGTGGTTCCAGTCCTCACGGAGAGAGAGATAAGGTTTGCAAGCTCCGGTTTAATTACATTCCTAATGTACGGCGCGCGAGATTAAGAACGCTTGCAAGTAATATAGATAGATGATTTGACAGGTGCGTGAACCGGTTTCCTATCGCTCCCTCACTCCGTTCGTCGACGTTCTACGATCTCACGCGACTTTCCCCGCCAATTTTTCGGAACTTCTTTTCGACTTCCGCTTGCGTTTCTCTGCGCGGGTGCTAGACGGATGAGGTGTGACTGTATCGAATGACACGCTGGAAATCCATACACGCACACACATACACGCGCGCCTATACGCGAGACAATTTAGATTCCTGCGATGTATCCCATTTGCACGCCCGATTCGTTCGCGACGTATTCTTTTCTGACGCCGTGAAATCCGAAATTAAAAACGAATTGGAAATTTATCGTTCGACCTTCCCGGCGAATAGTTTCCTCGCATCCCGTGTACGGATTTTCCTGAATCCAGCGTCGACGTTTGGCTGGCGTGTGCCGGGGGTTATTAAACGTGAAATTGAACGGAAAATACCGTCGCCAGCGAGGCTCGTATGCGGAATTAAAGAGACGACGATGACAGTCAAGGATATCGTGCGACGGATGAACGGAAATCGTAGGCGTACGTTTTTACGTGTACGTGTACCTGTTTTTCTGTACGGCTGTAAGAAGTGGCTGCGTCCGTCATGCGAAGGCAGGGGCGTGTCTCGAAGGAGAGCAGGCCCACGCAACGGAACGAAGACCCTGAACTTTCGGAGGTTGTCTTCTTTGCCCGGTAGCGAGGCGGATCGGTTTCGACGGCCTCGTAAAATGTCGTATCGAACGTGTAATCGGAGAATGTCAGGATGGCTATGTATCTAAGTAGACACGGAAATAGAATCGGGAGGACAGTCATGGCTGGAAGAAATATGAAGTAGCGGGGTATAATTGAGCCACTTGCATGCCACTGAGATGAGATCAAAGTTGGATATGTGAAATAACATGAGGAGAAGAAAAGTTGTAAGCGACGAGCAGATACGGAGAGTGTGCGAGATAATGGCGAGAGAAAATGTATCGGGTAGCAGGAAATGGGAAAGTAACAGATCTAATAAGCATCGGCAAACGTAGCGAGCGCCACTTGCAATCCGATTACCGGAAGCCCGTCATTCGAGACGATCGTTAAGTTCAGTTACGCGTTCATTTGTCAACCGTTGCGCCGGCGAATTTTTCGGGCCGCGGCCTCGCGTCCGATCGCACGAAAACTCTTTCCACTGTCTAGCGATTACGTGGTCTCGCGAACAATAAGAAGGAAGTCTGTAATGCAGCGAAAATTATATGACTTTATCGCGTCGGTACGTACTGACAGCGCTGAGGACGATTAAAAAGGCGATAGGAAAAACACCGGTTTCCACGACTCGCGGGGCGTCGTGTGTTTTAAACTGATTATTGCCCCCCGGGCGATCGTTTTAACAGTACGGCGCCCAACGGCGTTTTAATCTCTTCCCTTTCCGCGTGCACATGAAAGAAGTCATCTCTCGCCCTGTCGCAGGCTCCGTTACTTAAGCGGCGATGGCAGATCGCGAAATCTCAAGATCCTCTTGCCGTGTTGCATGCAATTATGCCGGTCGCATCGGGACGTACAATGTCCACTTTTAATGCTAATTACTCTGATAGCAGCACGAATAATTACGAGTGACACACTCATTCAAGAACATTTTTTATGATGATGAGTACTTCGTAGTCATTGCCAGATTCACTCTGTACGTAACAGGAATTCAGGTACTCAGTTACGGGACGAGTGTCATAATCGGAGCTGAAACGTTCTGTGCATGCCGTTGTACAGCGTCGTAAGATTAACGACAGCGAAATTGTTAAAATCGCGTTTGATGGGACGGCCGCGTGAAACGGGCGAACGGCGGCTAAAGAGAAAATTGCCAACTAGAACCGCAACACAGGCTCGCGTAAAAGCGACGAAGTTCTTGAACGAAGCTCTGTGGAATATAACCGTTAGCGTCTGTCGTCCTCACTCTCTCTCTCCCTCTCTCTCTCTCTGCCCCTTTTCTCTTTGCCGGGGTTGATCGCCGTGAGAACACCAGGTCTGCTTCTTCCGTGGGCATGACGACGTTTCACACTGTTAAGGATCATCCAGATAAACTCGCGATGATGGCCGAGGAAATACAATGCAAGGTGGCCGCGCCCCGTTGTACACTTCCGCGAAGACACCACGAAACCTGTATTTCACAATATAAATAACACGCGGAGCGAGGTCTGTTGATAAGACGCGCATTCCCTTGGCAGACATGTTTTTACGTACATTGTCTCCCGTCGTCGCGCTCCTTCTCACGACCGCCGCCAATTACGAATTATTATCGAAGGAAGCTTACGAGCTGGCTTGCTTGCGAGCTTACGACATAATCGTTTTTGCATTCGCTCCCTTTCGCGATGCTCGCGCGCCCTCCTGCCTGCGGGACGTTCCCGTAGGAGTTTATGGCAACGTAAACGGGAGGAATTTCGTCTCTGAGCATCGAAGTTCTCACGTTTTATAGCCTCCTTTTACCACCCACCGTCCGACTTTGCCTCCGGTCTTGCACGCCTGGCCTCGGCCGATTCTTGCGACTTCCTTTTTCGGCTGCGGCCGACGCAAGATTCGGTGAGTCAGTAGCCTCTTCCTCGTCGCCGTGCTCGCCGTCATTTGCCACTGGTGTCCCAAGCGTTTCTATCTATTTTCGGCATCGCGCATCATTACGGGGGTAGCTCGCATCGGAATGATGATATGCGTTGCCGCGCGAGATATCGAGCCTGATTCATGCTGGCCTCGATGTCGACAGCGCGTTCTCTTTGATCGTAAGCGAAATCTCGGCGTGCGCGATTTTAAATTCAAATTTCTTAATGCCGCCCTCGAAATCTGTGCCGGTTTGTCGCGTGACAGACGCTTGATTGGATGTGATTCGATCGATGACTGATCTCTCGCGTAAGCGATCGAATAGAGTGAGCTAGCGCGAATCACGTAAGTTCGGCGTGGGAATGTCACGTGGTCGAGTGACACGTTGACACGATGACGATCGACTGCACAGGCCGTAAGCGGTGTATGTGAATCTGATCTCAACGAGTCGAGGGCTCGCTGCCGTTTACACGCGAACGAACGTTTCTCGCTGAATCCGACACGGCAGAGTGCCGTGCCGCGGTAAGTCGGATTCGAAAACGGGAAAAACGTCGATTCATCGTTCGCGAGCTCACAATTAGCCGCGCGCGGCTAACTGGATGAAATTAAAATGGGCACTGTGCGAGAGTGACCCGCTGTAGCCGCAATTTCCGTGCCTGTGAATCCTATTAAGAGGCCTGGCTAGAGTATGTAATCAGGATGTACCGTTGAAATCGCACGACTGGCACCGTCGAGATTGAGAACGCATGATACGTATGACTTCCCCAGACGATTCGATATTTTCCATCCGCTACTTCGACGCGCGCGTCGACTCAATTGCATAAACTGTATTACCCGCGTAATCCTTCCTGCTCAGATTTTTAATTGGACGCAAACGACTTCGCGGCCTCCTGGAATTTCTTGTCTCTGTCGTCTTGAAAGGTGCGTTATAAGGTTGAAGAAAAAAAGGACCGCAGCATCGTGACCGACGTACTAGAATCTCGTTTCCAGCCGAGACGTGTCTTTCACGGTCTTGCTTTTAAGCGGTACCGTTGCACTTTTGCCACACGCGTCAATTACGTTCTTATCTTTCCTGGAAAAAAAAAGAAATATCAGTGCGTCGAAAGATATGCAAGATGAGGATGTTCCAGCAGCGTGCACGGCAGGATATTTGCTTTAAAAGGCAATTTCGACTCGACGCATCGTGTACCGTACTGTTGGCGCTAAAAGGGTTAATGTATACACTCACCGCGGTATTTTACGGTATGATTGTTTCGCTACAATGAAACGGTACATCTCTTCTAAAAGACGTTCGCGCGTGTTGCGTGCAATTCTTTCGCGCGCGACCGTCTGTCTGTGGAAAATATTCCGGCCCGTTCTTGTCGGGAATAGATACTAGGGCAACAGTCCTCCTCCTGCTACGAGATCGAATACATTGGTGTGCCGTGTGTAATTTTCGTGTTCTGGTCTGTTTTCGCCCTCGCTAACTTCCGGCTCTTTCTGGCCGTTTGTAGACCGCTCGGAGTCTGGGCGTTGCCATCTTACAATTAGTTCGACTCATTTCCATATTTTGGAAGATATATGCTGTCACCGTCATCCTTCAAGCTTGTTTCCGAAAGCACACAATGCATCTTATAAATATAGAGTTATCCCGGTATGAGGATATGCATTTTAAGGCAAGTTTGAGGATAAAGATCATCTTCGAGAACATACGATGCATCTTATAAATATAGAGTCATCGCAATACGTGCATTTGCATTTTAAGGAAAGTTTCAGGTAAAACGGTAAAAGATCGAGGAAAAGCTCTTTAGTCAGCATCTGTCTCAGGTAGACTGCGTATAAAGAGGATATTGTGTGACCTAATCGATCGACGTCGATGACAACCTGTGCATCCTCAGGTTGGCTGGGTGTGAAATGGGTGGGTGTGTTTATCGAGAAGATTATCACCTAAAATCTAAAATAACTTCTTACCAACTCTCATGATCCTGTTTCCGAAAAGTCGCGCGCGGAACCGGATAATGGAATTCTTGTTGGGAGACATACCCGGAACTGTGGACGGTTCTATTTGAGTTGGTTCCGCCTCTGGCCTTCTCCTCGGTCGGATCACGTTTACACTTGAATCGATCAAGGCCAGCCAACGAGACTTCTCTCATTGTCGTCGTCCTGCATGAAAGTCATACGAAGCTAGACAAAAAGTCGTTGCGCCATTCGCGAGCGGAATACTTTCGTTAATCGAATATTTCAAGAGGAAGGAAGCTATATGTGCGCTGTCTCGAATTATTGAACAGACTCTGCACTCATTCCAGCGAACAGGTCTCGAAGGTAACCATGCGTCGATGGTAATCGAAGTCTATTATTCATCGTCGACCGGAGATCGTGGCGTTTGTTTTACCCAGAACCTGTCTCAATAATTATCCACTCCTTCCTACGACCGGACGGCTGAAAAGTTCACCTCCATCGCGTAATATTATCCTCTTCGCGTCTTTCATCCGAAAACTATCGGCCGCATTCTATAGAAACAGAGTCCACTGTATGAGAAATTGCCGACGATGAATTTTCTGCCGAATTAACACGCTTTCGCCGATCCTGCGCACTGACGAGGACCCCGAGACTGATGAGGATTGTTGAACGAGTCGAAAATGTAGCCTGCGTTTCTGCGTGTAGAGCGGGCAAAATTCATGAGCGAAACTCCAACGATTCGTAATGAAGTGAGCGAAGGAGGTGTTCAGCGCGTCGGGCACGTTTTATGTGCGCGATATCGATAACATTAGCTCCCATTATATTGAAATGGTGTAGTTTCAGATTTTTCTTTCACCCGTCTACATCTCCATTGTGTTCGCTCCGAGGATCGCGCAGCTGATAAAACGAATCGATGTAAGTGCTGTTAGACAGCGAATAAAATGTAATACTGAAAATGTTCCGCAGGGTTGATAAAGCGTTGCGTAACTCCGTTCTATAATTACACCGAGCTAGAAAGCGAGAGTGAAGAGAGAATCGTGTCGGGTTCGGGGGTGCTCCGACGGGATGCAATAAATGTACAATTCTCGCGCAGCTCGCACGCCTGTACGATCCGTCGACAACAACACGCGTGGGTCGGCGGAGCGGTTCACCGATAACCCACCACCCGTCCGGCAATATCGCCTGCGGTTTTCAACTCTCCGCTCGCTTTACGCAGCTCGCCTTTGATTTATTTATAAAACGAGAACGTCGCGTCGGGGTACATTTCGCTCGCGCGCGGATTTCCTGCGGTCGAAATACACGGCGGAGTCGAGTGTGCGAGACTTGTCGCATAACATAATTTAGATAATTAACAACTATACTAATAATGCTCAGCTTCTTTCATCTATTAACTTCCATTTCTCCGGCCGCAACCTTAGATCAATTCTCATCTTTCAGACATCTGTGTGCAGATTATCGCTTTTTTACTCTAATCCTATCAATAGAATTACTGATATTGCAAATAAGATTTCCGCCACCAACGATATCTGTTTCTACTCGGTTAAAATCGATGAATTTCGTCACTTATTGCAGCGAATTATTAACTGATTATTGATTGGCATTCATATAGTACCCCTCTTCATGACCGTAATTCGACCCGAGTAACGTCCTAATAGAATAAGTCATTATATATTTACTGCCACCTATAATTTAACTATTTCTTATCTCACGCCATATTCATCTCGCAAAGAAATCATTGTAATCATCCTCATCTATGACTAATTGTTTTTTTTTTTTTTGTATTATGAAAATGGGATCATCCCGTGAATTTAAATAAATAAATAAATAAATAACCGATACCTGCGCCGAATCTTAGACGGCGCGCGAGTCCCGGAATAAAATATGTCCGGCAGTCGTTGACCGTGTAAAACAGGCCTGGCCAACACGCGGCCCGCCACGTCAAATTGTGCGGCCCGCCGGCGATTTTATATTTCTATTGAAACTTTCGTTTCTCGTTGTCTAATCGCCGAGATGTAGTCGGCCACGTGCACTGGCGGCATCGTATGCTGTCGGCCCGTTTGTAGCCGGTATTGTTTCATGTTGTGCCGGTTTCATTTTCTATTTGTATTCCATTTTTCAAACGCATGTTCACCTAAAGTGCGGCCCGCTGTAACGTTACGCGTCATCAAAGTGGCCCGTCAAACCAGACGTTGGTGTAAAACGTCGAGATCGACGGATCTTACGGGAGAAGCTGTGTACTCTGCGCGTTTCCTGCGGTTGGAAGCGCGACCAGGCGCGGACGGGGGGAGAGGGTTGAAAGGGCCGACTGGAAACAAGTTCCGTCTTGACTAGTCCTAAGGAACGATTCCGCCGATTCGAGCACTCTCGACCGCGGTGTCTGCCTGGTCGCCGTCTAGAATGCGAGATTGATGATAATGTCGGCGTGGGAGCGTCCTTCGGTTCGCGACGTGTCTAAGCCGGGAGAGGCGTTCTACCTTCACAGCCGGCGAGGGACGCTTTCGTCGGGGGGCGCAGAAATATGCACACCCGTTTCCACCCGATAACCGCCAAATTCATATGGAGACGCAGAACGGGAAAAATGCTCGCCGCGCACGGAACTGCGCGGGAAAAAGTGTGCTCGCGGCGAGATGCGGGTTGAGTGAAAAGTATCCTTCGCATCGGAGCGAGGAATCTATCGCACTTGTTACGTTCCACGGCGTTTCAGCGGTTTAATTAAAATCGTGAGGGGCGATTTAATCGTTTCGATGTAATTGCAGGCTCGTTTACGCGGCGAAAGGCTGTTGATCGGAGGAAGGCAGAGAGACAGACAGAGAGGATAACGAGGCGCGGACGCACGCGTGGTTCATTGCAAGCTGCGTACGGTTGTTCGAATATGTTCATCGCTCGTTTCAATCCGGCCCCGTGAAAAAAAGTTGAAACCCTCTTCAACCAGGTCAATGCCTCAATCGCTACATTTCTGCTCGATGCCGAGCTTTGAATGAAGGTGCTACGCGATATTCCTTCGTGAAATATTGAGCGTCCGTTACTGTAGATGTAATATGACAGTGATTGTGTCAACGAATCTCGCTTGCCAAAACACGTCGACATAGGTTCGCACGAAAGAAGCCTTCTTCCTCGCGAGTCCTTCGAGTCATGCTTCTTTTCCAACGCAACACAATTCTCCCCGCTCGTAAAACAGGAACTCGGGATTCGATAACAATGACTAGCGACGGGGAGAGTCACGTTCCATTCGCCTCGAATTTCACGTGCTGCGGCTGATGCGGACCGCGTACCGTGTTCCATCATGACGTATCGGTCCGTCCTCGCATTGCGAATTAGGCAGAAACGGGAATCGATTAAGCCAACATCGTTGCCTTCGCCGAATTCACTTCGAGTTCATCCGCTGATTTTCCATAAATCTGTACATCCGTCTCTCTCAGTCGAGTCTGACTACCGTTCGAACTGTTCCCTCGCCTCTCGGCAATAACCTTTTTCACGAACCACCTCGCCGAGATAAAATGAGACGGGGAAGTAAGTTTGAAACTGTTTATCTGTGTTGTGTGTATGTGTGTGCACGGGCAGCCTTCGCGGATCTCGTTACCCAGGCTGCATATAAAGTGAAAACCGCAAAAGCGGCTATGCACGCTCCGTTATTCGTTCGGCGATCGCCAAGTTCTATCCTTCTATCCGGACGGGGCCGAAATGTGTCGCGCAAAATCAGCTCGACGCTTATTTCTTTTTTCCTCCGACGCGCGACGAAACATTCGCTCGGAAGAAATTTTCTGCCCGGTCGTGCTAGTCGGTCAGAAAATGCTGTAACGAAGTGGAGAGTATGTGTATGGTCGATGGGGACGGTTGAATATGAAGTTCGGCATTGTTGCGTAAACCGCGTTTGAAGCGCACGCCAACTGTGTTAGGTTATAACGGGGTCCGTGACGTACCGTTTGATAGTTCGTTATCTCCGGTGTCATCGTCGGCTTGCTCTTTTTCAGGCGATCTGTGTTCTGTGTACGTCGGCCGTGCTCTAATATAATATTTATAAGAACGTGGATCGACAGTTTAGGCATGTGCAGGCTGTGTTTAAAGTGGAGGGCAGAAGTTTTCAACAAAATCTGCATTGTTCTCATTTGAATTCCTAGACTTTGGTTGAAATATCAATGGCTAATATTGTCGTTTGATGTCGGTATCATAAATCTAATGACTATGTAAACCACTTAGCGCGAGATTAGATAATAATCAGCTTCGGTGCTTGTTCGTACAACTAGACGTAAATGATGCTTCCGCCGCAAAAAAGGCAGTACGTCGAGCACATTACGACGGGTAATACATGTTTTGAGGAATCTCGCCATTTTTACATAACTCGATCATCAACATCTCGATAATTGCTGCGCAAGTAATCGCCGGCTGTGTCGATGACGTTAGAAGCGTGGATCGAGCCACGTGCAGTCCCGACAATCGATTACGACGATCCATTGCGCGGAACACTGTGAAATTTCTCGTCTTTTATCTGGTCCCGTAGATTTCGCACGCTCTCTCACGCAGCTGATTTTCAGGAAGAAATCAGAGGACTAAGATTCGTACCGTTGTCACTGATTAGGCTCCATTACGAGGTCTTGCGGTAACGACATTGCACAATATCGATCCCGTCGCAGAAGCCACGAGAGCGAGAACCGGTCACAGAGAGATCGAAAGTGACACGATTGTTGCGCGACTGGTATCGTGCAAGAAGTCGATACGATTGAACCCTTGAACCGTAGGAGGACCTTGCGCGTTTAAAGTTCCACGTGTTCCGCCGGAAACAAATATGACGTCCCGGGACAGACGGCGTTCCGCGCGGAAGATTCATTTTTCATTCGGGCCCCTGCAAGTTTTTGTCGTTGACTGTGCTGCCAGAGGACAGCTAGTTGGTTTTACTTCTCTCACTCATTGTCAGAAGTCTTTCTTGCGATATTGACCCCCGCAAAAGTCAATATTTTTTTCCCCGCTCCGCCTGATGTATAGAACGGAAGGAAAGTTGTCGCGTTATAAATAAAGCTGGTCGATGCACTTGCATAGTGCATCATCTGCGCCGCGGAGAGGAATAGGGTAGAAGAGAGAGACGGAAAGAGTGATAAACGTGCAAGCCTCTCCCGAAGCCTCTGTTACCCTGATACATTCGCTGCAACACGGGTGCACCAATATGTTGCAATCGGTATTGCGAGAACGGGTGAAAGAGGGAAAGCCGGTCGTGCGGTGATAATGTCAACCGTGTGACAAAGATCGGTTTTGCCCGTTTCAATCGGTGTACGTATCGATTAGTAATTTCGACTTCTGTGTTTCGACCGAATACGGTGTATACCTCCTTCGTTTGTACGGCATTAAATATAAATGCATTAGTACAATGACAGATTGTACGCCACAGTCCTCTGATCGGCGAGCGATCATGACTCTTGCAGTAAGGAACAGAAAGTATTGTATAGTAGTCTGTGCTGTGTAACGTACACCTACATATGCCGAGAAGCTGCAGGTCTCGCCTGAAGGATTCGACACAATTTCGGCGGCAACATTTCAATCTTCTCCCCGGCACTTCAATCGGCAGGTCTGTTTTCGAACTTTCGAAAGTCGAACCTCCGTTTGACGCTGAAAAAGAGAGCTCATTAAGATGCGCGCGAATATACCGATGACGGTGTTGCATTGTTGTCTATGTACAAGGATCTTTATATATCGCGCGCTTTTTTTTTCCGTCGCGTCGGCCACGCCGAGGAATTTTCACGACTGAAAACACGGGAATTTATGTGGACGGCGCGGTCGTCATTTTTCGGCCCGAGCATTCGCGACAATGATCCGGTTCGTTGCCTCGCCGTCTCCACGATCATTGTCTCCACTCGTTTGTCGTTTTGGGGGTATTTTGAAAGTCGCGAACAGTCGGCACTCGGCGTTCGCTCCGGGGAAACGTGACTTCTGGCACGACGCATTTTGACCCGTTAACCCTTCAACTCCTCCACTCGGTCACGTTCTCGAATAAAGCACGCCGCGCCTCTCTTCTTTTCCCGTTTTCTCCTGGTTCCGCCTTATCTGTCACATCCCTGTTTAGGTATCGTCGTCGTAAATCGGACCTCATTCCTATTTTAGTAATGCCACCGTTCCACGCGTGTAAGTAGTACGGCACGATGCTGCGATTTTTCGTCATTCAACAGTCAACGATGCGAAAGCTGATGCATGCTGTCGATGCAGAGTACCAGATTTTCTGACCCATTCCGAAGACGTCAATCCTTAGACATGATGGCAGTCCTTATTAAAAAAAATGCCGCCGGCACTTGAAAAAGTTTTCCTGGTTCGTTCGGGGTGCGAAGTGTCTTTGGTAGACACGATGCGATGCCGTGCAAGTCTTCCTCCGTTGTTCCACGAAAAACTTCCTGCTCCGCGAACATTCCTCGAAGCTCGATACGCCTATACCAGAATGTTGAGAAATACAGGTGGCGTTTAATGTGCGCGAGTGTATCTCAGCGTCCGCCACAAATACCTACTGTACATAGCATTATCTTAATTCGCACTTTACACGTAACAAACACTAATCACGATAAATGGAGCTGAAAAAATTCCTCCCAGCCGGCGCACGCAACCGTTTGGTCTGCGAAATCCTTTCGTCGGCGCGCCGATTCTCGATCGCTCGACCGATCGATGTCCGATCTCTGGCGCGCGCACACACGCGCGATCTGTACCTTCTCTCGCAACGTCACATGCCGCCTGTGAGTACAGTTATACAGTGAGCTCACATCCATTTCACAGTATACATTCTCACCAACACCCAATCGCACTATTATACATCCGCACACTCAACACCAATCCAACAATGGTCTGTAGTTCTCCTGCACGTACACTGACATGCAACGTTCCTTGAGATACGTACATTTAACATGCACGTAGCTCGGGGTACAGTTACAGCGAGTTCCTATCCATTCCGTCGTATTAGTTCCTTATACACATAACACCCATACATGCCCGCGCGAACGTGTGCGTCCGTACAGTGACGCCGCACATTAGTACGTAACGCATCGATGGACACAGGTACACGCGTACGTACACGTACTGCGAGTAATGTAGTAGAGCCGTGTCGGGCATGTACGATCGGGAGTCTTCAAGGTTCACTCGAGGGAACCACGCTCTCGTCATCGTTTCGGAGCCGACGAGCCGCGGAGTCACGCGTAGTACCTCGCCGTGTGTCTTTCGCGACGCTTCGCGTTCACGGTGTAACGCTCTGTAATGGGACCTAACGCGCTTGTCGAGTGTCATTGCTACTGGTACGAATGGAATTCGCGGTAATGGACGTTCGTTCGCGCCGATTTAACTGCGCCTCTCGACGTTAATGGACCGAACGATTATTTTCATTCGCAAAGGCCCGAGAAGACGGACCAGTCGGAGACCGGCGTGATTCTGTCGAGAAGGAAAGTGTCGCGAAAAGTGCGTGCTCACGATAATCGACGATTTCGTTCGTCGGGGTAATTCGATTTGAATATATGGTAATGAACTTTCGCCCTCCGAGTCGCTAATTCATCGAGTGCCGTAACGCGAATGAAGACGGACGGGTGGTGACAGTTTGTGCATGAGATCAATGACTGGTTCGTTCTGATGACGTGCGCGGTATAAGATTCGGGAGGATTGGTTGATTTAGTTGTGGGCCTGGACAATTTCTACGGTCTACTCCAATTTACGTGCGACGCGATGAACTTCTGTTCGGAGCGATACGAGGGAAGGTCAGGATGTTCGACCGCATAATTTTGCTTCAGAGTTCACGAGTTGTATACTGCTAGGAGTAACAGTTCCAATCGTGAGAATCTCTGTTCATTGTTTGCTCCCGGTCGCGTATCGTGTGCTGTTCACGGGTACTTGTTCGGACGTTCGCGGGAGAACGTAACGTAACGTGTTTATGCTAATTCGGAGCATGTGATAACTTGGCGAAGGAGACGCAAGATACGCGAGCAGCGAATTGTAGAATCTACAAAAGTCTCGGCAACGTCTGAAGTGTATATACTTGTACTTTGACTTTCATTCGGAGCCAGCCAGCGAGAAGGTCGGAGAATTAAGCAACCACCGTAACTATGTAAGAGAACGTAAGCGCGCTTTTAAAAGACTCGGCGTTAAGGATAATCCCGTGATGCGATAAATTCGTTCGAACAACGCGCCGAATAGTTGCGTAACCGCATCAACCAAGATTTACCAATAGAATCTACCAACGCCCATAATGCAAGCGTTCCGAAGGATTCAAGACTGTCAGAGATTGTGCAACTCACGGCCCCAGAGATTTTGATCTTAAGACAACGACCTCAGCGAGTAGGCGCCGTCAAAACAGCTTTTCCCGATTTCCTCGCCCACGAAACGGCTCAGCGCGCAGATTTTCGGAAAATTTCGCCACGCATTCTTCGGACGGCAGGAGGAACATCGAACGACCCATTATTCTCAATCGAACGAGGCCCACCCGTTGGGCGAATTCGCGAAAGAGCGAAATCCGATGAATTGCGCAACGAGATTCTGCAATACAGCCCGGTGACGCGCAGCGTAGGTGTTGCGCGCTCGAGCGCAGATCGGAATTCGCGGGCGTTTGCAGGTTAATCCGGGCGGAATTTCATTATTGAGGCACGCGACGATACGTAACGGACCGCGGTAGCGTCTCTGCATCGCGCCAGGTGCCTCAAGTTGAAGGTCGAAAGTTCGCGCGGCGACGTAAGACGCACTATCCGTCGGCGGTGCCAGTTGTGTCCGCCAGCAGAAGTCGACCGACATCGAGCGCGAGCAGCATAAGTTCGCGGCAGGACGACACCAGGCGTTTCTTGCGCGCGGATAAAAGAACCTGTCGGCGATTATCGTCGGATGCACGGCGGATCGCGGCTCGTGCGGCGCAAAACACTGGAGTAGTAGGACAGATGAAGCGGAGGCGACGCAAAAGTCGCTGACAGCCGGTTGCGCACTCCTCGACTGGATCGGCCGAAATTAGCGATCGTGACGCGAGCAAGAGGTGTGGGAAACTCGACGAGAATATTGCAAGAACGAGAGATGACTGAGTATTGAGTTAAGAGTGGCCATCGGACTGGCGTATCGGCGTTGTCCTTTGTCAAGCGGTAAATCCGTGTTAATCCTGCGGCACGGATAAATTAGCGGCCGAGAAGCGACCAGCGCGGCTGAGGCTGACAAGTTCGTCGTTGGTTCGGGCGACGGGATTATCGAGCGGGACGAGTATCCCAAGGATCATGCCCCGAGCGTGTTTCTGTTGATCTCCTCGTCGGCCGACGTGTACTTACCGACCACGGGCATCGGGGCCGATTAAAAGCGACGCCAGTTATAGCCACGTGTCAGGCGCACAAGAACGTCCGCACTTGCGGTCTAATAACTTCGACGGAAGAAGCCCTTTCTCTCGTTTCCTAGAAAAAGCACGCATCAAGTTCTTGTGCCTAGTAACGCAAGGCTACGCCGCCGCTAGCTGCAAGAATCTTCCGTCCTGCGTGGAGCGCAAAGGAAGTGCCGACGGCTTCTTGTCTACCGCTGGAAATCGAATTTTCTTCGGCGAAAGACAGTCGAAAAGTATCGATGCGCAAAATGATATCCGGTACACCGAGTATAGACTCGTTCGATTTCTCGGCAGACTCGCTCAACTAGACATTCCTCGAAGTCGAGACGGGCCCTCGAGTCTGTCCGTGTACACACAGAGCGTCCGGAGGGGACTTGAACTGGCCGAAGAGGTTGAACCAGTCCAGAAGGCCGGAGAAGATTTCTTTTTTTTTTTATTTATTTATATTACCGTCGATTTTTCCTGCGAAGCCAGCCGTGACGTCTGTGACGGACGTTAGATTAAATCCACACGGAAAGTCTCACGTGGCGCGTGGAAGCTGTGTCAAGGGAGAGAAAGAGGAAGAGAGAAACAGCGAGGGCTGTTCGAAGGATGAAGGTTTATTGGCTATCGGCGAAAGCTGGGCCAATTCTCGTCGTTCCGCCTATCGTTGAGAATCCGATGTAAAACTCTCGAACAAAATCGCGCGAGATCATCGTTTTGCGGCAACCTCATAAACGATTATCGTTTCGAGGCAGGAAATTGCGTGGCGATTGATGCAAACCCGATCGAGAAGAAGGCTCACCAAGAGGAGCGTCTGACGCGGAAAAGAACCAGTGCCTTTTCTCCGTCAATGAAACAGCTGACAGTCGATTACATTCATGCCGGGAGTCTTAAGTGGTGCTCAAGGTGTAACGAGAGAGGCGTTAGAGAGAGAGATTCGTTGAAAAAGTGAAGGTTTATTACGTGCGCGAAAGTTGCAGTATCCTCAAGCCGCAGCATTCGTCGAATAGATTCCAGGATCTCGAAGATTCGTGAGAACGCACGTCGCTCTCATTCCCTGCCGAACGGGATCAAGTGGGCAAGGATTCCAACGACTCGTCGGCAAGTCCAAGTGTTTACAAACGTCGCACGTCAAGTATCGAGCCCTGCTCAAACTCGAAGGAGACTTTCCGTTTACATACGACCGCGGGCGGGACATAAGTATAAGAACAGCGTCTGGAAGTGTACCGGTCGGAGGATAATGGGACGGCAGTCCGTTTAGGATAGCACGTTTGACGGTTCGGAGTCGATTGTTACGGATCGGAGGAAACACGCGAGCGGGAGGGGAGTTGGAGGAAAAAAAAGAGTGGAGAAGCGAGGAATAAAAAGATTTAGCCGGAGAGAGAAAGAGAGAGGGAGAGAGAGATGATGACGATGGGACCGTTGGCGTGGGTGCAACAATGAGCCGACATTTGGCCTCGTGCACGAGACAATAGCCGGGGAGTTTTTCGCTTTCGTGTGGCTCGAAACTCACCGACAGCCGGAAACGGTCGATTGCGAAATTCGATTGTTCGCGCCTCATTTTTTGACTCGCCGCACTTACCCCTCTTTCAGTCTGGCCGGCGAAACCTTGAACGGGAATAACAGTTCGCACGATGTTCTTTTAAGCAAGCCAAGATAACTACCTTGAAAGTCGAATGAGAGGAGAAGGTTTCTCGAATGGGACAGACGACTTGCGAATGAAAGAATTTCATGCGAGAATCGGGTAAGTGGAGCGCAATTTTCCATACGGCGCTGCTGTACAGTTGAACGGGAGGTCGACGATAATCAACGTGGTGAAGGAGGAAAATTTACCAACTTGCCCGGGAGCGTCTGCGGTGAGTCTGACGGGATGCGAATAACGATTGGACAATGGTGATCACGTAGTGCATGGAAGGATCAAATTCGTGCCCAGAGTGTAAATCGTTTCGAGAAACGAATTCTTCGTGGCGCGGCAGAAAGATTTGTTTCCGAAACACTTTAGCGACTTCAGCCGCGAATTCGTATCTGAGGAAATGGAAAATGTGACGTGACACAGAAACGACAGTGGTTCACACCCGCTAATAAGGACACAATTGTTGCGTTCGTTCAGTAGTCGAGTGCCTGCTCGAAGAGGAAAGAGGACGTAACAAGGAAACGATCGAAGGGAGAAGAGGAAGATCAATAATAGTAATAGAGGAAGACGCGCCAGGTCGTTGACATCGATCGACGGCGTGACATGTATCGAGGATGAACCACGATCCGGTCATCTGTCAGCAGTATTTCTATTGCAGTCAACGTAGACAACGTATCAGGTACACTCTCGTTGGAACCTTTTTAAACTCAGCACCTTTTCAGTACGTCTCACTAACTATATTTATTCGCACGAATTGCTATTATTTTCCATCTGACCTCATAGAATTCCGGAATCTTTCAAGGTTCATATCGTCTTGTGACATGGAATTTTCCTAAATAATTTGTACGGTTGATAACTTAGGTTTAACTACATTGAGTCGGTAGTTCGACAACCGACGAACCGCGTTGACATATTTGAGCAAAAACTACATTTCGCATCATGAGTTACGTACATGTTCCGACAGCGCAGGTTTGTTGGCACGCTCAATTTACGCTTTGAACTGGTGAATCAAAACTTCCTGACAGACTCAAGCGTGTTTACAAAACTAGTCGCGATTTGTTTAAAATTAACGAATCATTGGTAATGAATTGTGACCCTGATTTTATGAAAATTGAACCTTGTGTCCTCTGTTTCAACGGACGAAGAATGTGTCGGAAACTTCGGAATTTTTACGATGCAGTGTTTAACCGGGAAACATTCAATGTATGTCGTAAGCATCGACGATCGTTGAACAAAGTGGTGCTTTCTTTTTAAATAACAGACCCGTTCATTGTACCTAACGAACTTACGATTAACCAATTACTAGAGATATACGTCCGTTAAAGTACACTTTTAACGTCAGACCACTAATAATTCCAAAGTTCATTACAATACTCGTATTATATAGAATGTAACAAAACACACTGACGGCCCGTAATACCGTGTTGATAACCAACATCGGCTTATGCGGATCAAGGTTTCCGGATCTGGTGCTCGGAATGCGTAGAAGCAGGACGTGGGCTTCGATTAGGTAGTTTAGACATACGCAAGGTCCGCTAATGCATCCGCTGTTTGACACCTTCTTCAATCCTCTCGTAAAGTAACTTTATGCTGCACACATAAAACACGCATGTGCGACGTCAATAAAATAAAATGACACGCGGTACGTCATTCGCACGTAATAAGTAACGAACATCGAAACGTTGCCCCAATTAACTTCTGTTCAGGAACTTGACCGGCAATTAGGTGAACGGTAAAAAGGAAAAAAAATAGGCACGGTCGAACGAACCCACGCTCGCGGCATTATTGATAGCTTGGCGGAAATCTCGTTACCGGACCAATATGATCGTCATTTCGCGAGCGATATAATTTTTACTGCGTCTATCCAGTTCACGAGCGAGCGCTCCCAATGCCACACTTCGATAACTAACATGACCTTTACATAACGCCGAAGTTCAGTTACCCCGCGATTTAGACAGGCGGACCCGTTTTAATGGGCCGATTTTACACCCGGCACACACCCTTGACATAGCGCTTAATGTTTGTTCAACATTCGCCCGCTCCTGAGTGTCTGTAGGCCGGAATAATGTTGCACGTATTATGCAACTTATTTCTTCTATCGACCGCGTGAACTTGGCAATTCGTGAAAGTGCACGGACTATCGATTATGCAAACGAGGGGGAGAGACCGTTTCTTTTTACTTCGCCTTTTTTTGTTTATTTCAAATACATCCGCGATGTTAGCATATATCCGGGGCGATAAACAAATTGCTAGCTATTTAGCATATGCGAATTTGCATAGATGCTACGCGGAATTCGCGTTCTGGGATTCGCCTCGAGGGCGTCGAAATAAACGCTTTTGTCCTCATTCGGCCGACACACTCGCTGCCGTGGGCACTGGATTCGATGCACCGGACCGCTGGAAAAATGCGAAACACCGTTAATTAAGCGTATACTTTCGTCGCTCTTGTCCGCTTGCGCACTCGAAACGACGTTTAATGCGTGCCGGATGAAAGTTTGCTTCTCGATGCGGGCAAATGTCATGCTGGCTTTGCGGCTCCGATAACCTTCGGGTTGTGTTACTTTTCGCTGTGTGCTTGCGTACTTACTGATATACGTTCGTTTTCAAGCACACGGTGCTAATTCCGCACATAACTGTGGCTGAACGTGGCACCGTACGTTCATATTATAATTTCTCCGCTATTTTGCTCGTACGTTATCGATTGCTAAATCACACTACACTTTTTCGAGATTACTGAAACAGTGGGAGCATACAGTAATGTCAGAGCGAAGTTAAATATATATATATAAATACAATATGCTTGCTTTTATAAGACATGAATGCTACGAACGATTGATAGTTTTAAGTTGGCACGTTCGCCAGTTTTACTATTTAAGTAGTATAGACCTTGCTATGCGCATACGTAGGCAGCATACTATACACACGGCTTATGCCCACACGCCGCACCACGCGATTCCGGTATCGCATAAATCGCATAGCGCACCGTCACAACTGTCCTCATATTCACCTTCTTTATAAAACAAACCGACCGAGCGAGTTATGACAACGGCCAGCACACGATAGAAATTCGAATAGAAAAGCACGTTCGTTAATTGAACAACATCGCGTAGCGTTCCAGAGGCATGTCCTAAGGCAGAGAAACGTACCGTTTAATACGGCCGGTGGTGGTTGGCTGAGACATTTGTCCGATTTGTGTTAATACCCTTTCGCAAGTCGGCTTTGCAACACGGATACTCTCGTTATTTTTCTCCAGGATCTGACCACGATCGCCGACGCGTTTCCCACGATCCTGGCCGCAATCGCACGGTCTCGCAGCTGTTGCCGTGGACACGAGAGTTAACGGCGGCAAAACGCCGCGAAACGCGGAACACGATGTAATCGCGTGTCGACATTTTATTACGCGCGGATCAAAGTGTATCGCTTTCACGCGCCGCTCCGAAGTCGACGAGTTTGACACCTGCGCGCAAACGGCGCACTTGCCTGGCGATTGACGATACTTCACCGCGGATGAACGAAGATTTTGCTCGTAAACTCGCTCGCACGGTAACATGCGTGTCAATTTTGTAAACGTATTTCAGCGAACGAGCGTGTCAATAAATTCATCAATGCCAAAAGTGTCGCTGATGGTCCGTTGGAGCGAACGAGAATACGTGAAAGTAGAAACACTGAACGTCGGCATCCGCTGGAATCAGTGTCTCGTTGGTTAAGGTCAATAAAAGCTGATGCATTCTGAGGAACGGCACAGGTATGACTAATAAGAGATTTCACAATGAACATTTGTGATGTATGTACAGACGATTTTTCCGTCTATGATGGCAAGGACAATGCTCCCCGGTAATGGCGTGAAAGCGACTCACGATATCGTCGTTCGACGGATTCTTCAAGGATCCTTCGGTTACTGCATCCGCGATCTTCCAACAACTACCTCCGCTTTACGTCTCCATGATCCTCTAACCGATCATTCGCGACTCTATCGATTACTCTGAGAATCCTTCATCGATCGGAAGAATTTCATGATGATTCATTCAAACATTCTACTAACAACCTCCATAAGCCGAGACAATACTTCAGCCATCAAGTATCCCGTGACGAACGGCATGAGAACTCTCGAGTACCACTCTTCGTACCAATTGACAGTCCACGTCGATCCTAAGCCTCGATTTTCCTCTATTAGTCCTTCCATACCTCACCGCCGCACAGAGAAGAATCCCTCGATCATATCGGGCGGTAATCTGTCTCCCGAGATCTCAAATCACCGACCTTCGATCTTGCTCAATATCCAGCAGCCAGTCATCCACAACTTTCAGCCTCGCGAGCGACCGGAGCCATGCTTGTCTTCTCTCTGCTCGAAATAATGCAGGACGCGAAGAGAGAAGACCTCCTGCCTCCTAGTCATTGTCCGAAGGCAGAGGGGCGAGACGTCACTTCCGGATGAGGGTTTCTGTCCGCTCTATCCGCTCTTTCCCTTTCTGCCTCGCTTCGTGGCTATCGACGAGAGAGAGAGAGAGAGAGGATGTCGTTAGCTTACTTATACGCCAAGGAGGGTACGTACTGCGATGCTATTTGAACGCTCGGCTTGGCGGAACGGCGATACCCTCGGTTACATTTTTGCGTCGCGATGCATGAGGCAACAGCATGGCGCACGTTTTGTTCCACCGAAAGGGACAGTATCATGGGTGGGGTCTCTCATCTTCTACGGTTAATTTGTTCGGGGTACGCTCGTGCGGGTTGAAAGCGATACGCTGATGGTACTTATTAGACACTGTATCACGCGTTCGGTAAACGTTGAAAACGTGCTGATATGGAATGGCTGTGACGTATGCCGTCAGTTTCGCTTTTAAATTCATTACGCGTTGCGTGAAAGATCAAGGCATCGGATGCATGATTTGTATGCTCGAAAACGTATGTGCTGTTAATTGGCCAACTAATTGGCACAATAGCGAGCAGTGTCCAACAATCTATAATTGCCGCGACAGATAGTATTGGCCGAATGACGGCAATTGTCCCGTATCAGAGATAGCCTTCGCAGAGACCTTACTCCACAAACTCGGCCGATAATTAGCCGGGATAATTATTTTCGCGGTCGTACGCCTAAGGGCAAACATATTTCGCAAGTCATGCTTCGTTGCAGCGAAGCCTGCCTCACGACGCCTCACTCCCACACGTCGTCGGACGCGAGCGAACGTGAATTCCTAGCGTCATAATCGTCGCAGCGCCAACTTCCGCATTATTCCAGGCAAATTTAACCGAGGAATTTCTCACCCGAGCAGCCGCTCCCGCGAACCCTTGTTCCGTATTCATGAAATTACGCTCGAATACCGGTTGCCGGGCAATTTTGAACGCATCATTCTAACCGTCTGACCTGCTCAGGTACAAACTGTTACAAAGTAGACCTGTGCTGACGATTGATTTTCGATGTTGAGGAATTCGATCGAAGGCAAGGCGACGCACGTCGAACGACGGTCAATTCGCTCAAGGATCATTCCTGATTGCCTCGTTTCGGCCTCGGCTACGCAGTGTCGTCGAAAATCAACTGCTCTTAATTCCACGCGATCGCCTTGAGGAGACCCGCATACGAGTATGATCGCCCGGTGAGCGATAAATGGGTGTTCTAGCAATGCCTAGGCCGTGTATTATCCACGATTCAGTCAGCCGATTAACGTGACTTTCCCATTAACCGAGGAACACACCATAATTATGCCTGTCGCCGCACGTGCATTCACGTAAAAGCAAAATTCTGTCGGTACGCCGAACGAATGACAGCCTAATGTTCGGCGTGTTAAAGGAGTTAACAGACAGCCATGATTGCCGTTCGCAAAATTACATGAACGATAATACTTGCATTAGCATATCTCTTTTTTTGCGACGCACTATTCGTTTCATCGAATACATTTGTTTTATCCTATTAAACACGATCACGTCCTTCCGGAAGTCGTACAGTTTCTCCGGCGACAAGACCGTCGAGTCAGTTTTACGTCACATCCGCCAGACGCAATATCCGCACGAATTTTCCCGACTCCAGGGTCGATCAAGGTCAGCGAAACGAGAATTCGGTTAGATAACTGTTTTCCGATGCCAGGCAGCTACTCGTGGCCCCATAATCCGCCAGCCAGATATCTGGCCACATCTGCGCCTGTCCTCACTCTCCGCGAAAGAGATTTTCCTGGGCCTCGCAACGTTCCGCCATGGACGACCAGTTTGACCCGCGCGTAATTGGGG
Organism: Priocnemis perturbator; assembly: GCA_963942575.1. NCBI lineage: Eukaryota > Metazoa > Arthropoda > Insecta > Hymenoptera > Pompilidae > Priocnemis > Priocnemis perturbator. Next base: position 17,520,525 of record OZ012649.1, read on the forward strand.
CCCGGCAACATCGACCCGCAAAAGAGAAACTCGGTGGTTATCGTGTCAAGAGTATCGGCGCTCGCGTGTCTCTAATCACGATTTACATTTGTTATGTACCGGCGCCGCAGTGAGAGGGGGGGCAAGAGGTTGGAAACAGTTGGGCGGGTTGGACAAGGCTCCGATGGTCATTAAGGGCGGTCAGTCTATCGATTAATCGATAGTCGTTCTCTCTGCGCCAGAGGAGTCCGCTTCGGTCGTTATTTTGAGAAACGCTCGGCTTATGACGTTCGCCGACTCTTTCGCGGAGTCACGAAGGATCCGCTGAGGGTGTGACGTCATCGACGACCTCGTCCTCTTCCTACTTCTCCGACTCCGACTCCGACTCCGTAGGTGTCAAACTGGCCCGATCGGTTTATCTCGCGGGCGATTTCAATCCCGTGACGCGCGAGGGCAGTAAAGTTTATGGGGACGAGTGTGCATTTTTGCGTGTCGGGTATCTGATGATATATCGGGGGAAAATGGGAAGAGTTATCGGTCGCCGGGGTACATTTCTTTCGATGTATGGAACGCTACGTCATCTGGAAACGAACGCGGATAGAGTTTGAGGTAGGGGTTCTTGGTTGGAAGATCGATGATCGGATTCTAATTCGGCTAGGTGGTATTGAATCTGCTTGAAAAGACTAAATGTCTACAGATTTTAACTGTTGGCAAAAATAAGAAAGTACTGAAGTTCAGGTGGCATGAAAGCTTGTGGGGTTGAAATCAGCCTGCGGACGAGAAAGCGGCTTGCTGATAAATGCTTATTGCGCCTATAGAGACACCTGATTCGATGCATTAGAATATAAGGTTGCAAGAGTTGTTTGGGTAAGATAAAGCGCAAAGCTAATACGGATATTGTTTGCAACTCATAGGCACCGTGCAATACTGCCAAATGAGCATACTCTGAACATAATGACTCACCGTTATAAGTGTACCGGTATAAGTTACTGATAGAGTTACGTGTGGATTGGCATATGCGGCATGTACTGACCAGTTATTCATACGCTTAGCGATATAAAAGTCTGTTTCTGCTGGCCGAACTTATTGCGAACGTATGAATGAAAGTCAAACTTCAGTTTTTCACCCGTTGTTTTTCGTTGGAATCAGGAGACTGTAGAGTCGGCAATATTTCGTTATCAACCGCAGCTTCTTTTCTGTCAGCCTCTCACTACAAAGCGAGCGTTACTTGACTACGTTTCAGTTCCCATCCACAAAGGGTTGAAGTGTGCGCTCGCTCTTGCGAGACATTTCATGCGCATTATGATCATGGACATTCCGGGAAGCCGGTTGTTTGGATTTATCGCAACATTTCTGCAGATCATTGGAAAATTATAATTTGTGACACGCGGAGATAAGTGCCGATGTCGGCGTGCTCTGAACGAGAACCGCAAAAACGTGGATCGAGTCGAAGCAAGCGAATGCGAAAGTCAGGACATAGAGCACGGGAACCCTTGAAAGAGTCTATTAAAAAAGCATCGCGCGCAAACGGGCGCACTGCGTGGCGATAAAAATACATCGTTGAATACGCGATCAGCATACGGGCCGATGAATAATTCACCGCCGATCGTTGCAAGCGTCAATGTTATAAAAGTCAGTTTTTTCTTTTTTTTTTTTGCAGTATCCACGGTTCAGCGGTTACTGGCGTTTGTTTCTAATTAGAGAGGAACGTTTAATGTTTAAGTGATTCGTGGAACTTATCGTTTAACTAACCGACAGACGAGTAATGAAACACATTGTACAATTTGCATAACGTTTTAACTCTTCGACAGCGAGACCATCACCACCGCCAGATAACATACCATCCACTTGTACAGATACCGCAATTGCCAGGGCAAATTTTTTTTTTGCTGAGCTTCATTCTTTTTCTGGTCGTCTAAATATTAGCTAAATATCATATTATTGGGCGAAACAATTTGATTTATAAATCATATGCGCATTTAATTTTCTTCTTATCCAAATTATTTTTCTTTCTCGTCCGGCTTCTTCTTACTGTTAAACAGACCTTTTTGTTTGTAAGGCAATTGAACTGTATTATGCCTTACACTTTCGATAAACATCCTTTTACAAAAGACACCGTAATCTTTAGGGTGTTCAATTTTCTAGAGTCAATTGCTACGAGAAATGTAGAGGAGCGTATGGATGGCTCGTATGATATAACTTTGAAGCAAAAGATTTCATTGTCCAGGCACCACATTCCGCGCAGTGCAATTCGCTGAATACACGCGGGTCGCGCAGATCCGAGATAAAACTGTGTTGATCCGGCTGTTTCGTCGCGATACACCGCGTACCCTTACGCCAGGGATTCACGGTCAATTCCGTATGTCCCGACGATGTATTATGCATCCAACAGCGACCACGTTAAGACCCGAACGAAAATTCCATCAGTCTCTCTGTCAACACGGGCGAGGGCTGCAAGAAATTGTTCCGCTAACATCGCAAATTCGACGGCGTGAAGCGAAGTATTCTCCACTACCGATTCAACCGAAACAGCTGCAATTTTATTTGGACGTTCTTCATGAGTTTATGAAATCACGAGGCGTTGGTACCCAACGTACCATTGTCAGAGTTGAAGTTGTTTTATTATACGCACATCGCACATATCATTTTTCTTATTAGAATCTAATGCCTGTAATCCCTGGTCCGAGAGTGACATCGTGGCAAGATTGGCTTACTTGATCTATTTGAACGTATTACTGCGAGAGAAGAATCTTCAATAGGAAATACTTGGCACAATCCCTACCGCGAGATATTCGACCTCTTATCACGAGAAATTGGAAGTACGAGAGAAGTTGGCGGAGCGAGAAAGGAATCGGCACGCCGGTTATAGAGTCGCCCTATCGATCGTGTGTAAAGGTAACACACAGAGGAGAGGCTCGACGTGAACTTAAAACGCAAGACACGATTGTCGTCCGACTAACGTAATCATTCTGGGACCGCAATTTACTGCGGACACACCCAATGGATCGTGCCGAGCGGGCAGCCAACGATCGCGATCGACGATCGTGATCGGTACCGTTATCGGAGCTGGAAGGAGATGGCCGGAGAGGCGGGAGAGGGCGATAGAGAATAGAATGAGAATGAAAATGAGAGAGGTTGGAATAGAGCACGTTTACTTGATTTCACGTTCGAGGCGACCTTCTTTTGCGCCTAGAATAACTTAAACTGCGCACTGTGCAATGTCCAACGCGAACAGGATCAATTTTACATGTAGATCTTTCAAACTTGATTGAAGCGTAAGCAGATCGACGTTCAACTCGAGTTGAAATCTATCCGCTCGATGATGAAGGTGCAACATAATCGCGGTAGAATGTGAAAGACGTTCACCACTGACTTCCGACATCTAACAATCAAAGTCGCATTTATTGAAAAACAAAGCCGTGAAGAAGATTTATTTGATATCCGCGATTTATGGTATAAGTTATAAGTTATTAGAAATGGCGTAATGTGGTTCATGATTACATCTCTCTCTCTCTCTCTCTCTCTCTCTCTCTCTCTCTCTCTCTCTCTCTCTCCCTCTCTAAGCTCTCTCTTTCTCGTGTACACACGGAACATTATTCACCCATGTTCAATAATGTACTCTAAGCTCTGGAGAAGCTTTGCACCGACTATGCAAATAAACGCCCCGAACGTGGCACGGTACACTTACAATGTCACCTGCGAATGTAAAGTGGCGAGAGTGGAAAGGGACAGAAGGGGAGGACTTACATGCCGTGCGGGACACTGCATACGGCAAAGCCAGCGGGTCTTACATCGTTTCCAGAGTCCGATGTCGAGAGAGAACGCATCGATTTATCGACGCCTCACCGAACCCCACGCGCTCGTCTCATTCAACGCTGCTTTTCCATGAATTTCCTGCCCGTAAATGAAGCGTCTTGGGCGGCGGAGGGAAGGAGAACCATCGCGAAAGCCGTTGATTAACGCCGGGGAGACAATAAAATGATACGCGTCCCGATCGTCGGAGCCTGTAAAATTTAACAATGAACAACACCTAACCCCCTTTTGCCGTTCGGCGAAATGAAACGCCTGCAACTTTATGAAACGTTCAGCAGTAAACAACTGTGCTACGCGGTTTGCTGAACGAAACTTCAATGAAGATCGTCCGCATCGTTAACCCGGTTGCAATAGACGCTCGCGTTCATTTTATAGCCAGCGAAACACGATGTGTTTTTCTGTTGATCGTTCGGAAGCGTGTGGAGGGAAAAAAGTTGCGCTGAGAATCATTGACTTTACGTATCGTTTGTGCAGCCGGATTGTTAAGAGGCCTTGTGCTCTCGCGTTCGGCGAAATAAAGTGCTGGGCAGGATTTACAAAATTTGCCATCGTAAACAGCGTAAAGGGGGAGAAAGAGAGAGCTTTCCCAGTTACAGAGTGTTATTTTTTCTTTTTGAAAGCTTTTTTCCCTTACATTTCCGACGGCGAACGAGCGAGCGCCGTCCGGTAAATTATTCGTACTGACTGAATATTCAGCCTGACTCTCCATAGGCGAGCGGTTAATTCAGTAAGCTCATTTGCATGCTTTTCTCCGCGGATCTTGACTTGACCGAGGGCCAATCTTGGCGTGAGCTGAAGGAAACTTCGCGTCCACGAGACTCTCACTGCGTCGCAGACCTCATTCGCAAAATGTAAATTGCCGATAAGGTTGTCTCGAAATAGTGTGAAAAGGAATGGAGTGAGAGGGACGCGGAATTTATTACGGCGATTAGCGACTCTTTCAGACCGTTCGAGCGTATTTCAAGCTCGTATCGACGATCTGATTAGCTTTGACCGGCAACGAGCTCGTTACAGTTTTTATTCCTGCGGGTGAAACAGTTGAGTGAAAATTTGTGTTTGCATTTCTTGTTGCAGAATATGCGAGAGGCAGAGGAACGTTGACAGGGACGACGACAGGGGTGAGGACGACGACGAGGATGAGAATCCTCTGGGCAGGTGGCCGCACGCCCTTAGTTCGGCCTTGGCGTGCTTGGGATGTACCCTTGGCCTGTTCAACATCAGTAGATTCTCCATTCTTAGCATACAATTCGGAGGTAAGCACCTTGCAGCACCGGCCTCCATCGACCCTCTATTCGCACACCTGTGCCTTTTCGTTCCTTTTAATACGTCCGCGACGGGGTCTGCAGCTTCTTTTACAGATACTTCGTATGTATATGAAAGAGGAACTTTTTACGAGTGCACTTTGATTATAGACTTCTACCTTCTACTTCTATGCACAGTTAGTTAAAGAACAGTCATCTCTCATTAGATAGAAACAAAATCGAAATGATTGGTCATCGGTTGCCCCCCGGCGTACGCGGTAAAAATGATGACAATAGCCAACAGTACGGTGTAACGGCGTATTCAAATAGTACAAAGAAAAAGGCATTTAGTGGTGAAATTTTGGACGTCAGCGACTCCTCTTATCGATTCGCGTCACTACGTGGACACGGTGAGAGAGAAAGAACGGCATGGCAACGCGATAAATCCGGGTGGAGGCGAGGGTGGGCGAACGATGCAAAAGGATAATCGTCGCTGCAACGATAATTGGCGGCGCAACGGTGCCGTGCCTCCCCGCAGAGGCAATAATTAATACTCGCGAGCATCTCCGCGAGCAACAATAATTGATTTCCACTGAAGTAACGGTGGTCTATGGCCCAGTCTCGGTCGCGCCGATACTTTGTTCACCGATTCATTGCCGTTCGCAGTGACAGGGTTCGATGAGAAGGAAGTCCCATTTAATGGTTCCGCCCCGATAAACACAATTATATTCCTCTTCCTGCCCCTCCCACGCGACACAAGAACATTACAGAACAACCACTTACATCCATACTATTGTATAAGTTTTATCTCGCAATTCATTTCTCGGAGCCACCATTCGACATTTCTGCGCTTCAACATGTACCTCCACATTTAGCGGCTGTACAATACTCTTTATTAATTGGAAGTTTAGAATCTTGAGATATGCAAGCATCTTCGAAAGATCTTCGGAACGGCAACTTTCTCTCGTTAGGAGATTCAGATGCCGATGGAGATACTCGGACTCTAACGCATCGCTCTTCGCCTTTTCTTTCAGCAATCTTCATTGTACAGTTCCTGATTTTGTCCCTGATACTGGGGATCCCCCTCTTAACGCTGCAAGTATGTCTCGGTCAGCGACTGGCCGCCGGCTCCGTGGATATGTGGAAGATCTCTCCTCTCTTCCAAGGGGTCGGGGTCGCGTTGCTTATAGCACATGCACTGATCGGCATCTACAGTATAGTGGGTGTGTCCTGGATGTTCGTTTACTTCAGGTAAGGCCACGCTTTCTATCACTTCATTCGCTATTTACGGCTAAATTAAGAAGCGCTCCGTAATCGCTAGGCATGTACAACGAAGTACGTTGTTAACCATCCGTATACGCTTACGCGGAATAATACAGAAACCGAATGTTCCGTTTTCAGAGACTCGTTCATCACGAAGCAGGACAGATATCGATGGGCAGAGCCGTTCCTTCTGTACAGGGAGGACAGCAGGCCAGCGCACAATTCTAGCACGTCGTACAAACTTCACGAAACGGTTCCGGATTATTTTAGCGGGGCTGTTTTGCAGAGGCATCACTTGAACGACCCCGATCCCGGTGTCATTACGCTGAAGTTTCAAGTGGCATTTAATCTGGCCGTCGTATGGATGATCGTGTTTGTTTCGCTTAGCAAAGGTACGTTTCGTCGTCGACGACGCAGCCTCGCCTTCGTTAGGCGTGTAGAAAGTTCGTATTTAATCGCTTTTCAGATATTACGCCTTTCTCCGTTCATAATTATTCGCATACACTCGTATGCGGGTGCGCTTTGACGTTAATCTTTTCGGCAACAACATTCCCTTCGCGGTTGTAATTTTTAAACTTTCCGTTGCTGCAGGACTGCGGTCGTACGGAAAAGTAGTGTACGTCTTCACACTGCTCCCTGTATTCGGCACTCTCGTCCTCTGCACGAAGATCCTCGGCCTCATTCCGCCCGGCTCTCTGCATCAACTTTTTCCCGCCACCGTATGGACGGAATTTTTTATCAACGGCAAGTCCTGGGTGGCTGCCTCGACCGAGGTCTTCCTCACATGGGGTCTGCTCGGAGCAGCTGCTATGCAGGTGATTATGGTTTCCTCAAGGACGACCGGCGAATCAACGGGCAAATTATTGCCGCTGCCAAGGCTCCGCGGACAGTTTCCGATCAAAAACGGACTAAATTCGCCGCTCGCCGATCGCCTAATCTACGATTTCCGATTTTCATCATTCGTATCTCGCCTGTTCCAGGTAGCCGCTCATAACAAGCACAAGCATCTTCTGCAACGGGACACCAGCCTGGTAGTGGTACTGACAATTGTGGTCCTCCTGCTTGTCGCTCTTGTGGCGAACACTTGCGTGCAAATACTCAGACATCAGGGCTACATCTACACGACGAGCTCTTTCGGTGAGTGTTCACGTTTCACTTCTTTCTCTCTGTTACGCACGTTCGCTCTTGCATCGCATGGTACATTCCATTCGTGTCACCTCTTTACTATCGCAAGCAACCTTGCACGTTCTTATCATATCAAGTTTTACTATTCCGTATGCTTACTAATACATATTCCATTATTTCTTAACACGTTTCAAGAGTTGTTTACAAACATTGTGGAGAACTCACAATGCTTCAATATATGCGCTACTTGCACCAAGCCCTCACCCCAATGTGTCATTTTCACTTGACGCGGTGTCGCATGCAGAGTGCAGACTCAACGTTCTGTGTTCAATGGCCACGCACGCTCGGTGCGTTGAACCACGCGTTTCATTCGGCAATAACTGTGTCCTGCAGAGAGAATATCGGCGTACACGTTCCTGCGACGGGTCAGTCAGCCCGCACCACCGGGATACGGCAGCACACCGGAGAGATTTATGACTCACGCCTCGTTCCTCGTGGGGCAACGCGTGACACGGCCTACCGCGGATTTCAGCACCGAATCTGGCTACCAGGTGTTGAGGCTCTCTACCGAACTGGTGCCTGCGACATTGGCCCTACTCGGCACCGAACAGGTCTCGCCATTCTGGGCGGTTCTGTTCTACTTTATACTCATCTTATTCGGAATCGCTCAACAGGTGAGCATCTTACGAGTGATACGTGCAATACCCACGGTACACGCGTGCGTGCCGTTCTGCGAAATGAGTTAATATTCAATTTTGTACAGCTGGCAATATGGCACTGCGTTATAACTGGCATCATGGCGATCAACACGAAGATGATGAAGCTCTGGGAAACTACAATCACGTTCTTCAGTTGCGCGTGCGCTTACATCCTCGGCTTGCCGATGGCCACGGAGGTGAGGACTCATTGTTGTTTCATTGTAATTGTTACAGGAATTTGATTTAAGACACGTCGATTCATCGAATTTGCCGGAACTTTCGGTATCGAGCGATATGATACACATTTCCTCGTGGAAACGTTGCGCTCCCTAATCAATCGTCGCGTAATTGTCGGTGTATTAGATAGATTTCGTGTCCCGCGCGACCGTTATCGAGGAAAATGGCGTAATCTTGTGTGTATAGAGATAATTGTTATCAGTATGACTAACGATATCCCGGAGCGTCATCAGTATCACGAGTGCGTTCGAATTTAGTTGGCTGCAGCGCGAAGAATATGAGCAACCACGTTCACTCCCCGGTACGAAGAAGCGTTCCGTGTTACTTTTGTAACAAATTTTTGGAGGAGAGATATTTGTCGGAGCATGTGAAGCATTGCGGTGCTGTTTTGGAGGAATGTGGTCAGAAATGCGGAGTGTACGTGCCGCGACGAAATATGGAAGGGCACCTAGCATTTTGTTCCGGGAGTATGTCCAGAAGGAGAAGCAGTCATACGAAAGAACAACAAGACTCTCTATGGAAGCAGAAAGTCTTCTCTGTTTTACAGTTATTGCGCACAGCCATTGACGAAGGTGAACAAAAGCACAAATGTTTCGATGAGTTTGTTTCCACAAATTTCAACTTTTTGCATTCCAAGCAGGAGTCGTTGGAACAACTTAAAATCAATGTGATGGATATGATGCAGGAGATTCAAAGTAATAACGTGTTGTGTGAGCGAAAGTTTAATAATTTACGATCAAACTGCGACAGTATAGATAAATTTACTCGAATCACCTTTCAGCAAATATCGGAACAGTTGCAACAGTTGCAAACCGCATTATTGAATAGAGAGCATGTAAATGATAAGATACTCGATGATTGGGCACAAGACTTGAAGGAACTTCAAACGTTTGTGGCAAAGGAAAGTGTGCTCAGAAGCAGCATGTGGCAAGAACAATCTCAACGGATTAATGATCTGAAGTTGGAACTGGAAATGAGGTGTAAGGACTCGAAAGAAATTACGGAAAAGTATGACACATTGTTGGACAAAATTAATATAATCACCGCTGAAATGCGTAAGCATTCGGAAACTATGACGAAGCAAGAGAATGATTTGAAGCAACTGAAACTTGTTATGGAGGATAATGTGAAATATATCGAGGAGCTCATAAAGGATAATTCGAAATCCGAAATCCCTGAAAGTATAGAATGTCGATGTTCGAATTTGGAACTCGCACCGACTAACGGAAGGCTCTTGTGGAGAATCGATCGGTACAAGGAAAGAATGACCGATGCAAAAGAGACAGACTGTGCCCTTTATAGTCCGATATTTCGTAATAAAGAATACGGTTACACTTTAAGAATGGAAATGTTCTTGAATGGCAAGGGTCAATGGAAAGACCGCCATATCATCGGATGTTTAAGAGTGGAGAATGGGAAATGGGATCCTCTCCTTGATTGGCCTTGCATTCTTCGAGCCACCGTAATCTTACGAGACCAAGAAAATCCAGCAAACGACGTTAGGAAAATCGTCAAAACGATCGGACGCGAAAGGGACGACAAGCCCGATAAAGAGTCTGGTCTCTACATGTTCATCCCTCACACGACATTAACGCGATACACAGGATATACCAAAGGGAACGTGATATTTTTCGATATTCAGGTCAAGGACGTGTGCACCAGCGTATCCACGATATCCTTGGCGTAAAGAACACTTTTTCAATGTAGTGGCCAAGAAAATTGAGTCGAAGTTACCTGCAAAATAACATAAATCGATGTGAGCAAAATAGCTTTTGCGAATACGTTATTTTATCATTCAAGCATCCGTCGTAGTTGAGACCGTTGTAGTCAATTTATTTCTGATTGAATGGTGAATATAGGTCAACATTGAATTGATTGAAAATTGTTCTGATTGCAGCTGGGAATTTATGTCGTCTATTATCTGGACTACACGGTTGGCAGTGCGTGGTGGATAATGGTATTGTATCTAGTGCAAGTCGGCGCTGTATTTGCTGTTCGTGGTCGTCCACATACTGGTGAAGCTGTCGTTGCTGAATTATTCCCACCCACTGGGCGATGTTTGAGATACTGGGCTGGACCTCTTCTATCGTTCACGTGGAACGTCGTTCTACCCGTTACACTAATGGTTGGTACTCAATCTATGTATCGTATTATTGAATTAGCACAGCTAGTCATTGACAACTTGAACAATCTCGTATCAAAACTTTGCCAACATATGAAGCTAGTTTTATATTTTTCGTTTATTGTTACAGGTACTTAGCATCACAGTGTTTAAGAACGGTGGATTTCGGGAACTCTACTCCTATCGTCGGACTAGTCGTGATTACTGGGCGGTTTGGGCTCGGCAGCTTGGAGCTGCTATTCAATTGATACCGATTCTCACAATTCTGGCGGTCGCCATTATTCAAACCTGTCGATACCTGAACAGCGGACCACCTGATATATTCGATGTAAGGGTCAGAGTGAGTTGATGTGCACTTTGTAGAAAAACTTGCCTGTCTGACGCGTGTGACGTTCTTTGTCGATTTAGTAACCAATCGCGCCATTATCTTTACAATCATCGTTGCAATGACAAATTCCTCGTCTGAAGTGAAATTTATCTGTTTTCTTGCTAACGTTAGAACGAACAGACGGAAGTTAGCGTAAGTCACTGCGATCAGTGCAACGGCGTAAGTGTTAATAATATTGTACTGTAGTAGTTTAATGTTCTTCAAACTAAGGATTCGAACGTCTGTGAGACGAAGTTTATATTGACCATCCCGCTTATTCCTTATTTTGAAAAATGCTAGTAGTGCATGCCAAATCCTGAAGTCAAATCCATTATTGTTATTATTCATCCACCGTATAGAGAACCTCTGTATATTAATTAAAACCACTTTATGTGCTTTCCCAGCGTATCCAACTTCTGTACCGGCCGTCCTTGGAACCAGAAGATCCACGAGATGCACAAACTCAAATAGGCAGCGACACAAGCACCAGCATACACGGTAATGGCATCCTACCCGCGGCCACAGAGGTTCCGTTCGAGGATCCACCACCAAAATACACGCCGCCGCCCAGTTACACAACAGCCACCGGTGCGAGGATCGCCAAAATGCTACGACAGAGCTTCCGCAGGAGTGTCCGAAGGATCGCCAACGTTCTGGGGGAAACCAGTGCTCCGGGCAGGCAAAGACCTCCTCTCCAACCACCACCACCCGACTACGCAACTGTCTTGGTAGAAATGAATCAGAGCGCCCAATCGAACGACATTTCGATTCTCGTCACTGAATCACGACCAGACGTGGCCAACACCAGGAGTCGATCTTCCGAACATCAAAGGAGTCAAGATGTAGTCGACAGACATAGACCCAGCACAATAGATCGAACAACGAGAATTAGCACCATCGACAGATGCGTAATCGAGCGCGCACGGTCCTCGACTCTTGATCGAGGAAGGACAGCGTCTTGCGTTAATAGTGCCGCTCAGGTAACGTCTAATTTGACCGCTGCCGATGTTGCCAACCTCTTGCGCAGCAGCATCAGAAGAGGAAGTGCGCGCACGCAACATTCGCTTAGACGGAGTTTCTGTCGCGACGAACCGATGCCAGCAGCGTCCGTCGAGAATCTAGTCGAGGCCGCAGCGCCGATTGGCCAGGATTCCCTGGTCCTACCGAAGAAGGACACGTCTTCTCTAGTCACCGATCAACCGGCTGACGACGACGTTGCCGAGAAAAAGACTGCGGACGAAATGGAGAGTTCCGTTTCTGTGATATAGACTGGCCCGATATATTTTATTCACTCCCTTCCCCTTCAGGTCTGTACATCCTCAACCGCGGGCTCCGAGTGCATATCGTTTTCGTGGTCGTTGATCGATGTACAGCCAAGTTTTGGAATTGGTACTGTTTTGTGGGTATTTCTCGTATTCCGACCAATCGAGTCCTTGCATACTTGTGAAGTGAATCGTTTGCGTGTCTACGGTATTTATTTCTCGAAGTTACATCCGATATCAATCTGCAAGAATGGATATTGCACGGTTTGTTTGGGTTGCTTTCTGCCGTGGTTTTAATTTGAATCTTTGGTGCGTTTTTACGCTATCTCTTCTCGAAAGTATATTCGATGTCGTTTGGTATGAAAATAAAGACTTACGTAGTGATGCATGAACGAAGTTCTTTATGCCTTCATATCGCACCTGAGGAACGTTCGATGATTTAGTGGTTGAATAGATACAAATGTAACGTGCATGTCCAGTGATTAAATGTATACTCTTTTAGCATCTGACCAGAGAAAAATTGTCTTGACCATATCAATGAAATTCAAGAACTAATAGTAAATCTATAAAGTTTATATCCGCATCCAAACCATGTCAAGCATGCTATCGTGAAAATAATTGTCGTACGTGTTAGGACGTTCCGTTACTATTGTCAGTCGACATCTCGGATTGAAAGCTTCAATTGAGTTTTGTGAATGTGTTCAAAGACGTTTATTTATGTGCTTCGTACCAGTGCATTTGCAGATTTCGGCATTTTTACCTTGAGACTGTGCGAACGATACTTTTTTTTCATGTAATATAATAATTGTGAAAGCCCTTGTTATACGGGGGACTATCACACCATCATGTAAATACATGTAGCATTATAACAAATAGTTAAGGCTACGGGTTAACCGACTACATACATTATATATATTTTCGTTCATAGCCCGTAATAGTCGTTTGATTCTACGAGTGTATAGTCCGTCCAATGTGTTTCGTAGCGTCTGTATTATATATATATTTTCTCCCCGTTTAATAGAAAACTAAAAAGATTAGAAGTGCACGCGATGTACGTGCACTCGTTTCGAAACCGGGTGAACCCTTGAGGAATCCAGAATTACCGAAGAGAAAGGAAAAAAAGATTGTAGAAATTTGCGCAATTATTGTATGATACATGACCCCCCTTCATATCTGTGTAATATTGATTCTGTCCTAACGGCTTCTCGTAGTGTAAGTGTAACTATTATACCTGATATTATGGACCATAATAAAGTTTTTATGTTCTTTTATAATCCTTCATAATTTCTATTTCAACGCATACCTATGGCATTTGTATATAAACGATTCGGCGGCTAAACTAAATCTTCATCATAAGTAAAATGTCAATTTACTGCAAAACTCAACTTAAAAAGGTAAGGTCGCAAATCTTCACGTTGAAAAACTAGTAAATTACAATGAATTCATTCACTCATTCCAGTATTTTCCATTTATTTGTAACTATTGCCATGAAATTCGTAAAAAAAAAACAAGGTGACATTCTTAATGCATCGTCGAACATTCTTCTGCGTAAAGGAGCCGAAACGATAATATTGCTACAATTAAAAATAAATAAAGCGTAATGAATCACGTAAAAAGCTGAAAAGAATTGATCCTCGTCATTAAAACTTTCCTTGTATTTATACTTATACATATTTATATTTGTATTTTATTAGATGCCATTGACATAATATTATAAACACTACAGTACTTTAGTACATACAATCTGGGGCGAACGCAATGTAACTTTGTTACAGAAAGCGACCTTCCGACTTTGAAACGTATACAAAATTAAATAAAATATATATATTACAACCTCTTCGCTTTCAATGTGTCGTTTCTCATACAAACACGCATCTGCGCCACCCGTCACGTAATGCCGCGCTATTAAAGATATCCGATCTTTCTCAGTCGCACCGCGCTCTTCGCACTTGTGCAAAAAAAGACCACTCTCTTCCATGGAATTAAAAGTAAAAATTTGTATATATAGTACTGTTCCGTTCTGTTACCGACAAAACGCTGTTCTTGCGTGATGGCTAATTTCCGCGGCGACTCGATATAGTCAAACCGCGTGTGCCTCTGGCCATAATAACATGCAAATATCGCGTACCACTTCATATGAGAGCTATTCTTATTTCAAGGGCGCGACTCGCGCGCATGCCCCGAGCAGCATTCATTTAATTCGATTACAAAGGGAGGGGAAGAGATTAATTCAAAGCGGTTGACGTTAAGACAGCTACTCCCCGCTCGTAAAAGCTGTGCGGATCTTGACTAGGAGCGATATTCAAATCAACGGTAAAGAGTAGCTCCGTACGGGTGCTATTTAAGTAAACGGGTAATGATAATTTGCCCTTCACAGCCTCCTCGGTGGAGGATCTAATCCACCTCAACATGGTAACCGGTAGGTCGGTCATGATAGTTGAAGTAAGGTATAACTGATTATCCTTGCATTGTGCTCCTTGGAGTTTCAAGCCAGTCACGGCAAAAGAGCAGTCGTCCGTCGCGATGTTGTCACCATCTCCGATCGTAACGTCTAACTGCAACTCCTCGAGGGACCAACTGTTGGCTTGCGCTATACATTGACGCGTCGCGGTGACGTAAGCTTCGGGATTCAATAAGCCACCGAGCCAAACAGGAAAACTCTGAAATGAATATTTCCAATTTCCAATAAAGCATACAGTCTAATTGACGCGGGTCTCGTTGTTTAGTACAGATTTGAGATAACTGTCTATCTAACTTTACTATCTTTAACAAAATGTACCTTTATTTCCTTGGCCCCGCCTTGAGATACCAAACGCGATACTTCCTGCAATTGGGATACTCGGTGACTGAAGTCAGTGATCCACTGTATGACGGTACATCCTCTTGGTACAGTGTATCTTCTCCAGCCGGCCGGTAAAATGCCTTTAACTAGTTCCGACAACATTGTCCTATGGTAGTTCGTCTGCTTCTTCTCGCCCTGAAATTACACATTACATTTGAACCTCGTGCATAGAGTTCATTAAAAAGAGAAACTCGGAAAACATCATAATTGAATAGAAGGTACACACTTGACAAATCAACACGACATCCTCCAAATCGTGAATAACGTCTTGTAGCAACTTCGCCCCACTATTGACTTCCCTTTCGAAGTATCTGTACAAGGGATCTTTGATATTTTCAACAGTCCTCTTGAGGATGGGCAGATTCTTGGGAAGTAACTGAAGCCACGTCGACGCGGAATTGTGCAACGTTCTCATCCAGGACGGTCTGCCATCTGCTTCTGCCTCTCTCGGCGTATCAAGCGATTCGTCAGTACAATAAGCCAACTCATCTTCGTCCTCCAGTTGCTGCATCTTCAACAATTTCGAAACCAAATCCGTGCCTCTAGTTGTAAGCAATACCTTCTCCGCGTTATTCGGCAGTCCAAGCCACGAAGGCGTCTGTCTATCAGACAGAGATTCGATCCATTTAAGGAAATGATCCCTCCTGGTACCGTCCGGCATAGTGATGTGCCTCTGACCAGACTGCAGTCCGTCGATATTAGCGACCAGCGCAAAATCAGTCTCGAACGATCGAGGTGTGAACAGTTTCCTTAGGAAGGACGCGAGAAGTCGTTGGTCAAAATCGTTGTCAATTTTTCCGCCGTAAATGCACTGAGATAGTAGAGTTACCAATGCATCCCACGGCACTTTTTCCGGGGGTAGATTTGTCCTACCCATTGCTGTGGCTTCGATCCAGGTGTCAAGAGTGTCACATGCCACCCTGAGGTCGCTTTCATTAAATTCGTAATGTTTAGCCCACCCCAATGGTGCGTATCGTATACGTTCTTGTACAATCGCGTGGAACCAGGCTAGCAAGAAATATAGCCTCGCTCTTTCACTCGGTGCCTTCATCATACGTGACGCTGGAACGGTGCTGAATGTTCGCAAAAGATTGGCTCGTATACCGGGTGGTGGTTCAAAGACAAATATTCTGCCAGCTCTTAATAAATTAACCGGTACCTTCGGATTAATCTCCATCGTTAGGAACAGACGGAAGCTGGCATGGGGCTGAAGACTGTGCAATTTCTTTTCTAGCTGTACCAACCATTGCGGTGCTAGGTGAACGTTCTTTAATAATACCCATCTACCTGCCTTGACGGCCATATTGATAGCTCGGTCAGCTTGGTTAAAGCCTTCGGCTGATCCTATCGCGATGCTGGCAATTTGTTTGCCCAATTCAGCCGCGAGATCGTCGACTCTGCTGGAAGCGTCGAAGCCTGGTACAGAGCATAATAATGCTGGGACAGTAGCCTTTAGTTGCTTTTCAACAACAGAAGCGAAGTCGAGTTCATCCTCGGCCGCTGCCATGAACGATTCTCCGAGAATGGAATTAACGACCAGAGAGGCAGCGGCTATTACTCGATCTGGCCTGAAGGCTTGTATTACTAGCAGTTGATGCATGGCTGTGCCAATTGGCGACAAAGGTTTTTCTTCGTCCCACAACTTTGGAACGCATGTTTCGGGAGTGGGTAATTGGATCCATCCTCCGAACTCTGCGTTTTCCTGAATGATTTCTGACAATTTCTTAAATACGGGTAATCTTATGCTTAGACGCATCATGGCTTCCTGTTGTTCCGAACTCAAGTTCGGCACTGGTGGCCCGCGAATGTTCAGTACACCCTCCTTACCACGCAAGAAGAACGTAAATTCGCTGTCGTACGTGGACTCTGTCACAATACCCTTCAAGTGAATTCGACAAAGCAAAAGCGCAAACGTTAATCTGTCTGTATGCAACATTCCTCGTGCCACTCTCTCATAGCATACGGAGAACAAGTCGCTTGTAATGAGCGACAATCTTTGTGTGTAATCTGATATGCCGGATAGTTTCGGATTTTGTGACAGAACAGATGTGAATATGTCCAAGAACATTTTCAACGAATACTGATAGAGGAAGTGGACTTGGTTGAGACTGTCCATCGTGAAGTACATATTCGAGCATGCTTGCGATAATGGCATATATTGTTGCGAAACCGTTTCGATTTCAGCTATCACTTTGTCGGTTTCCTCAACCTTCTTGCTGATATCAGCCGCTTCCTGTTTCAATGTTTCGAGAGTGGTGATTACCGAGTCATCGTCAAGGATCTTTCCCTTGGCATCGTTCAATGCCTGTAGCAAAGATTTCTCGAGTTGCCGTAGTCTTAGATGGAATTCTCCTTGCAACTTCAACAAATCTGAACGTTTCTCATCGATGTCCGGACGTTCGGCCTTTAATACTTGGTTCAGACATTGACTCTGAAGGGAACTTCTGGTGACAGTGAAGTTGACGAACGTGATACGCGAGCAAATATCCGGTGGAAACTCGACGGTAGGGTCTCTCGTGGACAAGAATATCACAAAAGATGGCGAAAGATCGATGTCCTGATCGCCGAGAGTGATCAGAACACGTCCGCCGGTTCTTCTTAATTCTTTATTAAGTACTGGATTCAAAATCGGGTCATAGTTCTCTACGTCCTGGACCAATAATGGATTACCGAAACGTAGAGCGCTCTCGAGATTCTTCCTAAACGAATCATCGAGAAAGCTTGTTTTTGTGATTTTACGATCCTTGAATTCATTCAATATGAACTCGGTTGCTTGACCGGATGGATCAATAATCAGTGGGTATCTATTGAATCGCTTCAACATTATGGCGTTCTCTGTGCAAAGATCATCGGTTGGTAAAGCATTCGCCTGCCATCTCAGACGTTCGTCTGGATTAGACAAATATTCCGTTCTAGCAATGTCTGGACGGAACTGTAAGTTGGCATGTTGTAAGTGCTGACACCAAGTTGTGAACAGATTCTGACGATACTGCAATCAGAACATTACCAATCATTAATATCGCACGAGGGCATAATATTACGGTTGCGGAGTACCATGTAGACATAGACTTACGTGTTGATCGAAGTATCCAGCGTATGCTAAGAAAGCGGACGACAGAAGGACGTCTCCGATGATAGTCGACATTTGACTTTTGAATGTTTCGCTTGTCGCTTCCCACCTTTCTCGCTCAATTACCAACGATTTCAGCAACGCAATCGATCGATCGACTTTAGCCTGTACACTTTCCAGGTCAGCTTTGATGGCCTGCGCTTGAGAAATCAATTGAGCGTACTCCTCCTTGTACGATGCTATACTCTGTTCTAGTTGGGCAATGAGGTTTTTCACTTCCTCGCCCTTTTGCTTATTCGTTTCCGCCTGTCTTTCCAACGAATGTAATTCATCACGCAATGGCTCAACGCGCTTCAACATGTCGGCATATTCGATCTGGAAGTGAAGGTTGTTTTGTGCATTTTTATTAATTCTAAACAATAAATTGCTGTAGTCTTTGTAAATGGGATTCGTACCTGTGCTGTTGCCCATTTTACCATAGGACCACAGGCCATACTGGCACGATTGACTTTCTCGAAGTTGTAATCGGGATTGCTCAAGTATCGACTCTTCATTTTTTCCCTCACCTCGTCGCTATGCAATTAAAAGACGTATTTTTTCAATACAAACTCTCACTCGAGACACGTATTGGTTGATTTTTAAAAACATACTTGTCGCTTGGTGTAATCATTTATAAAGGCTGAGATACGAAATTTGGGTGATACAATTTTTGGCATTATTTGGAAAACCAAATATTCAAACAGAAAACGTTCTTATGTTACGTATGGTAAGTAAATTGACACAATCATATAGACATAGTAAAGCCAATTAGAAGAATTTTCAACAAATATGTATAATACATTTATAATGTCTGATGAAATTTAGGCACAAAATTTCGGTTAGTAACAATTTTATCTATTATTCGTAGCATGCAGTGAATAGGACGAAAATTGCTGTGTGTACAAATTTTTATCGAGGTATTAGTTAATAGAAACGCTGCGTATCTCCAAAGCCGTTTCAGTAAGTGCTTGCCAAACAAAATGCAAGCGATTGGTAAATTACGAAATTATCAAGGCAGTTACGATAAGTTGATTGCTCAAATGTATCTTCATTCATAATCTCAATATTAATAATAATTCATAAATTTAAGATTTCGACTCTATGAATGAAGATAATATTATAAAGGCAGCAGGGACATTCGATGGGTTTGATAACGATTCGAAAAACAGGATCGGCGAACGGTCAAGAACAAATATCGTTATAATCATCAAAAGTTTTGTTGTACAAATTGCACAATAATGCCGTTAGCTGATCCATTCCTAACGCACCTTAATGCATTATTAAAAATTACAAACAGTGAAAGCATGCTTACGTAATATCCTCAGTACTGAAATTAGAGACAATGGTATTGATAAAATTGTCTCTCATGATGACCGCGCGGATAGATTTCCAGTCACTGGCATTTTCGCCGAGCAATAAGCAGATAGACTCCAGCGCAACCTTCACGATCGCCGGCGGATTCGCCATGGACCGAACCTCGACTAAATGTTGTTTCTTTATCGATTTCACCGCTATACGGAAAAAGTGAAACGGTAATGTAGTAAAGAGAAGAAGACAGGCAGGCATTAAAACAATATGAATGTTATTCAGGTCACGATAGAGTCACGAAAAGAAGGAAAAGCTTAAGTATGCTGTAGCAGGCTGCGAGTGTCGTCGGCGAACCTAGAAAGTTAGAAGTTTGACTGGGTGCAATTTGAGTAACGTATACTATGTACAAGTTGTGACAACGTCCTGATAATTGCAAGTAGAAAGATACTCAGGTCATTCGATTGAAATAGACACTACAGACGTAATCAACGTCATAAGACAAAATACAATTTAGATTTTCTCTTTGTAATAATGAGGACGCTCGTGTGTGAGGTGAGTGTACTGAAATCAACCAACAGACATTATGAAAAACATAACACGTATCAAGCAAGTTATTGATGTCGCCGCCGTTTCGTATTAGAATTCCCACGCGAGCGTTGAACATTCAGCAGGCCCTTAGGGTCGGTGGTCTCTTACGTGATGTCGTCCGTGTTGAAATTGACGATAGTCGGTATGAAGCTGTCCTTCATAATAATAGTGCGGATTTGTTTCCAGTCGGCAACGTTCTCCTGGAGTAATAGGCAAATCGACTCGAGGGCAACCTTTACTATGGCCGGGGGATTTGCCATCGAACGGATCTCCACAAGGTGCTGACGTTTAATTGACTTCACAGCTACACTCATTCCATTCGTTTTGAGTACAATACACAGCACACATATTACAACGCATGGTGAGGAGATTTTATTGGGAAAGCGAAATTAATTTAATCGTACGGCAAAACAGAACCACTCACAGTACGCAATATAATGGTACGTTAAGTTTTGATAGTACGGAAAAGTGGTTAAACGTCATACTCATTATATCAAGTAGTTTATGATAAGTAGCTTTCGTTTCATATTGGCAGTTAAAATGTACGTTTCTCAATTTAACATAAATTGTGAGTGAAAAATATGTAACACTGCATATGTTTAAATAGCAAAACAAAGAGGTAGCATTGATGGACGTACCGTTTTGGGCATCAATAACTGCAGGTTCGACTTGAGCGAGATCCGCCATGACATCGTCTCTCTTCTGATTAATGGCAACGGTTTGAATATCGAGCTGTTGCTGAATTTCCTGGCTCTGTACCTTCTTCTTCTCAGCCTCTTGTTGATCTTTAACCATTTGCCGCAACTTGGCATTTGCAGCCTCGTTTTTAGCTAGCAGTTCCTATAATAAAATAAAGAGATGATAATAAAATAATTGCATTGATCCAGAATTTTCCTTAACACGTATGAGAGACAATCTCTCACCTGCGATTTAACCGCCAAACTCTTCTGCATCTCCTCCACCTGCTCGACAGTCTCCGCAATTTTACTCAGACCAACGTTCAAGTGCAATTGCTGTTCTTCCAAATCACTTCGTTTCTCCTGATACAATTTGACAAAATGATTGATGAAGTCAAGATAGTGACGAGGTGTAATGGCCATTGTTCTCGAGCCACGCTTCGCCAATCTTGCATTAGCTTTATGCAGAGTCTGATGTACGTAGACGAAAGCGTTTATGACAGCGTCCCGGTGTAAAGGTTGCGTAGGAATCAACGAGCATACAGCAGGGAAGAAGTCGGGACAGTTCCATGATGCTCGTTCGAGATCAACACGACTGGTGAATTCTTTCCCCACTTGGAACAACGCGTTGTCGGACCAATCACCGAACCAATTCAAAACGCATCTATTAAAGAGCGCAGGCGACGTCGCAGCACGATCCTTAAGACCGTCCGTACTAGGATTCATCGTGAAAACGACGTGCAAGTTCTTCATAACTTGTCCGGTGAACCATTTGTATAATTCCTCGTTGGAGTCTAGCATAAGACCTTCGCGTTGTGCGCCTTCTTTGCATTGAGTCATCAATGTGGTATATTCATCTCCTTCAAACAAGCCTGGCACCTCTCCATTCGCTAACAAAGTATTCATTCGCTCGAGGAAACCAGAATCCAAGACATTGGATTCGTCCAAGATGAAGGCTATTTTTTCGTCCTTGCAACCGGATCTTCTTAACACTTGACGCAGATCTTCGTCAAAGTCTTCACCGGTGTACTTATTGTGAACCTTTAACGTCGTACGATGATGTGAGATTCAAGATAATTAAGCACGTTTCAGTAAAAATAATAACTAAACTAATAAATATCACATAACATAGAAAAACAGTAAAGAAGAGAGAATATAGTATTTACCTTTATTTGGAAGATAGACAACCCATTCATCCATGCTACGAATCTAGACAGAGTTGTCTTTCCAGCGCCAGAGACACCGATAAGCAATAAGTGTCCCTGAGGCTGTCGGAAAATTCTGTCAATCCGTAGAACATGTTCGAGAACCTCGTCAAAAAGTACCAACGGTACATCCAATTCTTCTTCATAGAACACTTTCAGTCTTGCCCTAACGTAGTCTCTCAACTCCTGCCTATTGACAGGCACATAATCCTTAGACAACCAATTGCTGTACAAAATAGGTCGTGACAATGCTCTATCTCTGTCGACGCCAATGAAGTGTTTCATGCCCACAACGTTTATGTTCTTATTTGTCCATTGTCGTTCAGAATCCTCCACTAATCTGTCTTGGAACAGACGCAAGGCCTCATGAGCCCATAGACGAACGAGACCTTCGACGGAGAGATTATCCAATGGTCTAATGGCCTCGCAAATTCCGCGCACCCAACGTGTCATCTCTCTGGGTGAGTATACGTAGTGCGGTTGCATGTCTTGGGTGAACCGCTCCTGAGAGGCCAAGTAGAATTCTACCATTGCATTTGTTAGTGGTTCCGCGTAACCTCTCAAGGAAGGTGTTAACCTGTGGATTTGTAATGTTTTAAAGTATGAATTTAACAAAAAGGGCGCTCTTGCTACGTTTATGATTATACATCAAACACTTCACTTACCTAAGCATGGCCCGCGTGAAAGTTCCATAAATCTGTTTAAGTGACGTTTCGCCTGGATAGTCCACGTAAATAACAGGGACGTGCCGTAAAAATCGATGACTGAGAGGTTTCCTTCCAGGATCTGTTGGTGGATTACAAGCTCCAACAAACTGAATCCTTTCCAACGTTACCCATGCTTGGTCGCTAGTTCGATAGAAGCCTCGGTGCTCAACGAGCTGCCTCAAGAACGATATCACACGTTGCGTTCCGTAATTGTCCATATCGGGCAGGTTAATTTCATCGCAGAAGAGAACCAGCCATTTACCTAGTTGTACGGGCGAGAGTACGACACCGTTCGGTGTCTTACGATATTCGCAATAGTGATCGAATGTTTTAAGTAACAATTCGGGTGTTGTGGCGGAGGAGAAGTTCAACCCAACCACTTCCATGTCTGGCAATGCTCTTAAAGCGGAAAAGAGTGTCATAGTTTTGCCGGAACCAGGTGGTCCACACAGTACTGTTGAAAAGAATATTATTACACACACGGCATGTAAAAGTAATTTTATTTAGCCAAACTTTCAATTTGATACCTACCCAAAGGTTTATGTTCTGCTAACCAAGTGTAAAGCAAACTTTCGTGTCTGACAGTATCTAACGTAGGTACGACAATATCTGGACTGGCCACTTTGTGCGTATCCACCTCAATTTGCGGTACCTTATTACTCCACGGCAACCATTCTCCATGTATATTTACTTCAAAGTCTATTATCGGTATGTTGCTCTGTGCAGGTAAAGGCACCGTTGTGATGGACCTCACGAAGTCGCCCAAGTCAGATCTGACCTTCAACTTAGCGTCTCCGGCAAAACTCCAGAGTAGTGCGTAGACCAAGCATTTTGGCATATATCGTTCTAATTGTTCGCTCGGCAATGGGAAATCCATGTGAGCGTGGTTGTATTGCAAAACATTCCGAACTGCTTGGTTCAGCATTGAGAACAATGAACTGAGAGCCCGTAGGCGAGTGAAGTCCATTATGTGTTCTTGCTTCATTGCATATTCCAAACATCTCACGACCAATCCGTCAGGGGCAAAGTAACTCTGCAAATTGCTGGCAACTTCTCGTTGCACTTGTAACGCAGGTGACACGGTATCCTCTTTGTCCATTGTCTTTTTGCCAAGATTTTCTTCTTCGCCGTCCTCCAACGGGATATTTCTCAGACGTAGCATGTAATTTTCGAAGATCATTTCTGTTGAGAGAACGTCCTCAGAGAACCAAACCATGCCGCAACGAGACACGGTGGCTAACGTAGCGTATTTTAAGTCCTGTACTTCAAACATCACACGCACGTTTGGTGGTAAACTTAAACGTTCTCCATTAGGTAAAGTCAAGAGTTTATTATCATCAAGAACAGAGTTAAGATTCTCAACCCATTCCGGATCAACGTCTCCATCGAATATAATCCATTGTCGCTTGTTGATCTCTCCTCTGACGTTGTCGATTATCTTTCGCAGAATATGAGTAAACAAGCCGTCTGTCCATTCTCGTGTGTTCGGATCTAATACGCCGTACAGAGTCTCCTTGCTGATAGCCTTTGGATCAATAACGTGGGCAACTCCCTCGACTCCTTCAAATCGTTCCAAGGCTTTTAGTAAGACTTTCCATGCCATCGTTTTGCCAGAACCACTTGGACCCACCATCATCAATCCGTGATTTAAGTTGCAAATTTGATACAATTGCAAGACCTAAAAGTGAAGACAAATTAGAAAAAGAAACCACAGAGCATTTATGAAGAAAGATGATTGTCATGCGAAGATGCAAGAGGATAGAAGAGACAACAGGAAGCTAAGTATATTACACCGATCATACACATTGCGATATTTAGTTCGACCTCACCTTTTCTACCCAGGTCTCACCGACCATCTCCTGAGTGTGCATAGAGTAAATAATTTCACAATTAGGAGTTTTATGTCTTAAAACTAAGCTCGATTAAAGTTATGTACAATTGAAGTTAGCACGGATCTATATATTCTCTCAAAGGCTGTCTTAACTTTGTCAATCGTAACTAGGTGTCATTGTTAAGAAACATGCTGCTATGGGGATGAGATGATGACGTGACAGTGCAGACATATTTACAGTTATTTGCATCATTTATGCGAATGTATTCAAATATTTGATTGCACGCACCTTTTCTTGCCAGGCACCGCCCTGCTCGTCTCCCTCTCCGCATACGAAATAATCTTCCGCACAAACTTTTCGGATTTGATCCTTCAAGCCTATGCAAACATATACACGTGTGAAATTAATGAAATATATGAACACCGTGCGTTAAAATGTATAAATTGCACTTTTTACCTTTCATCTCTGCACGCGTGTAATTTACATTCGGAAATACGTCGTTGAGCAGACTGAACAATAGGGGAATATCTTCGGCGACCAGTTTGGGTACCATGGTTTCGCAGACTGATTGAATAAGAATCTCTTGTTCCGGCAAATTTTCAGCTATCGAGGCCTCATCGATGTTGGTTTCGCCGCGACTGTGCATGCCTTCTTTGATCCTCTGTATTCGATCGCGTTTTACGTTACCCGCGGATATGAGCACAGATTTTAGGGCTCGGAGACCAAAGTCATAATGAGATTGATTAGAAAGTTGTTCGTCGCACAACCTGCGATAAAAAAACGACTTACAGACAACATCAATTAGAATGCATGTAAAGATTAACTAGACCAACACGTACTTGAAGAACGGTACGATCTTGCACGCTAATTTTTCAGCAGATCTAAAGCCCTGGCTGAACAGCATAACTTCAGCGATCAACTGTCGGTCAGGCGTAGTCATAGCCAATGATCTGAATAACTTCTTCAAGTTATCAGGTAGATTCGATCGGCCCGCATAACCAGGATTCATAGTGATAAAGATGGCAATGTCGGTGGAGACTTTAACTTGCTTGCCAACAAGTTCAACGCAAAGTGTTCCTTCCTTCTTGCCTTCCATCTGACTCTTAAGGGCTTCCTGAATGGTCTGCACTTGTTGAGAAACGGCAGACAACATTCTTTCTTCGAGTCGATTGAATTCATCGAAACAACCCCAAGCACCTACTTGGCAAAGACCGACGAATATTCGTCCCATAGCCTGTCATAAGAAGAATAATTGAGAATATATTTAGTACCCACCAAGTATCGAAGAATCTCACCTGGAAGTCGAACGTTTCGTCGCAATTGAACACCAACACGAATCTTCCGAGTTGATGACCCAAAGCTTTCACGGACTCTGTTTTTCCTGTACCAGCAGGTCCAAATGGAGATCCACCCAGTCTCGCCTCTAAAGCTTGCGTCATAGTTAGGTAACACCTGTCAGTTAATGGCGTTTGAACTAATCTGTCTTGAACACCTAAATATTCGAAACCGTAGTAGAATTTTGCGTTGGCCATGTGGATCGTAAGTTGTTGCAAAACTTCGGTTTGTCTGGGATCGAAGTAGAATCTCATTTCGCACAGCCATTCGAAGGCTTTGGGGTTCGAGACTTTGTTAGCGATTAATCTCCTGGTAACAGTACGCTTGTGAACGAACTCGTTAATCAGGTGCTCCAATTTCTTTCTCCTTAAGGCCGGTTGCTCTTGCAGAACAGAATCAGCTAAGATATTTAATGTGCCCTCGACTTGAATCAACACTCTTTCCAATGGATTTCTACTTGGGTCGGCTTGTGCCTCATGAAGAGCAGCTTCTACGTCTTCTGACCATAAAATTTGAGCCGCCAGCACGATGATCTGTGCCTGATAGTTATCGCACCACGTCATGAAAGCTTGCGCATTGATATTTCCGTCCTTGAATTGTTTGATGTCTTGGACTGCTCTTGCCAGACTAGAGGCCAGTGTCACTCTCATTTCTTTTTCTACGAGAGTCAGCCATTCATTGATCTTCGGGTGATCAACCGTTGATACAGGAGTCTGGAACGTAACTTCTTCACCCTCTCGCGATGCTATACCAGTGATGACGTTGTTGTCCTCGTTCAGAAGAATGGCAGCGACCCCGGCAAACATTTTCTTGAAGTGCTTCTGTAATCTAGCAACGTTCTTGCTGTTACCAATGATCTCCAACAAGTCCTCGTCACCGACAAAGTAGAATCGCGGGAAGGACGTTCGTTCTCTTTCCAAATATTCTCCGAGAGCTTTTTGAATTTTGCCAAGAAGATCCGCAAGACGTTCAAGAGCACGTTGCACACCTGGTATGTTTAAGACATCCATAACCATGGGAGATTTTGATACCTTTTTCATTAAGCCAAGGAACTCGGAACTAATACTCTGAAATCGTGACGTCTCCACAGGTAACAATGTTTTGATATCCGCACTGCCAGAGAAGATTCCTTCAAGGTAAACCCATCGACGCTGTACGTCTATCCAGACGTCAAACAAAGCGTTTATTCTGTTCAATTTCTCTTCCCATGTTAACGCTTCTTCCTCAAACACTTTGTAATAAGGGGACAACTTCATAGCGGCTACTGAATTGATGTGCTCCTTAACTTTGTTGAACAAATCGTCCCAGCCGCGGATAAGTCTGCATTTGTTTTGGTAGTTTATCAAGTCCAGTTCGTAAGTCTGCCAAGATTCGCGAACTTGTTTCAAGAATTCTTCGAGTGCCATTTCTCCTTGGGCCACCAGAATAATATCCTTAACGATACCTTCATTCTTCTGAAGATTCACGTCCCAGACTTGGCCAAGGGTGAGTTCGCTTAGTATCCAATTCACTCTGAGTTGTTTTGTTAATTGTTTCCAATGTCTTTCTTTGAGAGCATCAGATTTCAATTCGACAATCAGCATGTTAACCTTAGTGTAACTTTGTAGCATTTTCTTCACGTACTCGTACGAGGAGTACTGTCTCAATCTGGCTGGAAGTTCCTTTAGTTGTGCCATCATCGTGTCCAATTGTTGACGCAGTTTTCTGGGTTGAACCGAGAGCCAAGGCTTTTCACGCGTTTCATCGATTTGTGCCCATATTCTCGATAGCTCTGACCATACTCCTCTCAGGTCCTGAAGTTCTTCGAAGACAACCTGCATTCTGTCCTCGCTGGTAGATACACCTCCTGCTTCTTGCAACTCCAACGCTTCTTTCGCTTTGGCGACATTGTCACGTTCCTCCTTAAGTCTCGCAAACTTGCTCTCAAACAATTGAAGCTGTTGCAAGGCATCGTCTGGTCGCAAGTGACCTTCCACAGGTTTACCACGTTCCCAGTCGCTGAGGAAATCAGTGGTTCGGGTTTCAACGGCTTTGTCTTCAGCGACGATCTTCATTTGCAATGATGCAACTTGCGACTGAATACTGGTATCCTTTCGTTTGATTATTTCGTTGAACGCACCCCATTCACCCTCTATGTTGTCAACGTGCAGCCAGGAGGATGTAAACTGGAATCTTTGACGTTCCAAGATCCTTTCACCTTCGCGATATATATTCACTTGCTTCTCCCAGACCTTCATCTTTCGTTTCAGGGATTGGACGTACGTTATGAAGCCTACAGCATCCGATGTACTTGCTGCTTCGATAGATTGCTGTTCCAAATCGCTTCGAGATTTCGATACCTGAGCGTGGAAGCTAGCCATCTCGTTTCCAAGCAGTGTGCCGAATTTACCCAATGTTTCTTTGTGCCACGAATCATATTTCAAGGAAACCTTACTCTGCACCTTTGCGAAATCAATGATGACTGGTCCGAATTCGCGTCTAGTGTCCGACGTATCAAACGTTGTCCGTGTCTTCTTAATGTCGTTCAGACATTTCATCCACAAATTAATGTTCTCCCCCAGTTTACCGTAAAGGTTATCAGGCTGAAGATCCCAGAGAGCTTGATAACGAAGCCACTGATCGACGTAATCTGCGACATCTTTCATTTTCGAATCCACCGCTTCATACGCAGCTTCCAAAGGCTGTTTTCCGGCAGGTAGCTTTGTCAGCAGATTTCTATAAGTTCCCGATTCCGGCTTGTCCAAACCGACTTGGTACCGCGAGCTCTGTAGTCGAACTTGCGACATGACGATGGCTTGCCAAGCATACAATTGATGCATGATCTGGAATCTCGCGTCCTCGATGCTCGGATACAAGTACATCGTCTGGTTTGTAATTCGCACGTCGTGTATTTGATTCTGAATCTTCGGATCACCTCCAGGTTTATGAGTTGGTTGAGCAGGTGCATCTGTATCCATGCTTAGGTCCACTTCCTTCTTTTGACCGGTGAGAGCGTCAGTCCACGCCTTAATTCCAGCTTCTAGTCTAGCAGCTAAGTTCTTCTCCACCTCTTCATCGAGTCTAGCCACCCAGATATGTAAATTCGAGTAGTTCTTCAACGATAACTCGTCAACTGACTTTTGGATCTTTGATAGTATGTCAGCGAACGTGTTCGCTGAGTATGGACACGTTTCTAGAGAGCGAACGTCCACGTCTAGTTGCTCCTCGACTACCAGAAGATCCTCGACCTTTTCTTGGAATGAGACAACGGCGTCGGATAAACGTTGCACGTATGGATCAAGCTTGTAACTTTCCCAAACCAAAGCGATGCCCTAAACATGGCAGCAGAGTAAGATACGCATCATGAAACACTTTGCATTTACAGAATTTGTAGATGTATTTTTCTCGAATGATAAATAACAGTTCTCACCTCAGACATGAGCGCCATAACTTCTTTGCGCATTGCGGCGACGAGAGGTATGATACTGGCTTTGTCCTCAATCTACAAAACACATACAATTCATGAAGTGTAGCTACATTGGAACACAGCGTGTCACAAAGATCGGTATCACCAGTACAGTACCACAACATAAATGACAAGTTACCATTCAATAATGAACAAACCAACAAAATGCAAACATAAGAAGTTGTACATATTCACTGGCGATGCTAAAATGTATGGCAACCATTGTTTGAACATTTACGTGATAGATACTGAGCACGTTAAATATCATCATTTCGAAATCAAGCAATTATCGGGGTGTGCGGGTAGCCAAATTTTTCACCGTGTAAAATTTGACTGACTCAAGTCATTTGCTTCACGAGAATACGAATTGTTTGTTTAGAAAAATCTGGCGCCACGATTTTAAAAGCTTCTGGAATTTCGGGAATATGAAAAACTTCTGGGAATTCGATGATACGCATCCTGATCGATACTGAGTTGAATGTTGACGGAATATTGGGTCGGGAGGATGACTTTAAAGATAGGATATTCATTTTTCGGGTTCCCGCACATCCCCACAAGCAACCTACTTATACTTAAAACGAATCATTACTAGCTTCCTCATAATGTTTACATTAATAAAAATAAAATCGTATCATGTCGCAATACAGATGTTGCTACATAGCTAAGCAGGCAGACAATAATATTCGCAAGTATAGGCAAGATGCATAATTCCTGGAAGCGTCATATATGACTACCTTCAGTGCGGGACAGTGGGGACTCCGATTGGTAAGCTAAAAATATTGGAGATCCAAGGAATTAGAGATATCATAAATCTAATATATACCTTCACCCTGGCACTATTCCCTAGCATTGTCTATCATTTCATTTAGATCTCCAAAGCTTTATCATTGGCCTATGTTATTAGTAACACTGATGAATGTGAATGCAAACACACCCAGGAAATAAAACATTAATCGCTATTCGAACGAAAGATTCATTCAAAGGTCTCAAAATTGCTCCCACTCCGATGCTGATAGTCACGTAAAGAGATACAACGTTCGTGCTTACTTTTTCGAGTGTTCTTTCATAAGAACGGATACTCTCAATTAGGCTGATGGCAAAGGGATATAGCTGATTGGCTTGATGTGCCTTGTTCACAATGGCCAATGGTACGCGGAATCCAAGATTCTTCAGATTTCTGACTTCCTTTGCTAGCGTTATAATCTCGGGTAGAAAATTGACTTTAAGCTTCAACACGTTCCCACGACCTGTTTTCGACCTGACACTTTCGATTGTAAAGATTCTCCCCGTGACACCAAGACTTCGCTGCTGCACTTTGTGAGCCCACTCATCAAAAATTTCTTGAGTCGACAACTTCATTCTGAATCTGTCTCCATCAGCCTTCAACTTTTGACCCTCAATATGGTTTTCCCATCCTTTACCTAACAAATAAAAAGTAATGATGAATATACGTATAACGATTGATTGAATTCTTTAAATTAGGTATTCAATCTTTACCTAAAACATCCTCAACCCGTTTTAGATACATTGTGAGCTGATAATCGATCTGTTTCACCCACATTATGGACCCAGCAACAGGTGGCAAGTCTCTGACCATGCTCATTCTACAGCACTTGCTTTGTGAGTATTGAACCTATACAGAAATACAGAAACGTTAAGTATTTGATGTCACACATCAAGAATATATGCTAAATCGTGTAAAAGGTACCTTGAATTTCTCATGTAACGCTTCAATATCATCTTTCACTCTTTGTATCAATTGAGTCTGATATTCTCTAATGGCACCACGAATGTGCGGCCTTACGAATAAGGCGTTAAATCGCGAGAAAATCCTAAACATCTCATTTGCATTCTTTGCCGTGCCTAACTGGTCCCGAAGGTGCGCTGTAATTCTAGCTTCAACACGCTCAATACGTTCTTCATAGCGATGTACTGCCGCCTCCCAAGAGTCTTGTCCTTCCTTCGTAATGTCCAAACAGTCGACTTCCTTCACGTTTTCGTATGCCAAATTGACTTCGCCTATTGCATTCGCATCGGCGGCGTCCAGGGCGAACTCAACTTTGACATTATCAGCGTCCGGGTTCTCAATCGCGGCAGTGTTGTTACTTTGTCGAATGGTCGGTCTCAGAACACGAACAATTACCGTCCTCAACTGTTCGTGCTGCCTACGGAAACATCGCATATGCTCCATTCTCGTTTGCAATTTTTTGTGAGCAGGGGCTACCCGCCAGACCATTTTCATGTGTTCATCGCGTTTCTTCTTGACGACGTCCCTGAGCAAACCGGTGAGTTTGTCGTACTCGTCGTCCCACGTGATGAACACTTCGAAACATTGCCCCATGACTTTCTCGAACTCGTCGAATGGAATGTGCATCAGCCTTCGCGTGCCTAGCACTTTGAGAAGTTGATGACCTAAGTCCCTGGAAATAGCTTCGACCAACCTCAGCACTCTTTGTATCGGATACTTCGTACTCCTGATCTTTCGGAGGTGTAGAAAGATGTGCTGAACGGCCGCCCGTATTCTTTCCAGCTCCGTGGCAGACAGCAGATCATTGATCGGAAAATCTTTCATCAGAGGATTGTAATCGTTCACAATGGCCAAAGCTTGCTTCAGGCCGGTGTCCGTATCGAAGCTAACGGTTGCGTGAAATCGCTTCCCCAGCTTCAATATATCCAGAGTCAATGATATCTCTAGACTTTCCCGTTTCTCCTGAATACGATGCAACGCGCGCTCCAAGTTCAGCCAGAATGAAATCTCTTGAAGCGCGGTCCCAGACTCTGGGTCGCGATTTAGCTTGGTCACCTTTTGTATCTCTTTTATCCACCTGTTGACGCCGTTTTGCAAGTGGTTAAGGAATGTCGAATCTTCGACTTTTTTCCCGAAGTCGGAGGCTTTCGGCTTTTGGCCACGCTCCGCGTACATTTTAATCATCTGTGCGACATACGGATGAATGGGCAGACATATCTCTGGGATGTCTATGTTCTGTTGTAGATGTAACAGTCCCATCTCAAGTTCTGCTATTTTTTTCTCAACCGACGGTGCCATTTTGTCACCGTCTCTATCAGCCCTACCGGTTTCCTTTACATAGCTTTTGAAGTAAGGTGCCATGGTTTTACTTATGGCATGTAATGTTTCGTACGGTGGTCCATCCGCAAATGTAACTAGACGTAATTGTGAGTGAATAGATTTGTCTGCCTCTATTACGGCAGCACGCTTTGTCAAAACTAAGGAGGCCATTTTTGGACTAGTAAAGTGAATTTCATTTGATATATAGTAGAAGGCATTTTCTTTTTCTTCATCTCCTTCTCCGCTATCTTCCTCTGAAACATAATGCAAAATGCATAATACAATACATATGTATACCATACGATATATTATCTGGTTATACGGCACTATGTAACTGTATCAGTATATAAATTAAATGTGCATGGGTGTATAATAAATGTGAGACAGCGTGTGGTATTAAGTTACACATCCCTAATTCCATATTCCCAAATAAACACATTAAAAACTGCAATTGAAGATGACTGTAATTGACGTAAAAACTGGTTGATTTTTGTTTAGAAATGTTGATTTAACACCACATTATAAATTTGACCACTATTTTCACCGCTATATCCATTGCAATTCACTATTTCAGTCTTGATAGTGCAGTCAAAATCTGTGTCAACATCATCAGCACACATATGATTGGAAAATTAAATGACATCAGTTCGGGTATTTGTAACACCAATTAAAGATTACGTAACGTCGATTGCATTGAAAAAGTATTCCGAAAATCGTAAAGACACACTAACCCAATAACTGGCGCAGCGAGGAGTACTCGCAACCGCTTTGTCTCCGAAAAACTGGTTAGATCGTCTTACAGCTCCGGCTGTTATCAAACATCAAAACGAGTGGCTTGCGAAGAATCGAAGTATACAGAAGCACCGGTAGGGACTCTAAAGTGCCGCGCCGAGTCACGACTTCACGGTGGCAGAAGAACAAGGAGGGGAAAGAAAAAAAGAAAGGCGACAAGCACGATGTCGGTAACAGCGTGGTATCGATCTCTCACCGATGCATGAGTCATATCGCGGAAATATTACTACATACATGGTGATCGCATCGGGCGTGAGTGTGGCATTGATTTTCAGTAGACTGTTTCCTGTCGTCGGCGGAATGTACCGTTGCGTCAAAGCGCTGCCAATGGAGGCGGTATCTCGGCGAGTCCGTGGGAGAGGTGTGCGCGAACGCCTCACACACTTGGCCGACGAAACTGTTAGCGGCAAAACCGCGGGGCCATTCCCGAAGCGAGGCATTTTCGCCCGAGCTGGCCCCCCTCATGGCTCTGCTGCAATTACGGCACTCATCTTACCTTTGCTCGACGTCCTCTGTATGTAGAGTGCCCACACCTGCGAGTCGCCGAGGAACTTCCGAATGCACTCCTGATTGTTCTTGTCCTCAAGGGCCAAGTTGAATGCGGGCGGCACCACGTCCTCGTCCGGCAGCAGTACCGTCACGGCCTTTCGTAGATAATTGGCGAAGCCGGAATACTCGACGATCGCGACATTCTGAGACTCCGGGGACGGTTCCCCAGAGCCGTCCAAGGAATCGCCCATCCCGGGTCACTCTGTATCTCAAGACTTTCGGCCGAGACTCCTCTCTGCGAAGATAGTGTCTCGAGCGGGCGATTATACGAACCCCGCTCCAGGATGAACTGTCAGCCGAGTGACGACGACCATCGAAGGTGAGGTGTAACAGTTGACTGTCCCTGTGGCCGGATATTCGCACGACGCGCGGCCTTATCGACCCCAGCGGCCGCGCCATCTTGATGTGAAAATCGCGAAATGCTCTCGAGCGCCCACAAGGGACCTTATATATATATATATGCATTGCGCGCTCAGCCAAGAGAATTGAAGATAACATGAGAAGGACAGAAGATGGTCTTTTCTCTCTGTCTCTCCTTTGCAGCGTAGCATTATTTTTTTCTTCTGCTTGGCGCATGCACATTCCCCCATCTGCCCCCATCTGTTACGCTGCAAAAAGGAGAAACAGAAGAGAAACAATCATCTTCTGCCCTTCCCATGTTGTCTTCATCTCTCTTGGCCCGAGCGCGCTGTCCACGTATATATGGTCTATGGGACAACGTTAGTTACAATTTTATCTGTTCGGTAGCTACTGGTATATATATATATATAGTTAGCGGACAGTTCAGTTCACCAAAACCTGGAAAAATCGGTCCCTAAAAAGCTAAAAAGCTAGTTTAGTGTTAATTTTCAAAGAATAATTTGAACTTCCCGCTTCGTTCTAATATCTTCGGTACGGTGGCGTCTCCAAAAAGAACGGAGAAACGCTCAAACTAATCATTGGATAGCAGTCGATAAAGTTGATAACTGCACTCCTTCCAAAAAATACCGACTGCTGTTCAATGATTAGTTTGAACCATTCTCCGTTTCTTTTGGAGGCGCCACCGTACCGAAGATTTTATGGCGACGCGGGAAATTCAGAAACTTCTTAAAATAAAATACTACTTGTAAACGCCCAGTGGATCTAATTGTATGCTCAACTATTCCGATACAAATATGCACTGTTAGCACTTGTTAGGCCATAAAGTATTCTGTCGATCGTTTTTAAGCCCGCGCATAGGGAGTGCGCAGTTCATGTATATAAGGTCCAATAAGGTCTATGCGAGCGCCCGGCGACGCCATTTTCCGACTTGTGAATGCAGCCCTAATGCGGATCGGTCGGTAAATCATTTCGTTTGAAAGGAGAATTTCCGCATATTTGGGGACGTGATCGTGTTGCTATTTACGAGCGTGGATTAGGTAATCGTTCGATCACTGATAAACTACGCGAACGTTCTGCCGTTTCATGATTTTCGCACAGCGATGCAAGTCTGATGAAATAAATATGAGTGTGATGTATGTACCGTGATAAGACTGTCAAACGGAACGAGAACGGTTTGAAACTCTGAGCAGAGCGCGGGAAGTGGCCGATATACCGGAATATAAGGAGAATTTATATACGTGTATGGTACACGATTCGCGGACAATAGACCTCACATACGGTCATACGGAGCATGTGTAAGCATGTGCATGCGCAAGCGTGTGTGGCTATGGAGCACGAAAACGGTGGCTTGAAACCGCAGGTGTGAAGGGATTTTGCTACGGGTTAATCGTCGACGGAAGTCTCGCTTTGCCGAAATTCTGATCGTGACATCGCAGCCGGATTATCGCGCTCTGTTTTTCGCCGAACAATTTTGCTGTTACATCAGTGTATGTGTAAAAACGTACGTGTGCTCTACGCGATCGATTTGCAGCGCTTATATAGGCTTCCAACGACCGGCTCCCCGCAACGAGTAAACTCTCGTTCCATCGATTTGTTATTCGGATTATTGTTGTTGCAACATGGAAGCTCTTATACCGGTTATTAACAAGCTGCAGGATGTCTTCAATACTATTGGCACCGATGCCATACAACTACCGCAAATTGTCGTGCTGGGAACGCAGGTTAGTGGGTTTATTTTAATTCGAGAGAAACCAACGACCGCAACGGTCGTCGTTTTGCTCCGTTCGATAAGTCATTGTCATTTGCTCGGTCGTCGAGACTAATAGGCTCGTGCATGTCGAATGACTCACGGTTCACGGTTCGGCAAATTTCATTGTTTTCCCTTGCTACGTATCTATTGTTAAAAAATAATCGTTGGAACCTAATTCAAACGTAACAATTTTATATTTACGCGTACTCGGTTTTCCATAGTTACAACCGGTACTTGCGGTAATGTTTTAAGGCACAGAGACTGGTGTAAAAAACATTTAAACTCTACTGAGCAGTCTTAGAAAAAAGTAGAACGTCAAAGACGTATGACAAAATACTAAAGGTCACGCACAATTGTAAATATTTTCTATGCAACCGCTACAACAGTAGTGTTACTAGATGCAAAACGATTTTGTTGATATAAGGTGAACTTAATAACTTTTGTCTGTTTCGTGTACGAATAGTACTAATGAGTACCATCTGTTTGCAGAGCTCTGGAAAATCATCTGTAATAGAAAGCTTAGTAGGTCGTTCATTTCTACCGAGAGGCACTGGCATAGTAACGCGCCGACCTTTGGTATTACAACTGGTATATACACCAAGAGATGACCATGAATATCGTAGAGCTGAAAATGGAACATTGGATGTTGAGGAGTGGGGCACATTTCTGCATGCGCCAAACAGAGTCTTTAGAAACTTTGAAGAAATTAGAAGGGAGATTGAGGCTGAGACAGACCGTAAGGCTGGCTCGAATAAGGGAATTTGTCCAGAGCCGATTAATCTTAAAATATTCTCTTCGTCGGTTGTCAACTTGACACTTATTGATTTGCCCGGTATCACAAAAGTACCGGTAGGAGATCAGCCTGAAGACATTGAAATTCAAATACGCCAACTTGTACTAAAGTACATTTGCAATCCAAACTCTATTATACTAGCAGTTGTTACTGCTAATACAGATATGGCAACAAGTGAAAGTTTAAAACTAAGTAAGGATGTAGATCCTGATGGAAGGCGTACACTCGCAGTTGTTACAAAATTAGATTTAATGGATGCAGGTAATGAAATAATATTAATTTATAAGTTCTTTCTTACACAAACACTTTTCACAGGATTAAGTATTGATTATTTCCTACTACTTACAGGCACAGATGCAATTGACATTTTATGTGGTCGGGTGATTCCCGTGAAATTAGGAATTATCGGAGTTGTTAATCGCTCTCAGCAAGACATAATGAACAATAAAAGTATCCAAGATGCATTGAAAGATGAGGCAGCATTTTTGCAACGTAAATATCCTACACTGGCAAACAGAAATGGAACACCTTATCTGGCAAAAACTCTAAATCGTTTGCTCATGCATCATATTCGTGATTGTTTACCGGACTTGAAGGTAGTTTGTGCGATGCAGTATAATAGAAGTACAGATACCAATGGAACTGTATATTGTGTATCCTGATCAAATTTGTATAATATTGAAACAGACTAGAGTCAACATGATGGTATCACAGTTTCAAACTCTGCTCAATTCATATGGGGAGGAAGTCGACGATAAAAGTCAAACGCTGCTTCAAATTATTACGAAATTTGCAAGTAGTTACTGTGCTACCATTGAAGGAACGGCCAGGAATATTGAGACGAACGAATTGTGCGGAGGTGCTCGAATTTGCTTCATATTTCACGAAGCATTCGGTAAAACTCTTGACTCCATCCATCCGCTGGTCGGACTCACGAAAATGGAAATTCTGACTGCCATACGAAATGCGACTGGTCCGAGACCGGCACTTTTTGTTCCCGAGGTTTCCTTCGAATTACTAGTCAAACGGCAGATAAGAAGATTGGAGGAACCTGCCTTGCGGTGCGTAGAGCTCGTACACGAGGAAATGCAAAGGATCATACAACATTGCGGCATCGAAGTGCAACAGGAAATGTTGCGCTTTCCGAAGTTGCATGAACGTCTTGTGGATGTGGTTACGCAGCTTTTACGTAGACGGCTACCAACCACTAATTCAATGGTACATCTAATTTCTTGAAGTGTAATTAATGTACAGATCAGTATCAATATTCAGTATTTTGCTTCTTATCTGTTTAAAGGTGGAGAACTTGGTCGCTATAGAATTGGCGTATATCAATACCAAACATCCCGATTTTCATAAAGACGCTGCTCTCGTATCTTCCTTAATGAAGAGTGCGGACACAGACAACGTGAAGCACAACAGACGATTAGCTTCTAGCAGCAATTCTGTTGTGACAAATACCATAGTTCCATATGACGCTGTAAGTAACGCTGGCAACACGCGTATTTGTAGATGGCAATATCATACTCCTTGTGACATATGATCAGCACCCAATATAATTTCACGATTTTAATTTAATGTATTGCAGAGTTGTTTTGTAACTAAGCACTTAACCAGTTATATA
The DNA here is from genome assembly GCA_963942575.1 of Priocnemis perturbator. Classification (NCBI taxonomy): domain Eukaryota; kingdom Metazoa; phylum Arthropoda; class Insecta; order Hymenoptera; family Pompilidae; genus Priocnemis; species Priocnemis perturbator. The sequence goes on from OZ012649.1 coordinate 17,558,615, forward strand.
TTTTCTTGTTAATCCACGATTCGTTTCGTAAAGTGCGTTTCCTCACTAACTGTTCGTGTCCCGACCAGAGTGTTAAGTCTATTAGCAATCAAGATGAGCTGCCATCTTTCCATGATCAGAATAAGGACCAAGGGCAGCAGCAAAACTGGTTACTAAATAATTTAAAACCGCAGTCCAGAGCGGATTCTACCAATTCTACAGACGGTTCGCCAATAAGGAATCGCGAGAGCAGTACCTCACCTCATCCAAACGCTAGTCCTAATCCAGTGTTTGAGGTGCAGAAAGCGTCGCCCCAACAAAAGCCAGTGAATTTACTACCAGAGGTGCCAATGCAAACGTCTCGAAAACTTAGCGATAGAGAGCAACGAGATTGTGACGTTATCGGTAAGACCATAGGTTCACGGTATTTATTCGCTTTGATATATCATTTTATTGCAATTCACGCTACATAATCTTCTGTTTTTCCACAGAGAGACTTATTAAGTCGTACTTTTATATTGTACGAAAATCTATTCAGGATAGTGTACCAAAGGCTGTCATGCATTTTCTAGTCAACTACGTGAAGGATAATTTGCAAAGTGAACTCGTCACTCATTTGTACAAATCAGATCATGCCGAGACCTTATTAAACGAGAGTGATCACATTGCTGCGAGACGCAAAGAAGCAGCGGACATGCTCAAGGTAAATGCACTAATGTTACATTTATAAGGTATCGATATCTACTTATACTACATACAATGTTATTTCTGTTTGTACAACAGGCTCTAACTCAAGCGGGTCACATCATTAGTGAAATTCGCGAGACGCACATGTGGTAAACGTTTCTCTGCGCTCTTCGTATCACCGACAAATAGTTTGACATAGGTATTATTTTCGCGTTTTTAGTAGATAAGTCGAAGAAATGCAACTTAATTACTCATATGTCGGACCACTGTACATAATTCTTATTTTTCATGCAAGCAAAAGCATTTTCCGCTGTAATATTGGTCCTTCAATTTTTATGTTTTTTCTCTTGATGTTCACGTCATTTTTATGTAAAAGTAAAACAGCAATGCATCACTTTGGTGTGTTTAAGTCAGAGTCAGTGGAGGTTTTCGAGGTATGATCTAACAAAAGAAAGTATTAGATCTGACACTATCGGTCACTGAAATACGTATTCCATTTTTGTTTTGTACACGATTATAGCTGCACCTTTAGTATATCAATTTAATTTACGTAAGCAACTTTCTATTGTCAAAAGGTGAACTTTTATTAAATTGTTTTTAATTGTTGGTGTATATTTTGGCATATACGCTTTGCCCTGTTCAATGACATTTGATTAGATTCTGTTAAAAGTGAAAGAAGACATGTGATGCTTTGACGAACTCTTGTTAAAAAAAAACAATGAAAATTAATTTAAGCAGATTGGAAATCTACTCAAACGAATGCAAAATGCAAAACAATTGACCGAATCCCAGGCTGTTGTCAATCGAAGCTAAATCTAGTGTCTACAAATGCTTTTACAAAACGTGTATAATAACGTTTATTGTTGAGCAGTGCAACCCAAGGAATTGTAACATTGAATAATGCACTGTTGTGTTTTTATAGCCTCGAAGTTGGGAGCAGTTAAATACTTCTCGACAAAATAAGCGTGCTCTAGCAACATGGGCAATGCTTCATCGTAGTCGCCCTGATACATTTTGCCAATCGCATTCTGCCGTTTCTCGATTGACCTCTGAAACTGTCTGTTCAGTTTCGGAACGTCTATCTTCTGTCGACAATTGCCACATCTTTCAACAGCCTTCTGTTCTGTGTCTGTGTTTGTAGAAGACACACCATTGGTGTCCATGCACATGCTGCATTTAAATTGTATCATATCCGGTAACGGCGACTGCCAATTATGCGTGCACGCGACACATGCACACAAGAAACGGTATTTTTTCCATAAGTACTCCCTCCTCACCAGTCTTTCCTCTGTAAGAAACGAGGGTCCGTAACAGTCGAGTAGCTCGGTACCTTTCGGGATGAAGCGCACTGCTCTTACCACCACTGTCCCTGCAAACACAGGCCAATGCACAATTTGGATGGGTTTCAAATTTAATTGGGTTCGTCCCAGTAATTCTGCTAGCCAGATAATGTGGAACACTCGAACCTTGACCTCAACCACACACGCAAGCTTACCGTTCGGATAGGAGTGGCGGACGATGTTCGGATAACAGCTATGATTGACGAGACTGACCGCTGTGTGAATGGCACCGCCAATGTTTCTCGGCTCCCAGATATGCGTTGTTTCGTCATGAACGTTTTCTATGATCTCGTAAGCGTTACAATTAATTGCCTGCAAATGGTGTAACATACCCACAGCGAGGGTTACGAACGACGATGTATCTTCCTCCGCGATGCCCAGAGAAAAAGTCAAACACTTTGCTAGGAAAATAGCTTCAATCGTGCGAATGAGGTTCTTACTAGGTTCTACATCGGCACAATGTGTAACTAATTGAAGTACAGTTCTATAGTCTGACGGGCTGTACTTGTTTTTCGGTCCAAACTCGATGGAGTCGTATATCGAGATTGCATGATCTTCCTCGCTGCTATCGATCAAGTGTGACTCATGATAGCGAAGGAAATCCGCGTTGAATGGAGGATGCGCATTAATCACCTCATTATTATCGTCGGGTCTCCTGTCATCGGAGAGTAGCGCTTTCAAGACCGTCATTCTGTACGCGAGCAGAAGATGCGACGATTGCCGAAGCTGCTGCTTGCAGCCACTTTGGAAAAAATGATCGAACACAGAGCATTCATATCTATGATACAATTGCCATGCTTCTATGCGGCAGCTTTCCGAACAAAAGGAAACCTAGAAGAAAGGAGAGTGCACTTGCGTTCCGGAAGTTAAATACTACTCTGGAGTTGAAGCCAGTGAAAAATGACACATTTGGCCAAGACAAGTGAGGCTGCTAACAGCATACTACTTGATCAGTACTATTATATTGTTGCACATTCAAATGTAATGTCACATGCACTGTACTAACCGTTTGGCAATTACGACAGGGAAGTTGAACGCTGTCCTCCGATTTAAGACTGGCATGACAGTGTAAGCAATTTCTGTGGAGCGCTTCAACGTCCGTACTGAAGGAGAAAGGTTTATCAACTATCAGAACGGCTCCCGTCTTGATGTCTCTGGTAGCTATAAGTTGTCTACCACATTTCTCATCGCGTCTGAAAGCCACCGCATCGGAACAGCTCTCAAGCCAACCGTGACGTTTTCCCTCAACGTTGGGAGTCGAAACTCGCTTCCTGATCATCGTCTCATTGTCATTAGCGTTAGACCTTCCCGTCCGTTTGTTACGCTGCTTTCTTCTGCAAGAGAGTACCTCCAATCTTTTAGAGCATTCTCGCTCGAGACGAAGACATTCTTGTCGACGCTCCGTGAAGTACTCTGCACTACCTTCGAACGAGTCGTGTAAGGACGTAGGAAGTGCCAGCATGCACTTACAATCTTTCAGACACTTCGCGTAAGCTCCCAAAATGTACCGACGCTTGGCGCGTTCCAAGATCGCATCGAAAAAAACTCGACCACGAGCACCGGCCGCAAACAGTGCTTCGGTAAGAATGCTACATGCTTTGATCTCATCGTCGCATCTATCACCTTTCTCCGCTAATATTCTCATCGACGTCTCATAAAGCTCGCTCGCCACCGCGCTATTCTTCCTACGATAGGATTCGGCAAGCTTCATTTCTGACACGGCTCCTATTCCCATGATAAGCTCTATCATCGCCCGTCTGTTCCCCCCTCGGGAGAGTTCATTAAATCTACTTGCATAGGGCTCGATCGTCGCGGCATCGTAGACTGTTCGATAGAATTCGTCAAACCTGGTGCTTCTGGAACGAATTTTATTGCTTTATATCCGTCGAACAGATTTAAAACTGTTACATCCTAAAATAGACGGGACTGGTCTCAGCATTGATGTGTCTTGCAATATGTCGCAACAGCCAGTTGCATTCCAGCCATTCAAATTCCAACCTGACCGTTATCATTTCTTATTCAGTTTTTGTATCAGTGAAGACTTGATGCGCACATAAGAAAGCAGGCATATCCGCTTTCGTACACTGCCAGGTTGTCGTGAAAGGAGGATACGTGGAAATATGTTTCTATCGTCAAGATAAAATATTTACAGAAGATTATAGTCGAAAAACTATAACGTGTAAGATGAATAAGTTATAGTGTTGCCGAGATATACGTTTTACTTGAAGAATACCGATGATATTTCGCAGAAGATAAAAATAATACATGCCATGCTTTTATGATTTACCTCGAAAAGCGCGTATGGTTTTGACCGAAATGTGTATATGAAGTACATTAAATTACATGTATTGCTTGCAATATGCCGCACTGAAAATAAACCTGAACGAGATATGACATCGATAGTCCGATAATTGCAATTAATTAGGTCATCATGTAAAGTACACATTGTGCAGAGAAAATTAACAATGCGTTATTATTCACTTACCTCTCGGGTGGAGACATTTCGCGTGCCTTAGATACCGATTGGATCTCCAATTAACATTACAATGACACCCGCTCCTCTGTTGGAACGAGATGCGAATGCGATGTAAAATCTAAAATTAGATTCTAAAGTTGTTCCGAGAGCGCCGTCGCCGTGTTTTGAAAAGCACGTGTACAAGAAACAGGATATGGATTCGAATCGAATTGTACTCAATTTTTGTTTGTGTACTTTTGTGGAACACACTGTGGCAGAATTATATTGAATAAAAGGGTTGTTGAGAATTGTTAATGAGACTTTTTGTTTCGGCAAAGAACATTGTTTACGTTTTTTTATTAGGAAAAAACGGTACCAAACGATCTGTTCAAAAGTCGTGCTTATTTGCCATTCTAGACTGTATTTCTTGACTCGCCAATTGGAGCGGTAGCAAATTCTAGTATCATAAAAAGTTAAAAATGGGATATTATAAACTATTTATATTATCTCCACACTGCTCCTTACACCAATTGAAATTCGTACAGAAGAAGGTAAGAAGCGAGCCTCGTATCGTTCGGTTCAAATACCCCGCTATTGCACATGTGGTTGCGCAAAACCGTTATTGCAAGCATATATGATCATTCTCGTTCAATCTGCACACCTGTGTGGACGGAAAACCAATTTCAAATTTAAGCCTGAAGTACATGACTATACTTTACTGTTTTAACGGACAAAGATTAAGTTGCATAAAATTTGTTGCTAAAATGAGCCGCGTTAAAGCAAATTAATCTACTGTTAGTGTCGTATTTCCATCGTTGATGAGCTTTCTTTTTCGCGACAATATTCGCGCCCTTTATTTTCGGCGCTCTTTTGCGTGCGAGCCTTTAGGAATTTTCGATCACAAGAGGTGTCACTAGTCGTCACATGACAACGACGGGTGTGTGTGAGATTCTCTGAATCTCTTGCTGTGAAGTGTTGCACCTACTGAGAGAAGTAGTGATCCCGTTTGATTATCGTTAAACAATTTTTTCTATTAACAGTATAGGTTGCGATACCGTAAGTGTCGTGTGATCAAAGATTAAAATAACTGCATCGCAATGAGGTACATATTGGGCAGCACTTTTGTAGGCACGGCGTCTCTGACGAGTACAATTTTGAGTAAGGATTATTCTCTTATATTTTATTAATTAAGTAATAAATTAAGATTAGCCGAAGAAACTGCATACGCAAGAAATAATTGCTTGAATAAATTATGGTAATCTGAATGTACAATAGTACAGGCAGGTAATCCTAGATGATTCAAGCAATCCAGCATCCTGCTATCTTAATATTACTACTTTATTATATTCTGGCAATGGATAAGTATGTTTTACTCTTATAAAACAACTTTGTTATGATTTCAGTATTATACCATCTTTTCACTGGGAAGGGAGAGCGTGTTAGCTTTGCATGGTGAGTATGATCATATCATTTACAGCAATTACGGTAAGCCTTGAAACTTAAACAAAGCTGTTCTTGAAAATGTTATTTTGCTCTTTAGGTTCTTAGCGGAGACAACACCTTATATGTGGGCAACGCTTGGTATTGGACTTACAGTTGCTTTATCCGTAGTTGGGGCTGCATTGTAAGTTTTATAATACATACCTAACACCTATTTAAATTGGTGTACCAATGGTTTGCATAATTTATTTTATAGGGGCATTCATACAACTGGAGTATCAATTGTTGGTGGAGGTGTAAAAGCTCCCAGAATTAAAACAAAAAATCTGATCTCTGTAATTTTCTGCGAGGCAGTAGCTATTTATGGTCTCATCACTGCCATTCTTCTCTCTGGAATGTTAGAAGAATTTGATTATTCACTGGCCGCTGTAAATAGCGGAATAAAGAATCAGAATTGGTTTGCTGGATATGTGATGTTCGGCGCTGGTCTAGCAGTAGGCCTTGTTAATCTTTTCTGTGGCATAGCTGTGGGCATTGTTGGGTCTGGTGCTGCTTTGTCCGATGCAGCCAATTCTGCCCTTTTCGTTAAAGTTCTAATAATAGAGATCTTTGGTTCTGCCATAGGGCTCTTTGGACTGATTGTTGGCATTTATATGGTAAGTATTTGAATTGTACATGCAAATGGTTGTGCATAAAATTTTGTTGAATATGTGTTGGATTAATTTTACTTACTGTAATTTTGCAGACATCGAAAGTAAAGATGGGTAATAAACTGTAGATGCCTAGGAGAAATAAACAAATAAATCAGGAAAGGCGTCTGAGCTTACATTGTTTCATTCCATGGGCAAGAGGTCAGCAAATTTGTATGTTGTAAAAGAATTAGTACGTACTACTAATGTGATTGAATGTAGAACAGTTCTTTAGAGACCAGTGTTCCAATTTGTACAGCTCGTAAAAAGGTATATACTGTTATGGAACTGTAATTATAACTCACAAGATAGATACATTTTTCATCATGTGAAACTATAAGTTTGCAGACGTGTATGTGTTCACATTTTGTATGTGAGTGTTATTTGACTTCCAAGTTTCATTTTCAAAGCCCTCATATGGTGGTCATCTTCAAAGTTAGCGTCAGTTGCAATTTCTTATTTTTTTTCGGTAGCATTGTTATCAAGTACTATCTTCTGTTTACAGTATTTTGAGTGCGTTATAGTGCTCATCTTGTAATAAGTATAATGTACATATTTCCTCAGATATTGTCAACCAAGTAAAAATTATAAAGTAATATATAATATTCAAACTGTGTAATTATTATTTATGTTTATATGAGCGATGCTGAGAACACAGTTTACACCTGTTTTTATTTATGCGACCGGAATTATGTTTTATTTTAATGTGGGCATAGAAAATATATTTGGGAACCATTGTATAAAAACCTCCAATTGTATATGTTATTGATATGATAATAATGCTTTAACAACTCGTATTAGTGTATATAATATATAATAGATCATCTCCGCAATAACGATAATATAACTTTGCAACAAATATTGTCAGTGGCAGTGATAGAAAAACACTGTCAGAAAAAAAGGTGACATAGATTGTGTTATCTCTGTGCCAGTACTCTGTTAATATCAGTGAACGCGTTCTCTAAACTTTTCACATAATCATTCGCTCTTCGAGAACCTTGGTAACTTGTCACGACAACGCCCAGTCGTTTTTCCTGTATCATGTACCTAAAATTAAGTTACATAGAGTATACATTCTTTCATAGCTTTGTAGGAGAGAATTACATTTACCGGTTAAAAGCATGCCGTAATTTGTAAAAACACCGATATTCGACGATATTAACCTACCCAATACCGTATCCATCTTGTACCACTGGTCCAAACCCACCAGCTACTACTGCAGGACTTGAAAGGGTGGACGTCGATAATATGTTATGATTTAAGGCCTCATACGCTGGATCTTCGAACAGAGCTGGTTTCTTTCCACCCGACTGTTCCCAAATCTTTTTTAAGGCAAAGAGGTGTCTATCAAATCCTTGTCCTATAACAAGAAAAAAACAGCAAAAAGTTGCAGTCTTCCAAAGTGAGATAACGATAACGTTATGCAACATTTTCGTATATACATAGTACATACCCATTGCGGCATCTTTCGTAAGATTAGTATGAGCCTTGCTACAAGCTATGATCATTTGCCTCAGTTGTTCCACTGATATATCAGATGGTTTGTTGGCCATTGCAGCACAAACGGCTTTAGTTTCTACCGTGCAGGGTCTGATCGTTTCTGTACGTCCGTGCTTGAATGCCGCAGTACTGCACGATTCGTAGGTCGGTACAACGCAACCCTCTTGCTTGTACAGTGCCAACTGAAATGCTAGCTGCATCACTGCGTCAGGACTTACGCATAACTTTTTACATTCGTCTTTCCCAAATCCATTGTATATTAAATGATCAATACATAACTGATCAGTCCATTGCTGATACTTTTTTCTTTCTTCCTCAATCGTGCTTTGGGCTTTTCCATCAAGACGGAACTCCAGTTTCTCGATTGATGCAGCATCTTTAGAGATTATATTTATCTCATTAGGATGGAACCTTGGCTTCTCCGATATGTCTTTCTTAACGTCCTAAAGTTAAATCAAATTTTATTTTCACTGTTTTATATCCATTGCTGATACAATTAATATTGAAATGATATATACTTGAAAAAAGCGAAGTACCGCTACCCCATCGCCCCAGGAATGTTCGAAATTTACTCCAGCGTGTCCGTCTTTTGTGACTATCACAGAAAACGATTTATCGAACCATCTGTTTGTACCATCACTGTGCAGGAATTGTTTTACTAATGTGTTATATTCCTCTCCGAGAGTAACGTCATCTAGGCTCATTACAAACACAGCAGAATCTATTCTTTTTAGAGTGTCTTTGTTCCCTGTCTGTTCTAGATGTGATCTAAGCTTTGACCATGTGTCCCTTTCAGAAGATGTCATCACACCAACAGGATATTTATTCTTCTCTGTATTATCTTCGAGAATATATTTTAAACAAGATGCAATTTGCTTTGCTGGAAGAATGTTGCCAGCCTCATCCAAAACATCAAAAGCATAGAAATGACCATTTCTTGCTATGACTATGTGCCTTCCTGAATCATCATGATAGATCCTATCTTTACCCTCTTCTGGTATTCTGGTTGTGTTGAAGAGTTTGCAGTATTGAGACATGTCCAGTGGAAAAGCCTGTGATAACAATTTCTTCTTCTGAGAGTTGATTCCTGAGAAGATAGATCACTATTTTCTATCTTGTCCCACTAACCACCGTTTGTAGATATTTTTGACCTTGGCAATTGTGTGTTTTATGAACAAATTAACTTATTCTCACCTTAAAAAGATAGGCACCATACCAGCTGACCATAGGGGGAAGAAGTCCAGTGACTGTACGAAACATTTCTGTGTCAGACTTTTTGGGGTTTAAATGAAATACCTCTGGTTCCAAGATATTCAACATGAGTGACTTCATGAACCTCAATGAGGATACGATTATGTTAGTAGCCTTGACTAATTGAGCATCATACTTTGCATCAGCCTCTGGTGCAAAAACCAGAAATGGATTGTAATTAATAGGAAGAGGTTTACGATCTCTCAAGTACATGTCAAACCATGGTTCACTAATGTAACTTGTGCCACGATTTTTGGCATCATTCTTAACCAATGTGTTGTGCAAGGTAACGCCTTCATCCTTCAGAAATTTGGAAACGGAGGAACTGGTCTTATTAAACTCATCGCTGGATAACAAAGGTTTCTGTGCCTTCAAGTATCTGTCGCATGTTTTCTGAAGCTTTGGTATAGGCAAACGTGGTAAAGATGGTTGAAAGTGGAGCGTTGGAACTTTGCTTCTTTGAATGTATTGGTATTCATCACACTGATTTGATGCAGCTCTGGAACAAGGTGAATAAGCTCAAAAACAAAACAACAAAAGCACTTCACATATTAAAAACTATGGTCGGTCACGTGGTTCAAATGTTTAACAGTGACATTCCGAAATTGCACACACCTGAAGGTTAAAACACGCTAATATGTAGTTTCATGTTTAAGCATTAAAAAACAAGAATACAACTATATACCTGACTAAGCGTAATGTCGATAGTATTCCGCGATTCGCCTGTAATACAAAATATTTGAAACAAATTACATTTTTGTAGTTGCGAATATAAAGAGAATATTCTATTCATCTTACCAACTTTCTGTTAAGGCATTCATTTCTAGTCAGTATCAAGAACATTATGATCGAGAAAATGTGCTGTATGTTGACCTGGGCAAATTACCAGCAAATTACATTCAAAAGTACAAAGTCTATAGCAATTGATAGCAATGCCTATATATATGAGGCTATATATCGTTGCCAGCACGGCTTATGCAGTATAAGTTGGCATAAGTTGCCTCTCATAATAAATTATCTTCTGTACATATGTAGACGTTATGTATATAGATACGTATAACGCTACTCCAATTTTCCTTATAATTACAAAATAAAACATGTCAGTACATAATATATGCGTAAAAATTTCGTACATGCTACATAGCGTACGTAACTTTTATAGAAAAGCTTTATTCAGGTTTTATTGTCAATAGATAGGTATAGCTGAACATTAGATATATATATATACATGTCAACCATGCTAAGCATTAAAGGCGGATATTTATGATTTTTGTATAACATAAATATTCCCAATTAAGCGAAATACACATGAATTAAAATTGCATGCATTTGAATTTCACGTTTGCATGTACTGGCCAATGAGATTGTGTAGAATTGATTACCGTGCGCTTCCAATTGGTTATTGAAACGGAGTTCAGCGATGCTTTTATACTTCGTAGCTTCGTACCCTACAATCCCGTGTTTCAAGCTTAATTCATGTCTCATCGTCTTGAATCCACGTATTGTTTATTTTTAACTATGTCAAACATGTCGCGTATCTCTCATTTTCATGCTCTACTATCGGAATTCAAGGTTACTAAAGTTCGGTCAGCGACACCAAAGAGTATCGAGACTATCAATTTATTATTCCATGATAGTACTGTACCAACTTATACAGCACTGTGTGTACACTGTATGTGACGGATATAAATAACAGTGTGCGTCGTTTAGTTTATGCACTTTACAATTTAGATTTTTTCTTTTCATTATCGTGCAGCGCGTATTAACCGCTTTGAAACGAAGTTTCCCATTGGCCGAGGATGGTGCCTTAAATGCAATCGAGATTTCGAATGCGTTCAAAAGTGACAGATTTGTTGTTCCCCAACGGGGACAGGGAACAGGAGAAGTTCGAACTTTGCAATGGTATCTAGCGTAAATTGATGCAATATGTTGCTCTCTCGACAAGTTAAGGATATCGAGTGATGCTGCGTTGCTATTACCTGTGTTCGTTCGAAAACTTTGTGCTTTTATTGTTGTGAGCGCCGATGGAGTGTGTATGCTAAGCTAGGTTGAGGTTAGCCCCGCGTCACACGATATACACAAAGTAGATCGTATCATAGCTATCTATTTTATTTCTGATACGTACAGTAAACTTGAATAAATCCAAGTTCGACGCAGATGTGAGTGTCGTGAGTCAGTGCTAAAAAAAAATAAAACAAACATGCGTTGAAAGATATGCAATACATCAATTTCCCCATGTTACTGTAATGGAATTTCGGCGGGCGGGACTTGTAGTGACTCTGTATCTGTAATATCTCTGTGGTATGATCCCGCTTTGGCTAAAATAACGAGTCCAACAATGTGAGTATATTATGGTTAACTTATCTTTGTCGTTACACTAATTGGCTGCCCCGATTAGATGGTAAAGTTTGTACACAATGTTGCGCTTGTATGTATATTATGCATCATATAGGGCAGATCGAGATTACGACATAGGTCCTGCCACAGAGATGATGGTAAATGATTTTGATGACGAACGTACATTGGATGAGGAAGAGGCTTTAGAAGGTAGTGAAGATTCGCACAACGAGTTGTCCAACTTGCAAAAGGTATAAATATTCGCGATGATCTGCCGCAAAAGCACTCATGGATACATCCTTCACTTTGTAACAAAATTCTGATCCCAACTATTCTAGGATCAAGCCTGTGAAATGAAAAAATCAAGCCCATAAATAATTACAAATTATGATAAGTTTCTGCAACACTTTGGACTCAAAGTGCGTTCTCGTAGTGAGAGTTTCATGTTTACCAGACGAACGAGGCTAGATCTTATAATCATTCATGTTTTGTTCTTCTTCCAGGAAGGCGATATGCCATTGAAAGATCTGCTGGCGATGTACGGATACGGCGACCCGTCGCCGGAAAACTCGAACAGTTCCGATCGAATATTAATGCCAACTGGAAGTGGGGATGCCGAGGGGGAGGAACGTTACTCGGACAAGGGTGATAATGATGCGGACGATGATGACGACGATGACGAGGCTGACGCGGCCAGCAATGAGCCGGACCTCAAACAGTTTTATACCGAGATGCTGGTTAAGGGAAAAGATTCGGCGTTATCGATATCGGGGTCCACGGGTAAAGGGAGTAACGTAGGTGCCGGTGGCGGTGGAGATACCGGTAGAAGACACAGAGTCGATGACGACGACGAAGATGACGAAGAGGGCGAGGAATGCTCTATGATGGAAGGTCGACGTGATAACGGGAATACCGAAGTGGCTGCGACAGTGGGAGGCGGAAGTGTAGCGGCGTGCCCTGGAATCGGCCCGTTGGGAGGTTGTACGGCGAGTAGTGGAGGCGGGGCTAACGCGGAAGGGGGTACAGGAAGCGGTGGCGTGGACGGTGGGGAAGATGGAATCGCTACTCCGGGCATTGGAGGTGGTACGTCGAGGCTTCTCAGAAGCGTATCGCGCCCACAAAGCGAAGAGGAGGAGGACGACTGTGATTACAGTCCAGATGAGGAGGAGTGGAAAAAGACAATCATGGTCGGCAGCGATTATCAGGCGGCGATTCCGGAAGGTCTGTGCCGGTATGACGACGCGTTGCCGTATGAAAATGAAGATAAGATGCTATGGGATCCGAGCCATATACCGGAGGAGGAGACAGAAGAATTTTTGGAACGGGCACAACTTCCGGTGGTGAAAGGTGGTTCTTTGCCGGCTGGATCTCATATTAGGGACGACGAGCAAGCCTTATACTTATTGCTACAATGTGGGTACAACTTGGAGGAAGCGTTGAGAAGGCGGAGGATGAATGTGGTTCCTCCGACGGAGTCCGTTAGCCTGTGGTCGGAAGAAGAGTGTCACAATTTTGAATCTGGCCTCAGGAGTTACGGAAAGGACTTCCATCTAATTCAAAAGAATAAGGTAAGGCTACATGCATAATAAACGGCATGGAAATTTAGCAAGAGGAAACATAAATGGGTAGAGTTTTTATTCGGTCAAACTCAATTTCAGGTGAGAACGAGATCAGTGGGAGAGTTAGTGCAATTTTATTATTTGTGGAAGAAGACAGAAAGGCATGATATTTTCACATACAAGGCACGTTTAGAAAAGAAAAAATATGCCCTGCATCCTGGTATCACGTGAGTATCTTCTCTGTCACAATTAACCAAACACGACAAATAAATATTATCCTCATTGTAGAAATGTGATTTGAGATAGTAATGAAAATTTCGAAGTATCATATCATCCTAACTCGTGGTTCCACAACATCTGACAGATTACACTTCCTTTTGGTTTTGGCCGACCCTTCGTCATTTACCTTACTCATTCGTGCCCCATGAAAACGATACAAAGAAAGAGTCAGTCTTTTCGTATCCCCCCACCTCCGCGGATATTAAAACATGAAGTATGACAGAGGAATTGAATCGCAAGCAGGGACTATATGGACCGATTTCTCGAGGAGCAAGAGGGAGTTCGGGACCGCAGCAGTTCGCCAAACGTGCACTGCTTGCTGTACGGCGACACGAAGAGGCAAAGGACGAGTGTCAGTGCGACGAACACCGACGAGCCGAAGTCAACGGAAGCCTGGGATGGGAGTGCAGTCGATCCTCTGGCTGATCTCAACGGACCAACACCTGCACCGCCTCCTCCTCCACCACCACCTCCACCGCCGCCAGCCCCGGCAGTCTCGTTATCCTCAACAGTGTGCAACTCGAGTTCACTCTCAACGCCTACCTACTGTTCCTCCGCCATTCGTCATCCGGACTGTCCGCCCGAGTCGTGCGCGAATCCGTGGCCTAGCGGAGCTCTCGCTTCGCGAACTCAATCTACCTCCTCCGTTATCACGACGATAACAATCAATGCCACCACCGCCACCACATCAGTGACGAGTGTCGGAGCGACGGGTACAGTTACCACTAGTTCGACCGTGACGACCGCCACGGCGTCGAGCAACTTCTACCATCAGCGCGTTGCGTCCTCGAGGTCAAACGACACCCACGACTCACCTTCGCCGGAAAACATCCTACCACATCTGCCTCCTTAGCGACTAACGCTACCTTCAGGTATCTATCCTGAAAGGCGGCGGATATCATTACGTGACGCGCTGCCATCCACTGTGGCGCTTGCGCCATCATTGTCGTAACGCATAATATTATTATTATATTATATTATTATTATAATTATATTATTATTATTCGTTAGTATCACGGATTATATTTTTATACTTGTATCGTAATATAATTATATTCTATCGTCCTTAGCGCGAGTGCGCGGGTGCATAGTTCGAACGTGATGCTACGTCGTACGTATTCATTGCGCGACGGTACTGCATTGTTGGGATGAGGTATGTGCGTGTTAGAGTTCGGGAAAACTGTTTTTAGAGAGGGAAGATGGGCTCCGCGTTACCGTATTTTCCCTGTCGTTCTCTCCGGCAATCGGACTATTGCCGCTGTTATTACGTGGACCGGACTCTGAAAGGAAGAGGAACTTTAGAAGACTAAGGTGGTAGGGAGAGAAGTGTGACGGAAATGATAAACAATAAGAAACAATCATGTAAATTCTAGCGCCGTGCGCAACTCTATCTGTTAATGAAGAAGAAAGGGCGATCGTGACATTGTCTGCATAGAAAATGTCTGTTGTGTGGTGCCGGCACTAAAGCGTGCAAAAAAAAACGCAATCGCTGTACGATTTATAAATCGGAGCGATCAGACTACCAAGTATCTCGAATGATCAGATTAAACGAAAATCAACATGAAGTGTTCCTTGCATTGATTTATATTTGCGTCAGCATCATTATTCCTTCCCCTTGGCACGATAATCTTTATAAATATTCGTTGATTGTACATAACATTTGCGGAATGTTCAAAGTACAAACTTCTTTATTCTTATAACAAGGTATGTAAAACGCAGTTCCGATTTGCTAGAAAATTGTTCAACGTAGAAACAGTTCACCTACTGTTCACATTTATATACAAGCAACAGAAATATTAATAATGACTCCTAAAATATTCGTTGTATAGTGTAACTACTGCAGTCTATAACCATTCAACACAAAGAACACAACAACTTACACGATACACTACATTTCAATATCGATTATTGTAACACTTTTTAGTCCAATTACCGAAATTCCGTCGAATCCAAAGACTCCACCACGGTTTTCAGCAGCTTTCCCATCAAAGGCAAAAATTGTACACTATTAACATTGGTCGGAAATGTGCCGGTGGTAAGAACATTGTCATTTAACCGTTCTTCGTTTAATTCGATATTGACATATGAAGAATCATGATCGGGCGAACATACGGGTGCTTTATCGATGGTGCTATTCTTTTTGAGTCTTGCAGACAGCATGGATTGAACGAAATCTGTTGTTTCTTGGATAGTCCTCACGCCTTTGGCATCAGCATCGATTAAGGATCCTTTCACCTGCCAGATGTCTGGGGTGCCTCGATGTTCGAGAAAGTCGAAGAACACCCCAAGTTCAGTTGCCGTTTCACGTGCAATTAATTGACGATCACGCAATGCTAGTCTCGGACTTTTTACACCTTCCAACGCCTGACACAGGATTAGAACTAAATTAATCTCTAAAGCAAGCCTTGTATTGTTCTCATCCATGGATTCAAACCAGGGATCGCTGAATCTGTTGGAATTCTTGGCCACTATTGGACTACCATTGCTGGCGCCGGCAGGCACACTACCAGTACTTTTCGTTACGTGTCTACCGGTAGCTAAAGCAGTCGCTCTTGATAGTATAGTGTTCTCACATATGAGGGGATCGTATGGCCTTCTCACGAGACGTGGACTACTTAGCAATGGTACTGTAACATCGAGACCACTCACATAATCTAAGAAGTCGACATTTGAAGACTTGGCAGCTGGTCCGGATGCTGCATGGATGATTCTTCGGAGATCTTTACTCGTGTGCATTCTCCTTAAATTTTCCGGTGCTGCTCGTTCCCATTCTCTCTTGGCAGAATCAGTTTTATCCTCCCTGCTAGTAGAAGGATTGCTGGTGGCTGGTAAAAATGTAGAGGAATGTGTTCTCGAATGCAGTGCTTGAGTAAACAATTGCGTCGAACTGATGATTGTCCCATAAGTCAGACGTGGCCCAGAACTCATGCTCATCTGAGGCGGTCCGAAGTTCATGTCTGCCATTGGGGTGTACCAAAAGTCCTGCGTGTATATTGTGTCGACGAGAGTGTTCAATCTTGGAGAGAAGTGGACGAAACTTAGGGCGCAGGTTGTATTGATGACGATGAGTTTGTTGACCAGTAATTTTAGTTCGCCACTTGGCAATCTTTCATCGCAGGATTCTAATTCTTCAGCGCTCTCTACACTAATGCCGTCAATGATGAATTTCAGAATTCGTGGACGCAGCAGAAGATTGACAGTACTATCATAAGCCAAGTACATACATTTGATCAAAGTCTCCCGAACACTTGTATCTATAGCATTCCATATGTATGGTTTAGTCGCTGTTATATGAATGAATGAAACAAGAGATTGTATCAAATCAGCAGCGAGAGAATCAGCAGTATGCCTAAGTAACGTGGACACGATCATCAACTGATTTTCATGGGCGTTCAAAAACATGACGATTGGGTCGGTGTAAACTGTAGGCATATCGCTTGTTATAAGACCAACAATGAAATCTAAGCCAAGGGTATAAATGGGCCACCAATCCTGACAACGCCATAATCCGGTTGAACTGTCGTCGTACAAAGAATCTAGCATGCTGTTTCCGATATCATTCGGTGGAATGAGACCGAGCCAGAGTTTAGCAAAGTCGGTAACGTTTAAGGGACTGGGGCTATACGGTGAACGAGTTATCACGCCAAGAAGATCCAAAGCAGCATTACTGAACTTTAAGTATGGATATCTTTGCAACGTGATACCGATGCACGTCATCAGTTCAGGAATCATTTGTCGAAGCTGTACACATCCAATTCTTCGTTGTGGCTTAGTGGAAGAGGCTCGCTCAACGTGTGAACGTAACAGTTGCGTGACCATACAAACCGCCAAAGTTGCCGGCAAGCTTTCACGAATACCTTGGAGAGTCTCTGCGTTAATCTCATCAGTATTTTTCTGCACTTCTGTGGCAGTCGCTTTTTCGTCTGGCTTTCGTGGTGGAAGGTGCTGTTGTCCCCGTTTCGATCGAAGAGCAGTTTCTCGAAGCTCTTCCAGTTCGTTTGTAGCAATGATGCACGAGTAACTGAGTAGATACTCGAGACTAGCCGTGTCTTCGGCCAAAGTGCTCTTAACGAGTTGTATGCATCCGAGAAGTAGGGACATCAACGTTTGACGTAGCGACTTCCCATAACCACGATACGAGTGGGCTATTTCTTGGGTAAGTTGCGTTAGTCTACTCTTGAATTCTCTTGAATCACCAACGCACATCTGTTTCCACGTAGTGATGCATCGTAATGCTAATGAAGCGAGTAACATAGCTATGTGGCCGAGTTCGTTTGTGTTTGTTTCTTTGATCTGTTCTAACAATGAATCCAAGGCAAGTTTTGTTATTAGATATGCCTGAGACACGCTGATAGGGTAACTTTTTGCCACCCTGTCGTCGGTGAGCATGACAATGAAATGATACCAAGACTCTAGGTTTTTCTCGTAAAGTGGTTCCACGCGAAGTCTGCCTTGTTCTACAATTTCTTGTTCATTCTGCATCTCTTCCAATGGAATACCTGCAAGAGTATACGTCGCCAAGGTCTTCCAGTGATCCTTTGACTTATCAAAGAGCGTCTTAAGGTTTTCTGAAAAATTGTTTTCCAATAACGGGCTTTTAAACAATTCCAACGTGACGACGTCCAGCAACTGTGAATATCCTTTTGCGCCGGGCATCAACTTTCTGAATAGTGGTGCAAATAAGTGGCTCCAGAAGTTTTCCCTTTTTCGGAAATAGTTGACGAGTATTTCGTTTCGATAATACCACATAGCGCGCAGTAACGTCATCGTGCTATCGTACAATCTATCGTAGATAATATCATCCTCTTGAAAAATCCGTAACAGATATCGATCCAGAAATTGGCTACAGCCCTCTGTTAAGAACTCATCCACTGGTCTCGGGAATATTCTTTTTCGTTCTGCTTGGTGCATTATGTTGAAGAGCGCTTCGGTTAGACCTGGTTGCTTCTCTAAACACACCGCCACTAACTCGAGAATGGCAACCTTTACTTCAACCGCACACGTTGGAGACATTAGACGTGAAGCAAATGTTTCTCTTATAGCAGTGCCATCCATTCCCATACAAACGAGTAGCGACATCGAGAATCCTTCGGCAAACTTCTTCAATAATCGCACAGCCATCGCTTGCAATGAAGGACTGAACCAAACGTAGAGATAATTAACAATCGTAGGTACTATGAGAAGGCCGTTCGGTACACGTGGTGAAGCATAGAGTGCAACTTCGAGGGGTGATCTGTCACCCAGTTCCAAGCCTAAGGACTTTCTGAACATTAATAATCTATTCACAACGGATAGTGCCAACTGAACGCTCTTGATAGTTTTAAAACCTTTTCCGCTAACCCAGTCAGTTTCCGTTATCATTTTATTGTGAAGGTTGCGTTCCCCTGTTCGGATTAGTTTTAAAAGTGCGTGCCGCGGTTCTAAGTATAGAAGACTATATGCCACGACAAGTTGCAGTTCATTTCGTATGTCGCTTTTAGGTAAGCAAGAATCAAGGGCGCGATGTAGGCAAAACATGCTTTTTAGCCATAAGTCAATTCTTTCCGTGTCTGCCTTGAAGTACCAGGAGTCTAACTTTGGCAAGACTCCTTGCAACAGGAATATCATTCCTGGTATCTCGACGGTGTACATAGCTTGTTTACTGTGTTTTGCAATTAAGTAATTGGACAATGTGTCGAGGTAGGCGCTCAAAATTGGGTACGAATGTTCGATGGTCTCTATACCAGACAACCATGATGCTGTGAGACCGCCATCAAACGAAACTGCTTCGGCGAAGTCTAAAGGCTTTTGGTACCAGTTGTTAAAGCGTGGATAAACACCTGCAAGCATTCTGGACAAAATATCCTCAGGATATTTCAGAACTAATTTCGACGAGATGCCAATACAAACGGCAATAATCTTGTAAATGTTTATAGGCAGCACTGGATACGAGAATCGATTGATTATTTCAAAACTTAATTCCGTAGGTATGACCATACTCTGCGGGATGTCGATGTCCGTTGCTAATAACGTTTCGAGGAGTTTAAGACCTTGCGCAACGCTATCGGGTAGCTGTGTATTAACGTCAGTAATATTCGTAATACCACCGCCTGCTTGAGAAAACAGTTGTTCTATCTTGTGATGCAACGCGTCCCAATAACTCGCCTTGGTTCGAAATAAAGATACCTCCGTTTCGTTAGACGTCACCAGAATATTTTCACGTGGACAATGTTGCGGTATCGTGAACGCGTTGGTGTGAATGTTGCAGTCTCGTTCGTACGGCCGTAATTGTGCATTATAGTCACGTTGACGTGGGACTTCTATCGTTATTGATTGCAAGTTGTCTAATTCCACTGCAATCTGTAAAAATAAGTTTCTGTTTGGTATGGGTGGTGCTACCGATATTGTTTTAAATAGTAACGTCAATCTATGTCAACAAATTTACTTTTTTAGCACTGGTGACTGATGCTCGTGCTAATCCGATAGCAATATTTGTTAGTGGCTCGAATTTAAACGGGAACCACTCGTATGCCGATTTATAAATGGTCCACAAACCATCCTCCGGTTCATCCCAAAACCTTGCGGCAGTTTCTGGGAATCTGACCGTGGAAGCCACAGCGTCAAATATACCGTTTAACGCTGATAATCGATCTTCATCAACGAACGCACATACCAACGTCAGCAGGTTGTAGACGCTGTTACGAACAACCACCGCGTAATGAGTCTCTTCTTGAATCATTTCGCTAGTCATTAAGTCACGCAGATATTGAAATACATTTAGCTGGATCGCTTTTACACCGAATGGCCGAAATCGGTTCAAGGTCTCGATGTTTTCGGAATCAATGGCATAATTTGAAAGCATCCATGCTAGCAACACTGGGCTGTCCTGTGGGGAATTCTCACGGACACATTTATGCTCGAAGGTGTCACTCATGCTATTTCCTACGCTGGTCACCCAGTCCTCCATGGAAACACTAAAATGTTCGAGAAATTCTGAATAAACTGATATCTTTACATTTAGATATAAGTTGTGAACAAATATTACTATGCATTTTTCTTTTCCTCAGAACACTTAATCATTTTTGTGTATACTTACTGCTTTCGTACGTCAAGCGCTACTAAGAGTAGTGCTGTTTGACTGTACTGTAGTTCCTCAACTTTTCGACCTATCGCTTCTTTATCTTCATAACTTTTCGTACTAGCTAACCTCCTAGGTTCTCCCTGCATTGTAAATGCCAAATGCATGTCATTAAAAGAAAAGAAAAACTGTGTAAGAAATGACAATATAGATACTTACAACAATGCTTCCATAAAGTTTACAAAAGTCTGTGTCAGCGATATGGATATCATATATAATAACTGTGAGTACATGTAGTAATTCTCTCATTTCAATAAGACTACTGTTGTATAATCTATGTAGATGTTCCTCTGTGCACAACTGTGATCTAGTTGGAGGATTTAGGAATTTCAAAGATTCAATTTGTTTTCGTACAGACTCAAGAAGATTTCCAAGTAAAACATCATCAAAGAATTTTGTAAATTCCTCTCTGTATGGGTGTCTTTCATTGTCCTTATATTCTACCATAAGTTTAAGGCACTTAACAAGTGTAACTCTCTCAGAATAATAGAAGTTCCAAATATCTTCTATCAAAGCTTTCATAGAAGTAAGATCTGCTAACTGAGATGCAAAAGTTTCAGCACAGTTTCTGTATTCATATAACATAAAGTTCCACACCAAGTCCCAAGTGATGGTTGCATCCAAATTCTAAAACAAGTACAAAATGTGATGCAAATTTTCCATTACATCTATGTAATTCAGATTTATGAAGAACATAGTATACTTACAAGAAGAGGTGCGAGTTTACCGATAAGGTCATACATTCTCGGTGGAGGATTATTCTTTGATATAATTTGCAGTGATGCTTCCGTAAATGGCTTAAAAAAAAGAAGGCCATCCTTCAGCAAGGTAGATCCATTTTTCAATTCATCCTCTACAAGTTCTTTGTCACAGCGGCACGTTGTGCCAGATATTACAGACCATAGACCCTTGCAGTACCTAAAATAAAAATTAATTACATGTAATCAGCAAAACTTTCATCCTACATCAATGACAAGCTTTTCTATCTTATTTTTCTAGTGCTAATGTTATTAAGTTACAACAAATCGTGTGTCTTACATAGTTTCGTATTGACACGACAATGTTGATTTCACTTACGGTAAATTACCCATCGGTGCGACTGCCATGGTGGAAAAGGATTAATATTGAAGATGTAATAAATCAAATTTCTTTCTCTTGATTGTTGCTGTCTTTACAAGACACTGTCAGGTATCATTTATAAACTGCTACAGACGAATGGCACATAACCTGAAACCGCGCCATCGGAAACGCACGCCAGTTTAAAGGCAGCATTTGCGCTCAAATTTGGACAGAAGCATAGAGTGAGTCGTGCACGCAGCTGGAATTCATAAGATGAAAACGTAGCATAGAGGGAGCTGGAATACACGAAACTGTTATCCTTTGAGCATCATATCAACAATTTTGAATATTGTACACCGACGAAGTGTATAGCGTAGCATGTAATCTCGTCTGTGGCATATGTAGCATCCAATAGTCGGAGGGTTAAATAAAGCATACAAGTTATTTATAATTTACGATTTTTATTAAAAAATTGTATACATAAGTTTAAAAATGAAACGAGCAAATTTTGTACAAATTGCGGCCTTTTGCACTGCCATTAACTAAAAAAAAAAAATATCCGGTCGGTAACGTTGGGCAGCGTTGGGTGAACTGTCTTTGCTATAGCTCGTCGGTGAGCCAGCATTATTTTTAAATAAACAAGCTCGTTGTACCATTATCTCATAGAATATTCAGTAAATTCTGTCGTCCCACGGTCCTTTATGTAGCTGTCAAAATGTTATGCAAACGTGCGTCTGTGAAAAACAAATACATCATTTTTTCATCGTTTCAACTATGTCTTTACAGTTTACACATCAATAATTCACAAAATTACGATTATTTATGGTTCACTGTAGATCAGTAACAAAGTTTTCCCGATCTTTATAATATTCATGCACTTATATATACATCTGTTTATACAATAATGTTAAACGAATAGTATGTCAACTAACCTCATTGCAAATTCATAAGTGATCGAGATAAATATGCGATAATTATTTTCTGGAAGTAGATCTTATGTCGCAAATTTCTCATTTCTCTTATTTTCGTTTTGACTGACAAGTTTCTATATGATTAATTATTTACATATTGACGTTAATTGTTGTCTGCACCTAAATGTAATATCACACTCAAGTTCTTTGTATTATTTGCTGCTGCATCTAAAACTACATTATTACTAGTTACTACGATTTTGTAGCAGTCTAAAAATATTAAAACAAAAATACGTGTTAGAACATTGTTCATAACTCTTTTACCACTACCTTTTCTAAAAACTAGAGAAAGTTATAGGTAGTCCCTACACTGAATGTTTTAAACATTATTTAAGAGCAAACTATGTATACAAAATTAGAGTGAAACAAAAATATATTTAGAAATAATTTACTTTTAGAATAAAATGTATGTCTATACATTATATATACATTCTTTAACCCATTGAACAATCTGCACCAAATTGTGCATAATTACTCTTCAGGACCGTGTAGAAAATATAAGCTATGTTAAAACCCGGTTACCTAATTTGAAGTAGTTTAATATCAAAGTTACGAATATACTGATAAATCTAAAGAGCCTACATTAGAACAGAAGAAACATTATATTTTTATGCCTGTAATTGATGAGTTCATATAGCTGGACTACTATAAAGATTGAACATATTATCTGGATGAAATACCAAAATATAATAATATATAAAACACAGTGCCCTATTGCTAGATCTTTTCTGCAAATGTAGAAAAAGAATAATCTGTTTTATTTTTGAATATATCTCTGATATGAGTTATCTAACAAAAATTTATGTAAAAGTTGCAACAGGTTTTAGGTTTTCTACCATTGCTTCCTAAGTTTCACAGTTTCCTCTCCAGAAGTATTGCAGCTATGTTGTGCATGTTCCAAAGAAGACTGCCCAAAAGGATTGTGTGTGTGGGACTGCAAAAGTAAATTTGTAAATTCCTTCACAAGATGCTTTTATAGATTTGAAAGTTCTAAAGTATAAGAAAACCAGAATTATTTAATTAAAACCCGATGAGAAAGTTAAATAAACCATACTAAATTATAGAATCGGTACTTTGAGTTGATTTTAAGATTTTGCCATATTCAAATGTCTTATTTTTTTCTAAATTCTTACCAATTTCTCTTTTGTTTTATCACATTATAAGTAACAGTGTATATAACGAAACTAGAATCTACGAGCTTACATGCTGCCATATCCGGAATTTCCATCCTCTACACAAACCTACGCGATTATTTTGCTATAATTATTATCCCTATATGTAACTGCACCGACGAGATATTCTTAAAGACTGCCAGCGCCTGTGTTAAACAGCGGCCCGCAAATGGGGGCTGGATGGGGTCTGAGGGGGCGCTGAGGTCTCTTGGCGGCGTCGGTTGGAGTCGGTAATTGGAGCTAGTACCGTAGGTAATAGGCAAACATAGAACGTTGACATTACCCATTGTGTAACTGCTTAAAACGTAATGAGATTTTATTTAAAAATTTTATTTCACCCCCACCTTTGTAATCGATACTTCACAGATGCATACATAATTAAAGAGTAATTAGCACGTGATTTAAAAATAACATCAGTTTCTTTCGCTACTTTGCAATATCTGTTTAATATATCAAAACAGTTCGTTGCGTCTGGGATCAACTTTTCATGCGGCCTCGGGCTGCCCTCATGTGCATTCGAGTTCAAATTGGTACGCGGCTGCATGTTTTGCAACAAAACGAAAAACTTGTTTAAATAGACCAATGGAAGCGTAAGAAGTCCGATTAGTGCATTGCGGAAAATATCGAGTGCCCGGGGAAACGGTGCAATATTTATGGGTGTGCACTGTGCGGTCACGTTTGACTTCGTTTATCTTGGCTTGTCTCGGAAACCGTCAATAGAACACAACCGTGCATGGTATCGCTTTGAAGCTCTCGACAAGATCTGTTCGAATATACGAAGAACATTTTGCATTGTTTTAAGCTGAACATTTTAAACATTCTTTACCAAATTCGTCGTGTTCCACTCACAGTTGCCGAGATAGACTGACAATGAGTTAAACGCGGCAGCGCACCCGCATGAAATAAACGCTTAGAAACCGTACTTGACTAGCTCAACTTCACTCTCCAATCTGCAAGTCTTAGTCCTACACTCCTACCCAACTGACAACTCAATCGAACTTGAGCCTACCCGATTTTTTTATGTAATTGCTCATTAATCGTTTTTATAAGAATATAAAATATCGTTTACACGCGCAGCGCAGGACGCTATTAAAACGGTCGGGGAATTTCTGCTGTCAGTGCGTGACTTCGACAACTATTTTATTTATCGTTTCAGAAGAAATATACCTGTTGTATGATGCAGTAAAATTAAACGCTAGAATTTATGGCAGATTAGTCATTTTGACTAAAAATTGGAAAGGATTCGGAAAAATAGGTGTGCGCAATGATCTTATTCAGAAAAGTTGCCAGATTCTTTTGCCATAACTAATAATAGTCTAACTTTTAAATTGACGATCTGAATGTGTGGGTATCAGGTAAAGCTTGTAATCGGAAATCAAATTCGCTTTTTTATTTTTACGCACGTGTGTCCTACAATCATATACATTTGTACAATGTACATACATCCGTGGCTGACTGCCTCGTGAGTCGTGCATCGTCACCTCTCTCCCCCCTTCACGCTCCGCGACGCTTATGTTTTTCGCCGGACGCACGCCGAGGCTCGGTGCCGGGCCGGCGATACGCGGCAGGGGACTGGTGTGGCGTGTGTGTCCCTCCCCACAGAATGTTATTCAACGTACAACAAATATTTATTTTTTCCTTTCTAAAAACTGAGGATGACGGAGATAAACGGATTTTAGATTTGTTTTCAGCGCGTCGAAGTCTAAAAATTAACCAACAGATGCTCTTATGTAATAAAATACATGTTCGACCTCAGCATTATGTCACAGAGGCGCGTAGGCAAGCCGAGGCAAACCGATTCAATGGTTTCACATTGCCCTCATCGATTGATCGGTTCGCCGCCGTACGAAAGAAAATGTGTGTTGGAGATTTTGCCTAATGTTAGAGAATCGGTGTAGCTTGCTCAGGCCGATCCGCGACTGTCTGTCTGAGCGGGTGATCGAGAAATCATTGGTGGTTGGAGATTCATTCTAGTCTTCGATGAATCGGTGTAGCTTGCTCTTTTCCAAAAGCAAATCAGACTGAGGAAAAACATCTCTAACTTTGTGATATTTAAAAAGTATAAAAAGGATTATAATTCATTAAAATATTGCCACTCTTCCGTTGCCGACATTTGCTCACAGCCCGATCCGACAGTCGCGGATCGGCCCGAGCAAGCAACACCGATTCTCCAATACTAGAATGAATCTCCAACACACCAATGATTTCTCGTTCACCAGTGTGGCCAGAAGTGGCTCTTTTACACCATCGGTGCCCGCGGGAGTGGGGATATGCGCAAGTGTGCGTGCCCTGTCTGTGAGAGCTGCTCGCACCGTTTCTCGCCGAATCGCGCTCGGCGTGGAGAGAAGGACAGAACTATGCTCCGTCCCCTTTCAACCAATATCGCGCGTTGCGTCTTTGTTCGACATACAGTCGCGGCGTCGTGTCTTCGTTCCGCACATAAGCCGGTGACAGTGGTGCCAGATTTCGCATAAGGCATCACACGTACCATTGCGTTCTTTCAGCCGGAAGGCAAATCGGGCACCACCGCCTGGAGCAGAGCGCGATCCAGAGAAAAGTGAAACGAGGAGAATTTGGGATTGACTCGTCGTACTCATTGTCGCTCGTCGACGCTGTGGTTTTTTTTCGTAGGTTCGCGCCCAGCCATGGTTCAATTTTTTGTCACAGAATAATTTTTTTTTTATTTGTTTATCATACGGCAACAAACGATATTCATTTAAAAATATTTTTGTACTTACTACGGATAGTTTTTAATATTTTGTCAGCGGAATAGATGTGTCGTATTGGTTTATAATAGATATGGCCAAAATATATATTTCATAAATTTTCGTTTCAGTAACATTAATCTTTCTGTCGTAGTAATAAATAAGAAAGTATATAATAAATGTCAATTATTGCGTATTATGCATTAACCGTGAAACAAGTAATAGGAGCTTTTTGCACTAGAACGTTGTGAGGGATCGTGCTAACACGCGATTTTAACAAAGGACAGCGTACGCCAAGAAGAATTTGCTTGACACGACGCGACGACGGTTCGAACGTTTCTATGAGTTGTTCTTTATGATTTGTTTTCTAAATAGAAGGTGACCAAGTTGTGCATATATTCTAACAGTTCTCATCAAGTCCCATCACATTGATTTGAAAACTTTCTCTTACTACGCACGTTTAGTTTAAGAATGCTATCCCCATTTCGAGAAAGAAGAAGGTGTTCCTTCTTTGGCAATGCACCATGCATACTGTAATCCATATATACGTCCATTGTCGCATTCTGCCCACGAAATGTCGCAACGTGCGTATCGTCGAAGAAGGCATGATAACTCACGACAATAATAGCAAAATCCCTGGTAATGGAAAACCGAAACTGGCATTGTGCCGCTCCCGACCGACCGCGGGTCGCGGTTGGACTAAATGAAATATCTGAAAAGTCTAACCATTCTGACCGCGTATTTTACGTACCTACTGCAAATTATTTCCCCGGGACTCTAACTGACTTTTCCAATGTCATTTATTCATCAGTATTTAGTGGTCGCGTCGTGTCAAGCAAATTCTTCCGGACGTACGCTGTCGTGTGTTAAAATCGCGTGTTAGTACGGTCCCTCAGAACGTTCTAGTGCCAGAAGCTCCTATTGCTTGTTTCACGGTCCATGCATAATACGCAATAATTGACATTTATTGTATACTTTCTTATTTATTACTACCACAGAAAGATTAATGTTACTGAAACGAAAATTTATGAAATATATATTTTGCCCATATCTATTATAAACCAATGCGACACATTTATTCCGCTGACAAAATATTAAAAACTATCCGTAGTAAGTACTAAAATATTTTTAAATGAATATCGTTTGTTGCCGTGTGATAAACAATCAAAAAAAAATTATTCTGTCAAAAAAAATTGAACCCTGGCTGGGCGCGAACCTACGACAAAAGCGACAGCGTCGACGAGCGACAATGAGTACGACGAGTCAATCCCAAACTCTCCTCGTTTCACTTTTCTCTGGATCGTGCTCTGCTGCAGGCGGTGGTGCCCGATTTGCCTTCCGGCTGAAAGAACGCAATGGTACGTGTGATGCCTTATATGAAATCTGGCACCACTGTCACCGGCCTGTGTGCGGAACATAGTTCTGTCCTTCTTATGTGTCGTCACGATACCTGACGTCACACGACATTGGTGGAAGGAAGACGCAGCATAGTTCCGTCCTTCTCTCCACGCCGGGCGCGATTCAGCGAGAAACGGCGCGTGCAGCTCTCACAGACAGGGCACGCACACTTGCGCGTATCCCCACTCCCGCGGGCACCGATGGTGTAAAAGAGCCACTTCTGGACAGTCGCGGATCGGGCCAAGCAAGCAAGCTACACCGATTCTCCCATACTAGAATGAATCTCCAACACACCAATGACTTCTCGTTCACCCGCTCAAAACAAACAGTCGCGGTTCTCCTTGTCCGTCACGAGATTGGGTCGAGTCGGGAGGACGACGCGACGGGACAATTCGCAACGAAGCTCCTTGACACATCTTTGGCAACGAATCGATTAGCGACTATGACTGTTAAGGGCCATAGGCCAAATATGATTTTGTAAAGTTTGAAAAGGGTATTTTATATTATTATTTAATTGCGGTAGAGATTTACTCGTACACTCCGGTGGCTTAGATAACACGGTTAGCACCAAATTGGCGACAAGTAGAGTATCCTTGTATAGTCTGAATAAAAATATTCATAGACAGCTCGTACATCGGGTTCACTCATCGTTGACAGCAGCATCGTTTTGAGAGTGGCCATAGTCCATGCGTTCACCTACACATGCATACTCACTCACAAGACGATGCTTCATTTGTTTGACGACCGACGAAAACGCACACAAACAAGCAACAGTGGCACGGTGAGAGCAGTTACGATGTGTCTCAAGAGCTGGTGTTTCAAGCATGTTTCGCTTTTTCGTCTGACAACTATATTAAATTTGGAAGACTGAACACTAGAAGTATCAAGGGGGTGAAAATCTTTTCTCTGGCACTTTGTAATAGTGATTATATATTTTTGAAACACAAAATGTTGTTTAAAATAATATCTTAGAAAATAACGGTATATGAAATGAACTTTCATGACTGTTCTGGGGTAAGCGCGGAGGGGTCAATCTCCGTCCTTTACCCAAGACAACAGATAACTCTTGCTCCGATTTTCGGCCAGATCCATTCTCGCATTTGTTTTTATGTCCACTCTTTCTATACGAGTCAATACCCCGAGATGAGCATATGCTCGTCAGCCCCTTGATACCTCTCAAACAAGTGGCATAGCAATGGGTCAATGCATGGCACTCTTCAATTAGCGCGTGTCATTGGTCAAAATTCGCAGCCGCGCTAATAAATAAAACGTCTTGAAAAGATTTGATCACTATATATAAATAAAAGCCAAACGAGGGAACTTGATTCTCTCGGTGCTTCTAGTGCTGATTTTGTAAAACTCATTGTAGCTGTCATTATTGCCAGACGAAAAAGTCAACGCCCGCCCGCATTCTAACCACTTCATAGCCATGTTTCGGCGTGGTTGCGTGCGTTTTCGTCGATCGCTAAACAAACGAAAGCATGACCTTGAGAGTGGATATGCATGTGTAGATGCACGCATGGACTATGCCTACTCTCGCAGCGATACCGTTGTTGCTCTGCGACGTATTTGTCGATGTAGCTGAGTGCCACTACTGACAAATTGTTTCGGACTACAGAAGATCGACCAAAACCGCGACCATTGTAACGGCAGCCTTACTTATTTTCAATCTCACCTATAGCGATCATGACCTATACGGCAGATTTTTCCGGGCACCTGTTCTCCAATTGTCAATTTCATGTATCTCACACAGCTTCAAATGGTGGAACAAATGAGCAAATTGCATTGAAACTATACGCGAACTTCATTTCAACATACAATAATATATATTCCAAATTCAGACCAACAAGACATGGTCAGGTTTGTATATCAAAATTTCCGCGTCCAATGTTGTACATATATTTTTACGGTTAACGTTGAATAGTTTAACATTTATTAACATTTTAGTGAACTTTTTATCTTTCATTTTATGTTTCGTACACCCTTTTCTGCCGTTAATAGTAATTTTGCTTCTATTATTTTGAAACTTAAAATTCCACTTGAAATCGTCTGTAAAGAGAGCTTCACTTGCCCACACACAGGTGACATCTCATGATAATAGTTCAGTACGGTAGTGATTCGACATCAGTTTCTTACTCTGGCCGCAATATATTCTAGAGGGCGCCCGAGAACAGCGAATTTTGCTGGAGACACAAAGTCCCATAAGGCTGGCAGTCTTTAGGAATATCTCGTCGGTGGTAACTGTTAAACTGCACTGTTGCTGTTGTTACTACCGTAGGTATACAGTCTCATGTTTTTCGGAAACTTTTCTTTTTTACATCAGAACATTGTAACGATGCAATTTAGCAACAGCTATATAATGTTAAACCAGTAAAATAACGACAAAGATATGTGTAGATTGTCGACATTTCTTTGAAAAGATAGCAGGCACTGAACTCTCTTAGCGCCAGAAAAAGCAATCGCATTTCCGGGCATCTTCAAAATAATGTAGAAAGAGTGGATGTACACTTTTTGTATTATAGGACCTAAACATGCATATCTAATGGCAGTTTTTTGCAGTTTAAAAATTACAATATATCGAAACATCCGTTTACCCAACTATTAATTCTCGTATGTACAATTTCTTATTCAATTCTCGCGTCACATTTCAATCGAGACATTATGGTTTTCTTATTCCTTTAAATTTATGGAAGCTCATTCTGAAGGATTGTTACAATTTCATTGGCAATCAATCAACACGTAAACTCTCTTGACCGGTCTCCTTTAGTGCTATTCATAACGTCTTCCATCTGTTTGCTGCTCATAGCAACCTCTATGTATGTAATTTTTAATAAAGCACCAGATTTAAAAAAAAAAAAAAAGACTATAATTACGTCACTTCCGGGTGCCGTCGCTCATCGAAACAATTACAAATAATTTAGCAACTTAATATGCTTCGGCTGAAGACCTTTCATGCGGGTAGTATTATCCAAAGTTACAAATGATTGATCCAAACCCATTGCGTTTCCGTTTTTGGTTTATTTAGTTTTAATGAGCTTTCTACTGGATGACTTTTGTGCTGCATAATTTTGAAAAACACTTATTCGAGTATACTACAATTATATCCACTGATACATAGTTTCATTCCATAGGTATTATCATTAATACCATAGGTATGTTGAGATATGTAATAATTAATCATATAGATGAAGTTCGAATAAATGCTTTGTGTATTGCCAGATATATACTTGGAATTAGTTGAAAGTTTACGTATATGATGTATTTATTTATAGTTAATTTTTGTTCTACGTAAACGCATATCACAAGGCGCGCAATCTTCTGAAGTGAGAATAATATCGCACTTTGCTAGTTTCATTATATACAGTTACTTAACAAAATATTCCAACATCACATTAACTTATCTGAAAACAGTTCATTTGTACGAATTAATGTAAATCGCTTTTGGTAACTTGTGGAATATGAACTGTGCGTGAAAATGAAAAAGAAAGCTCATTAAGCGCTAGTTCATTTAACTTTAATAGTAGTTTTCTTCAAAAATACTAACCAAACAACATACCATTATATATGTATTTTGCACGTTGCATTCAAAATGTTGACAATGATCAACACAAATAAGCATTACAATTATGGGAAAAATAAAGTATTGTAAAGCGATGCGCAGTTCTCTACTGAGCGTTGTACCCAGATGACAATAGATGCACAGAAGTTTTTTGTTATTGCACAGATGAAAATGAAACATTCATAAGTAGGGACACTTCAAACAATGAAAAAAAAAAAAAACAATAAATGCAGAGTAGACCTGTTTGTCTTATTAAAGAGTCAACGAACTGGCAATAAACTGTTTGTGAGTGGCTACAAACTCGTATTCTGCAAACGTTCTACATCGGTATCTCAGAGCGTTTGTGCATAATAACCAAAGAGATATAAACAAAACATTTTCTTGCCCCCTTTCCACACAATCCAACGTAAATATACTTGTTCATGTAATACCTGTTTATTGTAATTCTCATCATAGTTTATAAAAGTATTTATTCATTATATCCTTAATTATAGATGTTTAAAATGTTTATGAAATTAAAGGCTATCGATTAATGTAAACAGATGACTCATACAAATAAAAAATGTGTCCATAATGTATCCAATAAGTAACATAACTTTTAGAGCTCATTGAAGTTTATACGAATTAATTGAAGGATAGTCAGATTACGTACACATATTAACTGTTTGTTTGGATACCATGCGTTTAAACAAATGAAACGACTTTCCAGTATACAACATGGGTTTTCTTCTTAATTGAAACTAATTAATATACATACAAACAGAAGCTTACGCACTGCAGTAGTTCAAAAGCAAGGCCGGTCTTATGTATGTTAAGAAATACACAATTGAATTCACTAAATTAATGTAAACCTTCCTTAGCCTACCATCATTCGCCAATTAACTTATTCTTCCATTTGCAGAAAAGGAAACAGTGAACAAAGTATGATCGTATAATCTATTAAAGGAAGTTGATAATTTCATACACGTACTTAGATCTGAATCAGGCAGACAGTTCCGGTTAAAAGTTGTGAAATTTTTTATTATATCGCATATATACAAAATAGGTGTACAGACTACTATCAATCGCTTGGGCGCACGCTTTATACTACGCTTCTGTCACGGCATTGTAAGAGCTTCACACGCTGTTTATTCGTACACCTGCAATTCCCTTTTCTGGAATTCTTCATCAAATGGAATGAATGTCGAAATGACGCATGAATATGTTTGTTTTGCTTTTTAACTTTGACGTTAAGTTATTTTTACAGTAGTCAGTAACAGTATTGTGTAAAGGTCTTGGGATTATTATTCTCTTTTTTTTCCACCTTGTACACACGAAAATAATAAATTACACTGGAGAGTTATCCTTGCGAATTCTTAGACTATTTTCGAATGCTATTTCTGATTTGTATTACATAACTACTATAGTAAGATAGTATATTTTTTGTTGCATCATTGGAAGTTTATTAATGTGAACACGGTATTCGAAAAGACGAAAAGAACATATATGCTTTCTCTCTGTTTCCCAGGCACTCTCACATTTGCATTCACGCGCGCACGAATGCACGCGCGCACGTACGAGCATTCTCTCTCTATCCCACACACTCTTTCTTTCTCCCTCTCCCACCCATTCAGTCGCCACTGACACACACACACACACACACACACTCTCACTCAAATCATCATTCACTCAGCCCCTTAATCACTCGTTTAGAGACACAAGCAACACACTGCATGCAGATCCGCCCGTGCTTTCCACCAATTTTACGAACAACAACTGGGCCAAAAATGATCGTATGTTTTCTTAATCATAATACCATAGGTATATTGAGATATTACCAATCATAATAGCAGTAACTTCAAAGCGAATTTGAAACGTTAGGATAAAACGTAATGATTGAGAAATATGTCGTACTGATCTCGTTAAATCTTTTGAAACCATCTCTTATATAGATTTATAATACATCTCAAAATTACGGTAAAATATTACACACAGTTCAACGGTGTCTTCTGTAAAGTTGAGTGCACGAGTAGGTAATTCCATATGAAAATTAAATAATAAATGATACGTTTCATTTAAATACTATAAGTTGTGCCATTTAATTGAAATCATGTACAATCTATGGGCAGACTAGGAAAATGTGATTTGTAATTATACGAAATACATGATATAACATTGTCTTATAGTACTTTATTGGTCCAGTTGTGGTTTAGAAATGTGGAAGGCAACGTTTGTCGTCTGATAACCCGGTGAAACAATACTAGTTTCGCGCACAATGCGGATGATGATGATGGACTTACGCTTAATACCCTAATTTAAAAGTTTGTAGTGCTTCCACAGCGTTAAGGCTCGTACTTATTTTTTCTTGTTCTTGTTAGCCTGATTTTTGTACTTGGCGGCAGTTGTTAGTTTGGCATTTTTCTTCTTAGGTTCGTCGTCGTCGTCGTCTTCTTCAGGGTCCTGAATAATAAACAAAACAAAGTTAATAAGATATTCCTAACAACAATTCAAACTATTTTAGCATTCTTCAAATAAAAGCACTGTATTTTTCAAATAAATACATCCTGAAGTAGTATTCGACTGTCTATTCTTCAGACACATGTTGTGACATTACTGGTTTCAATTTTTATTATCGTATTCAATAATGCTCAGAAAAGACTAAGTATTATAATTCCGACAGATGGATTATTATTTCGTTGATGTATGGAAAAAGGAAACATGAAGTGAAAGATAAACGCGATTACTTAAAAACAGGATGATTTATTATTTAAGAATCAAAAACAATAAGTCGAATTTAGAAATTATAGGGACGTACATGAACCTATAGATTTGATTTTTTTAAACACGTCTTACATCAAGTGTAACTATTTAATTTAAAAGATCATTAACAATGCTTGTGTTCTTATTTCTCCCATTAAAGATATTATTATCATCAAATTATGACAAGGATGTTATTTGTCTACTGTTTCTTCCATCCTGGCACGTTTGATGCCATTTTTTTTACCATCTGCAGAATGTTTTCGTTTCTTATGTAGTGCCTGAAATTTGCATGTCTTACATGTGTATTTTACAATGTATGAGGATGACAGGCACTCTAAATATATTAGCAATAAAACACATATTTATCGATTACTAACAAATGTTGTGATTTGACTCTGCACAAGAATAATACATGTTTTAACTAAAACTTGACCAAGTTGTAAGCATATTGTCCCCCTAGAAGACTTTTTACAGAAGTAGCTATTAATCCTTAAATGATTGTATTAATTGTACTGTTGTGCTAATATAAATTTGATTTGTAAGGGAAACAAGAAATTGAATAGTACGGGCAAAATTGCACATACTAAAAGAAAATTTCTGGAAATAAAAATAAACCGAGTTCCATACCTTTTCATCGTCCTCGTCATCAATGTTTTCTTCTTCCATCTCATCATCCATATCATCAAACTCTTCCATATGTGTACCTTGAAGATTTAAGAACAGTTTACAGAAAAACATAAAATCAGGTATTATTTAGATAAAGAATTTGTACTAAATGTTTTCAATTAAATTTTAAACTCCACAATATGTATAATTAACGCAACATATTGCAACATAATGAATGTCATGTTTGAAAAAAAAAAGGCGTCCACTCATATATATCGCCCTTCCCAGAAAATATTCTTATGTTAACAATACATATTGCCTATTTGTTTCTATATTTGTGTATAATCTGAGCTTTGTAGATAATACTCTTTTATGAGCCTATGATTACAAGTATTCGCAAATTCCAAGCTTTCATTTGAAATTTTTCTGAAATCTTACCAAGAAGATTATGTCCCACTATGTGTACTGGTCCACTTCCCTTAACCAAAGTGAATGTAACAGGAGGATCAGGGAAACTAAGATCAAGTATAATTTGAGCTGTCTTTCCCATTTCCAACAAAGCAATTGGTGTTTTAATAGGTCCTTTGAGCCCCATTGCTTCAACCTGAAGTACATTTAATTCTCCAGGCTTGGCTTCTGGACCTAGCAAAGCCTAAATAATGATTAAAATTCAAAATTATTACCTTCGGAATGAGAAAACAAGAATCCTATAATTGTCACTTAAACGCTTTGAAACATGGAGTTAAATATATTTTGAATTGTAACTAAACACAGTAAAAATGTAACTCGCGACGACATACTTTTACGCCAAAAAGTTTAGCAAATAAATGACAGAAATGTAGATGTAAATATATAATACCTGTGCCTAAAACAAAAAGGAAACATGTACATTAATCAAGATCTCACACATCTTGTCGAACCCACATAATAGTCTCTGTCACACTCTACCTTGACTCTTTCAAACATAAGTGTAAAATATATTCCATTTTGCTGCTTCAAGTGCACTTGAAGACCTTGTTCTTGAAAACTGTGAGCGAAGCGAGTAAACTCGTGACTATTCTCTTACACAGTGTCAGGTAAAAAAAATGTAAAGCAAACTTATTAATCTTTTGTTTTATATCTGAGATAATATATAAATATACATAAGGAGAGTACGTATTACAAACAGCAGATGACATACATCATTGTTGCAGATCTATGAAATTTGATTGAATCAATATATGCGCTGTTAAGTAATTTGAATTGATTAAATGATTAAAACATTAGAACGATGAATGCAGTATGTCAAAATGCAATGCATGCAACAAATAGTAGTATGAAAATATATATGCAGGACGTCCGGTAACTGGTTGTACAACCAAGAAGGTACAGATTCTATAACAATGTAAGTCAACAATGTAAAATAAAATTTCTTCATATGATGTTTTATTTCTGAGAAAATCAACATTAAATTCTTGGTTTATTCTTCTTGCTGTTGTTTTTCTTTTTGTTTTACTTGTCTGGTAGACTGTTTATATAAAGTATGACATAATGCTAACACAAGTTGAAGTAATTCAAACAATAAAGAAAGTAGTAATAAGAAAAACGTAAAAGTTTAAAATCAATTTTCTCAGAAACAGTAATAAAATAAAGTGGAAAGATTTCATTTTAAACTTTCAACTTATTCTTTTTCATATAGAATCCTTGCGTTTAAGGTTGCAACACCAATTATCAGGACACTATACAGGGGAGGAAACAAGAAATTAACAATTTCTATGTTGTGTAAAAAGACTTGAAATAATCGTTAAAAACAAACTATTGTAGAACAATAGCACTAACATCACAGTAGCGGCAGAAGTAGGCAAGATAAGAGTAATAAATAATGGTCGAGTTGGAAAATGCGGGGGAACCAGTAAATATAGAAATATCGCTGGCAGTACGCATTCTCTCGCTCTAGCCGCTAACGTACAGAACTATAAGGTTAACGCGAAACGGATCAATCAGCAAAGGAAGGCGAGCGAACGAAGAAGTCGATCGTCGGGAGTGACCGGAGGACGATTCCCGCTACTCGGACTCACCATTTTTATGATAAGTTTCTGGTCGGCGCCGAAATGCTGGTTCGTGCCGTCCGTATCGTCGTTCTTGTGTTCCGGGTCCCATACCTCACTGGAATTTGCTCCCTCGAGAGTGATCCCTGAACACACAGACACTGATGTGCACAAGGAATATCGTGAAATAGGTGCAATTTCGGGATGACCACCAAAAAAAAAAAGCGTCGCTATATAGCTTAACGTAAAATACAATGGGGCTCGTCGCACAATGGCCGAAGCCCTGCCGGCGTCTCGCGAGCAATGCGTCCCTTACTTGCAACGGTCGGCGAGAAGTAAGTATCCGCGTGTTCTGAGAAATAAGCAAGTCAGGATAATCACGGCGCTGGGGCCAATTATATTTACCGTACAAGTATTCCTCTGCCATGATGATCAATTTGATATTAATGGATTCTCGTTAGGGGAGAGCGTAACGGCCGAGAGCCAGCGGAGTGTGCGTGTGCGCTGAACGAGATGCAGAAGCTAAAGACGCCGCGCGCGCAATGGTTACTGCTGGTTACTGTGCGATGTGCAATGAACAGTGGCGGGTGGTCGCACGTGCTAGACGAACGCGTAGCAAATGAGTTTCGCGTAATCGACCTTGCCTTGCGCGCCTAGAATACGTCTCCTTCTCTCATTGGCTGGTGGAATTCCGAACGCACCGGGCGCTGTTGCCAAATCCATTCTCCCTATGCCGCCGGCGCGCTCATTGGAGAGGGTGCTTTTTACCCCTATATCGAGAGTGGCATTTTCATCGAGTCCAAACGTCGCGAAAACGTTTCGGAAACGTTTGACGATCCTTACGGCTTCTCACCATCCGTTGTGGTCCCTCTACTCTTCTCGGTAGGAGCATCTTCGTTGCGACGCGTAATGTCCGATTTTTTTAACGCAACGCTGCAAGCAACGTGTCTGCTATTTCTCTTCTTTTCCCGAACGCTCATTCTCAAGATCGATTTTTTTTTTTTCTTTATTGGTATGTCATCGTTCCCTTCCGTTGTCGTTGGACTGATTTCTTGTTCAATATTTTGTACGTTATTTGGGTTGCTTCAAAATGACGATGTAGGCATAGATTATGAAAATGTATGGATATGGACCAATGGACATACACAGGGTGAATTGCGCGACTGTTCCAGGTCTGACTCTTTTGTTATCGACTATAGAAAGAAATGGTAGCGGAAGGGGTTGTGTGTTAGGTGTCAATTATTATTTTTCCATGATATGTGGCACAGTTTTCAATTTTCGGGAGTGCAGGAAATATACGTACATTCGGGAACGCAGTTGCAGGTATTTTTTTTTTTAATCGGGCTCCATATTTCCTTTTACATTTATATCAATCAATTCTCTTCAGTATTCTGCGAGATTTTACTAAGTTCATCGCTGCAGTTTTGGAAAAAATATGGTCGTAGAAAGGTGATAATTAAGATGACACGCACTTCTTCCTCCACCACTTTTTTCCATATATGGAACCAGGGCCGGCCCTATGGCTGCTGGCGCCCTGGGCAATCTAAACTTCGGCGCCCTTTTTAAGTATAATTATAAAAATGTTCACAAGGAAAAAACAAAAAATATAGAAATTAATTTATTATCTAGGTTGTTTTTTTAACAAACAATGAACAATAATATTTTTTATCTCAACCAGTATTTGGATAGTATGAACCATTAGCTTACATAAAACATTTTTTTTCTAGCCTTTAGATCAGCCAATCTTTTCATGGCATTTTCTACATTAGGTATATTTTTCGCAATATCATTTTCTACAGATAGAATTGCCAAAGAATTCGTTCTGTCTTGAGACGTGGACGACCGTAAATATTATGTTTCTGTAAGCTTTAGTTTTCTAAAGCTTCTCTCGCCAGCGGCCACAGTAACAGGTATTGTAAGTATTATTCTTAATGCAACCCACAGATTTGGCATGACATCCTGTAACTTATTACTGTTTATGGACGCACGTGTGCTATGTACGAAATTCTCGTATTATTTTTCTCCGCTCTTCGTCGCCATCGACACCTCACAATCAGCCGCACGTGGCCCTCCACATACGTCGCCGGTCAAAGTTCTGTCAAAGCGTGGTCCAAGCATCACGCCTAGGTGCGATTTGGGAGCCCGTAATCTCCCTCACCCGACTATCATTTTCATGGTGACAGACGACGCTTGATATTTCACATGATCACCATAAACAGACAAACGCAATGCGACAGCATGGACATAACTATATACATACTTGTAGCTAGTGAAGGTGGCAGTAGCCGTGTGAGGGGTCCCATCCGTGGACCACACTGTCCTAACAGGACGGACCCTTTGACGCACCTCACTCTCCTTACATTATTATTTCCACATTTTCATTTTTTTGGAAGATCGTTGATGGCGCCCCTATGCACATGGCGCCCCGGGCAACCGCCCGTGTTGCCGGTACCTTGAGCCGGCTCTGTATGGAACTATAGTTCATAACAAAGGGATATATATAGTCTGTACCCATGGTTGCGAAACAGTGTAATAAATATATATGTCATATATGTGTATATATATATAGCCATCTTTGCAATGTTTTTATCATTGTTTATCGGGTGTTGATAATATTTCTGACGCCTTGGAATATAATTTCAATATTTTTACACACAAATAGCGTAATATGCGGCTTCATGAAAGTGCTGACAACGTTGCGTTTTGTTTCAATGATACCGCTTTGCACGTATCTCTGGTGGAAAATATTTGTAACTAATGTCGGCACATCGATTGCACAGGCCAACACGTGTGTTGCGTTAAAGG
Source organism: Priocnemis perturbator (assembly GCA_963942575.1). Classification (NCBI taxonomy): domain Eukaryota; kingdom Metazoa; phylum Arthropoda; class Insecta; order Hymenoptera; family Pompilidae; genus Priocnemis; species Priocnemis perturbator. The sequence continues at coordinate 17,598,289 of OZ012649.1, forward strand.
TCTATTTGAATCGAACAAACGGAAAATACCTGCAATTGAGGTACTAATAAACATTTAAGGTGAATGTTGACCGTCAGTTGTTGAAGCTGCTGTGTTCCGCTAAACGCTGTCACTATCAGTGAAGTCAAACATTTCGTCTACCGCTCGTTTACGAAAATGTACATAAATATACGGATTTTGTCAATTTATATGTATTTCTTGCTTGGAATGTTGAGCAGTGGCGAAAAAAATGAAAGCATTTTTATGGCTACGCGCGAATGGCAAGTTGTGAAAACGGGTAAGTTAAATGATGCTTATTCCTGTATTTACGTGTATGGAACTATATTTTGCATAACCGATTGATTGTCTCGCAAACACCACGTCAGTCAAATTCGATGCTCAATCTCGAGTTCGTAGCCGACATGGGAAAAAAATATACGTCATTTAATAACCTAAATGCTTTCATATCGATTCAGTTCGCTCCAATACAATTAGCCATGAATGACATGATTATTACATCGGTGTAAGGAATATGTCTTGTCAAACGTAGAGTGACAAGCACTAAGTTCTAAATACAAAATCTGGAATTTTGATTTTTTTAAATATTCAAAATCAATCAATGAGTTTATTTACTGCATCCAATTAATGTGACTTTTTCTAGCAACCTTACTATGTGTTATGTGTACGATTTATTTAAATTCTATATTAAGGTAAATGTCCTAATTCTCGTTGCATTAAGAGTAAATTCTAATTTCAACACTGTATAAAACCAAAGTTAAGCAAAATATTTTGTAGATTTTACCACTCATCGATAAGAAATATTGTTCAGAATCAACTTTTAAGAAGAAAAACTTAATCGACCTTAACATTTAGTTTTTACTATTACTTTCAAAGAAGTATAATGTTCTTATCGGCATGCAAAAACTTTGTTGAATTGACATATATAAACCAGGAAAATGGAGAGGTGAATAAAACATTTGTGTATGTAAACCAATTTGTCACTATTCCCAGTTATTTATACATCTTGTACCCTCCCAATTTTCAATGTTTTCATAACAGCGGTTATGTTTTGAAAATACGTAGAACCAGTTTTTGCCACTTAATAGTCCAAGCTTTGGTAAGGTATGATCTGGAATACACACAATAAAAACTTCTAATTTAGGTATTCCAACAACCAAAGTATATATAGCTGAATATGTAACAAAGCCGAAACACAAAAAGGAATCGTGGACAAAAAAGAAATAACAATTTGTAGATCAATTTTATGTTTGTTTGCTTTGTACAATGGAAACTACACAGCAATAAATCTGCATGTCTCAATGCTCAGTAGGCAGTCAAATGCCTTTAGTTAGAATTGTTACTACTTGAAATCTTTATCACTACTGAAAAAAAGTTTAATATTTAATTAAACTAAGCAACTTAATACATCAAATTTGAAATTATTGTAAATACTTATATTCAGAAAAAGTTAGAGAATCAACACTAGTCTCACAGAGTGATACAAGGTACGTTTTAAACAGTTTACTCTGTAGCGGCATAGGTCTAGGAGTGAGGGTGTGTTATAGTGTGACTGCTAAAGGCATACATATATATTTATAGTCTGTCCTAAATGTCAATATATACAAAAGTATATATGTATATGCCCACTCATATTCAACAATGTATATATACAAAAGGTATATATGGCTCTCACATGTCCATTAATGTATATGAAATGCTTATCTATACAACCAATAAATGTTTTGAGTGTACTACATTTGCTGTTTTACTGAACAATGGTTTTACATGCAACAAATGAACATCAACAAGTTTTAATTGTTGGGTGCTTACAGTTCATCCCTGAGTCGCAGTGACAAACATACAAATATAGCCCCGTATAATCTCATGGTTCTAAATTGGATTGTTCCACTGTCATAGGCTTAATAATACGTACTAATTTGTTGCAAACCCTCCGATAATAATTGGGCTGCTACCTTTTACTGCAACTTTGCAAAAATAAGTCACTGAGATTGTAAACATTTTGAAGTAGTGTATTTTTGTTATTACTAGGGACTCCTATTCCTGGAGGACTACATGTACGACACAATTTCCAGACTGGAGTGACAGAAGCAAAATTAATGGACAAAGGGGAAACAGAAGATGACAATTCAAGCACAAGCTCTGGCAATTCTGAAACAAAATCATTGACACTACATCCAGATGAAACACTGTTGCGATCTGATGAGGATAAGCCCACGCAAATTACGAGTGATGATATACCTCAACGGATGAAATTTTCAATTGATGAACTTAAAACTCACCTAAAGAATATCAAACAGAGTAACGTTAAAAGTGATTCTAGTGTAAACATCATAATATTATGTTTTATATGTCATGACTAAGAAATCATTATTTACACACATATTTGTGGTTTTCAGGCTGAGAGCAGACAGGAAAATACAGGAAAACGATACAAAAGTTACACTGATTTAAAGAATACGTTTGAAAGTCTTTCCATTAATGTTACAAATGATGCAGAATTGTTGAATACACTTTTTCAAAAGTTTGAGATCCACAGGAATTCCATTATAATGGGAACATTAACAGTTACAGAAACTGAAGATGTCCTTGATATTCTAAGTAATCTAGAATATTTAATACATCAAATCGATAATGCCCACATGTTTACTGATATGAATGGGTAACTACATAATACTCATATTTTTCTTGAGAAACCATATAGACGGATAAATACTAAAATTTAATTTTTCACATTTGATCAGGATGGCTATGATCATATTCCCTTGTGTTAATGGCACAAATAACGATATCAAAGCAGAGGCTCTACGCTTATTGGGTGCAGCAGCCCAATCAAATCCAAAAGTCCAAGCAAAAGCACTGGAGAGTGAACTTGTCCAAAGACTTCTACATATATTGTCTACAAATAGTAAACTAGAAATAAAAGCTAAGTGTCTTTTCGCACTCGGTGCCTTAGTAAGACATTTTCCAGCTGCGCAAAAAGCTCTAATTGATCACGGTGGACTGGAAATATTTGGAAAAATTCTCACGGAGGATCAATTACAAGTTCAAATAAAGGTATTGAAATTGATTAGTGATCTTGCAATTGAAAGACAAGACCTGAAGAAAATAGATAATCCTGAGCAACGACAGAAGAAAATAAAGGATTATTCGACCACACATTTTGAAGAGAAATTATCGATGCACAAATATTGTCAACGTCTAAGCGATTTATTGATTACAAGATTTATGCAATTTAGGTCTGGTCAATTTAACGCAGAAAACCACGACTTTCTAGAAGCCATTTCTGAGAGTGCAATGATTCTCTATCCCATGTGTAAGGACAAATACCAAAGTGATAAGAATCGTCTTGTTAAAGCAATAAGCAACACATTAAAGTTATGCGAAGATTTGATAATCTCTGCAGATGTAGATGAGACTGATAGACTGAAAGACTTACAGCTCCTACTCGAACACCTCAGAACAGCAATTGTAAATATACCTCATGATGAGTTATAGATTAGAACTGGAAACTGATAACGTTTTATGTTATTCTGCTAGTTTTAAAACAAAAGTTGTGGCGAACATTTTCGTTCTTTATGGCTGTTATGTGTGTTTGAAATTGAATATATAGGTGAAATATGTACCGGTAAATAATGAAACAAATGATAAAACAGCATAAAATATCTCATATTCATGTTGACCCTCCTTATAGAAATTTGCGTAACATGTGTACAGATAATAGCGACAAGTGTTAAAAACGCATATGAAACTAAAAATTTCGGATGAAGAAACAATTCACAGAATAGCATACTTTATTTATAAATGTTAAAGAGTACATATGAACAATTCACTGATACAATTGTAATTTATAGAAAATATACCTAGGAAGTTATACACATTCAACTTTCTGGAATAAGATTTGTATTTACATATACCAGGAAAAGGCACTCGCGTACCACACATTTTGGCGATAAAATACCATGTTTACTGCCTTTTAAGTACAATGATGATACTCAATTAACCACGATTACGACAACATATACATGTGTCGTAAGTGATTGTTGAAGACGGGAAAAATTTAAAAAAAAAATCAATTTCGTATCATAAATAGTAAACATATTGTTTTGTGCAATCTAACTGATGCGTACTGTAACTTGTATTCTTCTTCGTTTAGTTTTTTCCTTCAATAAAAAGTTGATTTAAATTGTTATTTACAGCAGGAACTTACATATTTTTTAGTGTCCACGTCCCTGCTTGAACATTCAACTATGGCTATGAAAAATCCTACGCCACATACATTTTGCAAACTAAAAATCCAACTGTTTCGTTTTTGTCGATATCAAATAAGGAAGTATTAAATGTTGTGACCATGATGCTATTTTTACCCTTTTTTTCGTAACATGAAAGTCATACGTCAATGTTGTTTTCAAAAACAACTTGTAACCATCAAGTTATATCATGAGTGCACCTTTGTATACGAAGGAACGCGGTGTTTGTGTGTGTGTATTTATATAGACTATATGAGCTTTTATACATAAACTATATGAGCTTTTATAACATTTCGTCTGATTTCACGCGAGAACTGGCGATACATAAAATAGGCAATCATTTACTTTGGATAAGGATGATACGTTTTTATACTCTCATGACTGCTTTATACTCTTGGAAATACGGATGTTATGGTTTGAAACGGAATTTAGTTCCAAATATGAGCGGAATTCGTTGTTTGAAAAATCATGTGCCAACGATTAACTATCGAATCGTCTATTGCAAAAACATTACAAACGCGATCGAACATTCGAGTTACGGTATAACATAACCAGCTGTGATATCTCAATGCAGTTACAGGTTGTATATCCGGATAGTATCCTATGATAGGAACAAAGCTCTTAATCACAAAGAATTGTCAAAATTGCCATTAATGTAATGCCAAATAACAAAGCAGCGAGTTGCTTTAAAGATTCTTTTGGACTAGATTCCTTGAGCAGTTCTGGTAAGATGGTCACCATGCCTATGTGCAAAAATCCTCCAGCTGTAAACGGCAATATCCAACTTGTCCTGGCTTCTGAAAAGTGCAAGACACATATGTATCAATTCGGCTTAAATTGTTGTAATCAGACAAAGAACAAGTGCTGAGCGTGGAACCAATGTCGATTACGATAGAGAATATACGTGACAGGATAAGAGGTAGAGATTTTGAATACGTGTTGTTAATTTCATATTATTCACCAGACACCGTTTAAAACATGAGTCAACACAAAGTCCACTATCATAGCATTTGCTGTTTTTTGTTGTTGTTGTAGAAAAAGGATTGTGCTGTTTGAAAATTGTCCCGTATGCAAAAAAATACGGTTTGCAAATGCTTTTTCCAATTCGAATTTGACAATATCATTTTTGCGTTGAAGATGCAAAACACTGGCACGCAAATAAAATAATGATCTTAGTGGAAAATAACGCACACTACATGATTGGAGAGTTTGCTAGGGTACTGAGAATATGACATTATCGTATTTCACCACATGAAGAATCTTGTCTTAATCAATTGACACAATGTTTGGGTATCCCATGTGACTTCTCCGAAAATGTGTCATGAATAAGCATTTCTGTTTGCGGCTGACTGCCAAGACGCAATTAAAACGACCCATATTTAAAATCGTTAGTGACGGCCGAAGAAAAGTGGATTGGTTATAACAATATTGCCTGGAAAAGATCAGGGAGCAAACGAAGCGAACCATCATTAACAACTCCTAATCCTGGTCTGTATCCGCAGGAAGATCCACTTTTTACATGATGTCAGATGAACAATACTAGAACTTTCGGAAAATATATAGGTATCCATCATCTAAAAATCGCTACAAACTTTCTCAACAACCCAATACCATCAAAACCTGTGGTCATATATTCAAAACTTATATGACTACTCCAAAAATAGCAGCACTTGTAAGGACACTCGAAGACTCGAACCATATCCGACCATGTGACGAAGCTATATATGAGTATGTCCGATGACGTCACATGTTTATCCCAATTGACGTGTTTGCCCGAATTCCGAAAAAAAAACAAGCATCGGAAACAATAGGTATCAAAAGACTCGACCACAGATTGGAGAAGGTGATGAGTTCTCAAAGTGCTCATAGAAGATTCGAACATATTGTGACAAGGGTTGATTGCATCGGATTAACTTTGCATGTAATCATTTTCGAGTTTAATATAAACGTACTGATACCAACTGCTCTGCAAGTGCCTAAAACTACGGTATCCAGGTCCATTCGTATTACTCGATTCAAATTTGTAATCAAACGAGTTTCGGGATATTGAATTGATTAATACTTCATGAATTAAAATTGAAAGCATGAACCTCCGTTATTGTATTAATTTACCTGTATATGCATGCAGTCATTATTGTCATTTAGCAATAGTGTTGCATGCTAGAGTTTACCAGAATCTTGCAGTATATGGATCAATTTACTGGTAAGAGCCTAGAACCACCGAATTTTATACTGTTACTGTGACATATACATTCGCTAGCAAGTATGTACAATTAGTGCGAAGTTCATGCTTTCACTGTGACGTCATCACTAGTGATAATATGTGCAATCACCAACCTACTCCTCCGCCGGAGAAGAATACAGCTGCTAGAGCCCCAAAGATGCCGCCGCTGGCTGTTATGAGCTGCGCCCGCGCAGCATCCCATCTGCTGAACCCACTGCGCAACAGGATCGCGAAATCGCCAACCTCGTGCGGTATTTCATGTATCAAAATAGCGAACGTCGTTAATGCACCGAGGCGAAACGACATGAGAAATGAACCACCGACTGCCATCCCATGAGTAAAATTATCTATAATATTAGCCACGAGGTTTAGATAACCAGTTATATGCTTAGACTTATCCTTTCTGGCCTCCAGTCTGTTGCCCGGATGAACATTTAGTGGCGACGCATCAATACGGAATCCGTTCTTTCCTCCCTTCATATTCCTCGAGTAATCTTTACATAGGTGCGCGTACTTATCGCACATCGAATTCTTGCACAAGCCATTTCTCTCAGAAAATGATCCACAGCCATTCGCTATTTGCATACAACCATCGTTCTTTACTAGGTTTGTGTTGTTGATACGTTGTACCTATCACAACATATGTATTTTGGTCTTACTGCGATACCTTGCTGTCAAATGTACCAGAATATCCTTAGTTCAAATGAACGCAACTGTGTCGAAATAATAATTACTAAGATTCTACTTACTTCAGAATTGTTCCTTCCGCATTCTGTACTCTCGCAATGTCTCACGAATCCATTAGTTGTATGGGCGTCGGTGAACATTATGGAATTATTATTTCTTACTTCCTTATCGATCAGTTTATTCTCAAGCGAGTCGAACGCTGCATTGCCATTCGATGCCGAATTCTGCACCCATTTCTCGTTCAGATTTGATGCACTTGGCAACGAACTTATGGTATCTGTTTCATCACCATTGTCAACGCCAAAGAGTTTCTCCACGATAACAAAAACTAGAAATCCACTTAAGACCCAAAGACCGCATGGTATTGATTGCGAATTATTACCAGTGCCTTGCGCTGAAAATGAGAAATCAACAGTTATGCTCAGTCTTAAATATAGTATTATCTTCTTTATGGCATAATAAAGATATTAAATTGGTTGTACTTTAGACACTGAAGTTTTGGATTACAAAATTTAATAGATAACCCATTTCTGTAAATGGACAAAATCGTGGTCATTTATGTCAGGCTATGGGTGATTATTAAAATCTCAGAAAAATTGATTATATACAAACAATTTTCTCACCTATTTGCCGGTACTCGTTTTCCCATGCTTCTGGCAACAAATGAAGAAAGACATCCCCAAGTAGGCCACCAACAGCAAAGCTTAATAATATTTTTAGGGTGCAAGAATTAACTGAAACAAAAATTTGTATGGCATATCACTATAAATTGGTAAATAACACACATTTATGAACAGTTACTGCATTATTATACGTATAAACAGAGTGGAAATCTTAATTTTGATGTCTGGTATAGAGCTACAAGAAAGTAACAAAAACTAATGCTTACATTGAAAACATATCGAAACTTAAAATGATTCAACGCAATAACCATCGTTGACGCGACTATTAGCCACGACGAATTCAATTTGTCTTAAATGAAAATTACGTACTTTTGAAAATCATTGTGAATAATTCGATGCTAGGTAGCTACTCACACTATCAAGTAGCACTATTGCATACCGGTGGTAGCTCGAATCACATAGTTTAAGTAGAGGCAACCACATTTTCAATTAATCAATTTTTGGTTAATTTAATTTTATTCTTTATTTTAGTCGATTGGTTTAATTGTACTCTGTTCTGACGTAACATTTGGTGTTACAATACGAAATACGCAGAAATTAATGTGTGTACATTGGCTTTGGAAGTAACTTTTCAAATGAGCTTATTTTGCACAAAAGAAATACGCAATACACTGCTCAACGTTGAAACTTTTCAGAGAAGTCTTACAATTATACCAATCCTTTAGTTTAGTGCAATAACAATTCTGACTCACTTTCTGAGAACATGAGTCATGCATACACATTGGGAATGAAACAGAGGAGTATATGTATATGCATATGCAACAGACAATACATTTACTAGATAAAATTATGACAAAGACACCGAGAGACAATAAAACAGCTTTGTTACTTACTCCTTATATAAAGACATACACTATATCTGCAATTATATAGCACAATGAAAGCATTAAATAATTGTAATCACTTATTAGTGAATGTATACATATACTGAAAGGACTCGTGCGGTATGGCCCGTGTTTTGGATTGAGTTAAGATTTGGCCTATATTTGCTTCCACATACAATTGTGAGTACATTTTGATGCAAATTCAAGTTTTCGAGTTCATGCTTTTATTGTATTATAGTTTTATGATTATCTCTATTACGATAGACAAAAATACTTATTGGATAGAACATGGCTGCAGGCTAATGGTTCGAATTAAAACAATTTACCGAACGTCATCACCAACAAATTGTAAAGAATATACTAATAACTAGTTAACTATTAAAAAAAAAAATTACATAATACAAATACACACAAAAATCCAAAGTTGAACTGGAAACGAATCGAATAACGACATTTCAGAATGAGAATTGGAATCAGTTGCAGGATATTATTCCTAAAAAGTTTTACTTCCCTCAACATCATTCTTCGATAAGGAAACATATATACACGCGTAGATAGAAGTATCAAATCTGCCGACACCAGTGTACACGGTGTATTATGTGCAACTTTATAACAAAGAAAAAATTATATGCGTATCAGTATAAACTTCGTCACCAAGCGTCATTCAGAAGATTACAGATACCGAAACAGGGAGTAATATCGGATGTTTGCAACTGGCAATGAGTTATACCGACACATGTTCTGTGACGAGAAAGTGGATTTTCCCCGCAGTCATTCTCGCAATAAATGCATTATTCCAGAACATGCAAATCTACCAAACGTAGGTAACAATATATCCGGAAATTATTCAAATAAAAGCACAGTTCGATTGTACATTTTATTTTTTGTTGCGCCAGAAAAGCCTTGTAACAAACGAAGAAAATTGATCAAATTGTTTCAAATGTATTATCGCAGAAGTATTATGAAAAATATTCGATTTTATCGCACGCGTAAAATGTGCATATTCGTGACGTCTGATTAATTTCCCGAAATACATTGATTGTCGGCCATGGGCTAAGCAGCTTTCACATTGCACGTAATCTACCTGGATCGGGTCCCTTATCGGACTCGGACAAAGAAGCGATACGTAGGCAATCGGTGGAGATCCCGTGCAGTGTGAAAGCGGCCTAAGGAAAACGAGCATCTTTCCACGCATGTCTGATTAATGATAAGGAGCTTATCATTAGAAGTACGTTTTTCACAGATATAACGATGTCACAACAAACGTTCGAAATGTTAAATATTTTCCTGCCACTTTCGGTCGATTTAGCTTCTTTGTGAGACTGCTTCAGCAAGATATGTATGCACAAGAAGTCGATTAAAAGCATATACATATAAGAGGAAAGTCACGCAGGGCGGCAAGCTTATAGTTGTTAGTTATCGACTATGAATAAAAGTGATACGAGAAAAAGGCTGTGCGCCGTGGACACTAGTATTTATGTTTCTATGGTCTTATTTTTGCCGGAAGTAGCAGCGATGTACTCGAAAAGTGCAGTTCCACTTTTTCTTTCTTAAATAAGAAACTTTTTGTCGTCGCACAATTCTGTTCAATAGTCTGCATATGAAAGCATTAGGGTGAAATATCCGTAAAGTGAACACTTTACGGTATATTCAGCATGTCAGGCCAGATGATCTTGTATATCTCATAAACAATTGACTTTTCGATGACCTTTCCTGACGACTTGCATACGCTTAATAGTACGGCGAACAGAGTTATGTAAAGGAAAATGTGGAGTACAGTTTAAGTAAAATAAAATAAAAAACCAGCAAACTTCTTTATTCGTCATTCTTTTTTCCTATGAATTCATGCATAAACGTGTAACAACGCGCATGAATAAATATGTGTGCATTTGCACAGGATGTCCGACAACTAATGGTACATCGGGAAGGCAGCCATTCTACATGAGAAGAAAGCAAGTCAAAGATGTTGAATACAATATTTGTGGTAGGAGGCTCCGTTTCTCAGGAAATTGAATTTGAATCCTCGTGATTCTTACTGTTATCACGATTTTATTGGTCTGGGTTGCTTCACATTCTGTGAATACTACGTAACAATTAAAACGAACACTATAACTACATAATTAAAACTAAGGCAATGATAACAGCAAGTAAAAAATACCAAGGATTCAAACTCAATTTTGTGAGAAACAATGAGTTGTACGGAAAATTTAATTTGCTAACATTGTCGTTGCATTTTTTTCAGATGAAACCGTCGCCTTTCCGATTGTATCACGATTTACTGGACACTGTATGCGTCAGCTTCGGACGGAATGTATCACATGAGGACTGCTTGATTGATCGGGAGCATGTATTTCTCTATCACTCTATTGCATGTAGATGTCTCGCCTTATTCTAACTTGAGAGCCAAATATCGGAATACTTTCCGACTACCGGTGACATGTAACTTTGCCTTTTATTTTGTAGAACAGTATTTGTTTGAAATGAAGCATTTATCGTGATACACAAATGTCAGTCGTACAAGGTACATCGATCAATAGTCATTGAAAATTCCCTGAGATAAGTTGGCTCAAAGTTCACGCTCATTCGCGTGACAAGCGAGTTTCATCGTAGAATTGAAATGCGCTCGGTTCTATGTTAACATTGCTCAAGTAAGTTGTTGCATAACACGAAAACGTTATAAACTGTCGCATGACAGCCTGTTCTTTAAAACTTATTCTCAATTCACTCCACACAACATAGAAACGCTGCAAAGAATTCGTTCGAAAGCAACGTAAAAACTGTTAATCAGCATTATTTAGATTATTTGACACAATGGCCAAGTCGAAATCGCTGCTTAATATCGCAGTCAACTTGTCACAGATAAATTCACAATATCAAACAATACAATAAAAGATACAAGACAATTAGAAGAAAGAAAGAATAGGAAAAATCGATCTCAACTCTCACCTAACAGGCACAAAACTGTGAGAGATTGTAAGCAGGAATAAACAACACCCAGCATTAGTACCGTGCAGCCTTCATAATACAACGAATCAAGCAATATTCTGCCAAGCATATTCTGCCTTAATAGTACGTTCAATTTTAAACTCTTGAAGAGTGTAAGTTCCAAAACATGTTGAGAAAATAATAAAAAGAGTTTTAATATCGTTTCAGTCTTGGAGAGTGTATTGCGTTCACTTACAAGCACATAGCACGGTCGAAGACCGTCATACACATTCATATATAACTTTTGGCGATATTGGGTCAATGGGTAACTAAAAATGTTAAATTCAATTTTAGCCGACGTGCGACGTTTGGGCAAATGTGTCATGTCCAACTCACTGACATTTGCTAATGACTAAATTGTTTAAACTGCGATTGTGTGCGTGTTAGACACCATTCAAACTCATTGAAACTTCTTAATACTTCTTAATACTAAAACCCACGTCTTTTCTTCTTCGAAAATGTTGTTAAATTATATTCACAATGTTACATACGGGGCTGAACACGTACGCAATCAAAGTTTACAATAGTTTAGTAATCCACTCACCGACTATCGTCATATGTTTGAAAATAATGTTCGGTAAACGTAAATATGGTCACTATTACACAAAGCATTCGCAACACTTTGTTATTCTGAATATTTGTATAAATTGAGTACGCATTAAAACGCAACGGGCAAACCTTGTGCGCGATGGAAATGTACTGGCCGGAATTAAAATTACACAATTTATTCAACTACGAAATTGCTAAAAAAAATGACATTGCAGTTCTGTTCTTTTGTAGTAGAACATTCACATACTACCGTAGACGACAGCTTTTTTTAAATACAATAGATATTGCAAAAATATTTTCTCTCATTACTTTGAAATGGGACTGTCGCCGGTAATGAGGAATACATTTTTTATCGTATTTAAGAACGAGATAACTGACAGATAATGATTCAAAGGCGAAAGACAAGCCAATTTTACGTTGAGAAAGATAACATTTTTGTATGATGAAGTAGTAACAGCAATTGGTACTTGGGTTTGTACTTGAATGCCAAACAAATGACGAAGACCGATAATTATATTATTTGATGTAAAATTCAAAACGACCGTAGCGTGCAGCAAACTTCTCCCGCGCGTGGTATTCGATTAATATTGCAATCATTAGAACATTTCCCCTTTCGATACGATACAAATACTTATTATGGAAAAATTGATCAAACTAAAGAAAAACGATTGCAGTGTAAAAAGTTGTGTGTCATGGCGATTATTATTTTTCTATGATTTTACTTTTTCCGAAAGTGCAGTTGCAGTTTTTCTTTATATGACACTCCACGTTTCATTTAACATGAATCACTTCTCTCAATATTCTGCGTATTAAATTCTTAAAGCAAGGTCACCGAAGAGTCAACCTGTTTGGGAACCCACGAAATTTTAGGTCAGGTAGTAAGGACGATGTCGGCGGTTCCTAGGCTTCATTTTAAACGTTGCTCATCTATTATGACACACGCAATATTTTACCTAAAATGTTCAACATCTAAAGTTTTCATTTTACGGATCCTTTTATACGCGCGAAACATTGAGAAAGATCGAATTAGGCAGTGTGCAGTTGTATTGAAAGACAGAAAGTGCAACCGCACTCTTCGAATGTATTTTGTCGGAATTTTGTATAACAGTTAAGATCTTAGAAAGAAATTAATTGCCCCGTCGTGCCGTCAAAATTTCTTCTCTACCATTTTTTTCTCTACAGTCAGTGACAAAGGAGCCCGTACCCGTTGCGTGAATCACCCTGTATACACACTTGTATCGTCGCGGGGAACATTCAAATTAGAATTGCAGAATTTAGCCCGGCCAAACGGGCGCCAGTAAATTTCATATTCAATATATTGTATTTAAGGTCTTATCGAACTGCATTTTATGTACTGCATTCCAATATATCGTATTTAATGTATTATCGAACTACGTGTATAGTGTAAAGTAAGTTCCACAACCTTGTCTGTTACAGATTGGCGTAGTGCAATAACGGTCGCGCATACAAAACGACTAGAAACAACGCGGTGTCTAAATAAATTCGAATGATCTGAGTCGAGTTCTCCCATGAAAAAGACTACTACTTTACAATCCAAATCTTTCAAATGGGACGAAAATGAAGAATACATGAAACCGCGATATGTTCTGTGAAATATGGTGTTAAGCTAATATTACAAGCTTATTGTTAACAATAGAACTATCGAGCAGCCAAAATGACCGGTATGACATTTTGCTACAATGAAGTCTAATGTTCAAGATATCTTATTTCCGAGAATTTTTCCTGGATTTTATTGAAATATGTACATCATTAATAAGTGAAAGTAAGGGAAAATTTCAGAAAGATCACGTAAGTGTGAACCTTCATTGTACCAAAATGTGTAACGAGTCATTTTGACCCTTTGGTGGTTTTAGTGTTAACAAGGCTGTGGGGGACACTGTGATGTTGCTGTAATAATTCAATATCCAAGATATTGTTTGAAGTATATACCTCCACTCATTGTCAGACCCGACATGGTACCACGGACATATATGCGGTCGACTCGTTAAACGGTTTTATCCATTGTGCATTATAATGGACAGCGAACTAAGAACCGAATATTTTGGAATGCTGGTCGTTGAAAATAAACCCGACTTACTCACTGTTGTTGCCAATTAATCTGAGCCACCATCTTCGTTCTCGCTAATCTCAGTACTCGTTGTCGTGAATTATTTGCCTTGAAAGTTCAAAGTTCGCTGCACATTTAAAAGTGGCTATCACGGTGTCACTTTTACGGTGTTTGAAATTGCAATGAACGTTTTGTGATAAAATGCAAAAATTCCCTTTTTTTATATTCTTATCATGTAACACGGTAGTAGTTGGTCACATACTCGTTACATTATACAATATTACGACATGCCGTTAAACGTTTTGATAAGAGCATTTTTTCGTTTCTAATGTTCTGTTACAAGGGTTCATATGGAATTTAAAGCAATGCACAGGGTGTCTCGCATTAAGAGCTATAAGAAGACAGACAACTTGATGGATAAAATAAATGTTAAGGGATTTCTTAGACAAAAAATGGGGACGCATTTAACTTTTTTAATAAAATAACGACGGACATTATTACATATTTGGGTAGCTATCGTCAAGTCCTATAAAATAAATATTGTGGGACTTGGTGAAAGCTCTCCAAACGTGTAAAAAAGTCTTCCCCAACTCATTAAAAAACGAATAAATGGGGTCTCGTAATACTTGTTTTGTCCAACATAAAAAAAATAAAAAATCATGTTAAAGATTCTCCGCAACAAAACACGTCAATTTTGGAAAACAAATTGTCATGTTACGAAAAAATTGTCTGAAGATGCCATTAGCGTACCAACATAATTTGGATAGAATTGCTTCATGCATTTCTCCCCCAATAATTCTAACCATTACAAAATATAAATGCGGAAATGTATGCACATGTATGCAATATACAGACAAAATCGTTATACAGCCGGGAGAATAGATCGATTCCTTGGCTAAAAGTTAAATCTAAAGTATAAAAGAAATTTGCATCGCATGTCACTTCCTTTCCGCGATAAACGAGTTTGAAAGTCGCCTAATAGCGCCGCGGGCGCGACTGGAAATAACGATCTATCGAATGATATGTAAACTATATCTTACGTCGTCGGTGGCAATTCCACACAAAGAAGTCAACAATTTAAAGTACAATTTTTGTTCGCACTCGACTTTAAATCCTCGGTTTTGTTATTGCGGTTATAACTTGTTTTATGGATCGGATTGGTTCATACTCTATTTACTTTATGACATATTTAATAATACAAACAGAATCCGAAGCGATTAAAACTATAACAAATTAACGACAACAAGAACAAAAATGCGCCGGCACTCGACTTCGTTTTTCGAAAACGAAAGTCAAAATTATTCTACTAGCAAACAAACTTCGATATGTACTGTTACGTTAAACTTCACTACGTTTGGCATTGGGTCATGATCTTTACCGGACAGAAGATCGAAAAACAATATAACAAACGAACAGTCGATCAAATTGCTGGACGTCCAGTTGGCCTAACAATAAGCATGCCCCTAAAGCGCGAAATTCGTGTCGACTACACCGCGGCCTTTCCTTGCTAGCCAACACAACCAATATATCATACACGCTTACATTTCAAATATTCAAAATCGATTCTCTCGGAAACGAAGCGCCGTAGGAAGCAAATTTACTCGCTACTCTCAATTCATTTCCGCCAAAGGAATTGGTCTGCCGCCGGTTGTGCCACGATCGTGTCCGCAGCCTGTGTACACAATCGTTACTGTTATTTTTTCACTCTGAACTTCTCCGTTCTTGCGAAAAACATGTTCGCGGCAACTCTGTTATGGTTATAGACGCGGCATGTCAACAGAAAAAGAGTACGGACATTGCGAACAAAAGGCAATGAATACAATAACAATAAGCATAGCGGTCGGACGTTGACAGGAATGATTGTTACCTTCATTCTTCAAGTCGATGCCTTCGTCGATAGGAATAACCAGAAGAGGAAAGATCCCGGCTAAGCCAACCATTGAACTGCCGACCAGTGAAAACAACCATGGTCTATACACAAAGTAATCAGATATTGTATTCCAGGGCGACCATGTCTCCTTCGTGATCATCTCATACAGGAAACCACCGCCATTGTCCGTGCAGTTTTGCATGTGCATATTCAGTGCCATATTCCGCGTGTTAGAGCGTGTACACGCTTGCTTCGCAAAGTAGTGCTCTCTTCTCCGTCAGCGCTACACGCCTTCGAATGCAATAGGCAGACTATTTCTCGGATTTTCGCTCCTCGAGATGGCATATATCATTGAAACGGCGTCGAACGGAACACAAATATTCCCAGTCAGCTGATCCTTAGTGCGAAGAATTTCTTAGTTGTGCTCCCGTTCTATCTTTCTCTCTCGCCTCTCTCCACGTTTCCTAGCCTCCTCTATGCAGCAGCGTGTTCTGTAATCCGCAATCATATAATTGCCCGCTCTCAAAGTGTGACGATTTCGTTAGCGCGTCCGAGTGTCGGACAAACACGCGCTCCTCGACGCACAAAACGTACCGTTTATTATTGTGGAGAACCAAAGAGTTCGTTCGACTGCCTTGTCCTCCGGCGACGTGATGTTGACAGATATTTTCCACGAACGGAAGCAATTCTCAATCGTCCGGACAACGGACTGCCAAGCGACCCGACTAGCCTACACTGAGGACTGAGCACGGACGCTTTAAGTTAGGCCGCCCTGGCCTCTGTTACCTTCGCCTTTCTTGCAAATCGAATCAGATCACTTCTTGTATTACTTCATGTCGTCGCTGTCGTGGCGATGCCAGCGATAAGGCAACTCCGAACGAGGACCGAGAAAGCCACCCGCGACCGTCGTTGATCTTCGCTCTGTCAATCGACCTCTCGCGGCCTGTATGTACCTCTCTTCCTACCTCGAATTCGGTGGGCACACGCACAGCTACGGAACAACACACTTGGCTTCGCATGAAATATTAAATGCACAAACTTCCTTCTGCTGCCACTGCCGTTCTGCACTTAACACACGAGTGACTACCGACTAATGCGCATTACGCCAGCAGCCCCTTTTATAGCCACCGCCAACGTCTACAGCGCATTCGTCGTCACTCTGAAAAGGACGAAATGGCCAGTATAGACGCGAGCTGCGCGTCGGCGCGGAAGAGTGAAAGGATGAAGGGTGTATATATTTTTCCCTTTCAGTCTTGTTTCATCTTTATTGCGTATTTTGGCACCGACATGTCCCACGAATGTGTGCCGTCTGATTCGAGGCGCACGCGTAAACTGTAATTGAGCCGTTGCGTGAAACGCACTTTCAGAGTCGAGAGAGACAGAGATGCAAGATGAATGGCAGAGATGTACAGCGAGGCAGCATAGGAAAATAACGACGAACGAGTATGCTGGGGCGTGCAACAATCTTTTTTTAAAAGTATGAGAAAGCTCGAGCGGATGCAGGAGAGTATTAATTATGCGCGGTGAAACAATGCACCGGAAGAAGTGAAGAACATTTCTTTTCAGTCTTGTGTACGTCGTGATGTTACGATCGATAGAGGCGCTGTTGCTTGTGGTTCATTTTGAACTGTAAGGATATTCGATTGTGTAAATTGTACAGTCAGAGTTATTTTATTATGCAATAGTGTAATGAATCCGACTCCCGTATAATCAACCGTATCTTGCGTGCGTTACGGAATTCGAGTATTACGGTATTGTGATTCGATATATTTCTAAACTTTCGCTTTCGGCATGTTGTTCTACTATCTGTCGATAACTTTATCTAGCAACGGCGTAGCAGAGATAAGCATTATCGGCACCAAATCTTTTCCGCGATTACAATATATAATGACACTTTGATTCAATTGTATACAAATATGTAACATAAACTAACACATGCACACGGACAATTGTATGATCACAATTCGTATACCTGTGTGTATAATAAGTATATGTTATTGAGAAAATATAGCTATCTTATTAAAAGTCAGGGAAATTGATGTTTCAATAAACAATTATTTTTCACTGAAAATACAAAAGCTTCACTTACCGGCGTACACGCCACTAGAAAATTAGATAATATTTTATACAATTATGTGAAAGTTACTTGGTGTAATATATGTATGTAAGTATATTTTAGGCTCTAGAGTTTCGCAGTTAGTTTTGTTTCAATAATGTGAGAACTAGCATTTGTTACATCTGTGGAGTGTAATCCAGTATTTTTAACTCAACCAAATACTGATTAATCTATGTTTAAATTGGTATTTTGTCATAAGAATTGACTATATGGGCGCAACCGTTATAAAAACTTCTTCAAATAAAAGCTATAGATTCTAACCAGCTAATTATAATACTTTTGATTATTGTATGCTTCGAATGTTTCATACATCATACATACCTACCTAAAACAAAAGGGCATCAAACTGTTGGCCTTTATTAAGAACATGGTTTAACCTTTTTAACATGCGACTGCTTTATATAGAAGATATTCTTATTTCATAATTGTATTTGATATTAAACAAATTGGTCATTACTGTTTTCATAGAATTATGAAACTTGGGGAGTACAAACTTATCTGCTAACCTCACAAATTATAGGCACATTTGTAGACTGATCGTTACTCTACATAGAGAAACATATTATTACCAAATAATTACTTTAAAGAATTTAGTGGAAAGGATATGATAGGGTAACAAGATTTTGTTATTCATGTATAAAAGATTTTCTTTTCTGCTTTTAAATTTAAAACTTTGATTACTAAAGTCTTACATAAAAAATGTTGATAGACCTTCTGTGCATTTGTGTACCAGTTTGGAAAGGCACTGCAAATAAACAGTGCAAATTGTAAAAATAATGTAAACGTATGATGATAAAAAATCACACATTTTAGAGCTATGGCAGTTACAAGGATTTTGAAGAAGATAGTATGTAGCACAATTTATCTTCACAGCAGTCAATTAACAGTTTGCCTGGCATGACAAAAGCGTTACTGATATAAGCTAGAATAATAGATAAGCTTGTTAAATCACATGAGTGTAATTGAAAGGTCATATTAATAATTACGGGATTGCAATGTAAAAAACCAAAAAGAAAAATAATATTACTTCAGTCACAACTGAAAAAGATAAACAAGGTAAGTCTGCAGATATCTAGAATTGTATAATTATTTCTTACAAGGTCAAATGGAAGTATGGAAAGAAATTTGAATGCAACTTACTCAATTCCTTGTTGGGCAACAAGCTTGACAATAACAAAATCAAATGGTTACAATTTCGAAACATATCTTGTTAGTTTTGAAACGTATCACGAAATAGAGCATTGAAAGGAGTACAATGCGGAATTCATAGAAACGATGTTGGGGTCAAAACATTTAAACTGTTACAATTTATCTACTTACGTGTGCAAACAGTGGAACTTGTTAACTAACATTCATTCAACACTACGCTTATTTTATGTTTTATGCATTGTCTGCTTCTGCTTATAAAAAGTTATAGAGTGTTCATACAATCATATTTGAATTGTACATAACTCTTATACTATTCCATAAACTTCTCTCATTGAATTCAGCTAGTTTAAATAATTAAATTTTCCTATAACTACAGATAAAATGCAATGGATATTTCAAAAGTAAAAAAATTTGCAAAAAAACCAAGTTTACTTCTCTGCAAAATGCGAAAGAATGTCTGTGAAATCAAATTGTTGCGATTCGAGGAAATCATTAATTGGAATATTTTGTGCAAATAACACATTGTACTGTATCGTAAAATCTCTCAAAATATCTGTTGATGACTTCACAACATTGTTAAAACAAAAACATTGTGTGATATTAATATAGTTTTTCAGAATTTCAATTTTACTTTAGTCTATTAGCGTGATAAGTAAACAGTTATGTGTTTATAACTAAGTTGTACATAGTCAATTGCAGGAACTACTTGTGTACGATTTCTTTAATTTACAATTGTTTCATTGTAAAAAGTTACATTTATACTGTTACATTTTGGTCCATGAAAAGTACAATGTAATCAATACAAATTTATCATCATTAGAATTGCAATGTATAGCTATTATAATTCAATAAAAAGGTTGCAAATTTTTTAAATACCAAGCGTCACAAGAATCTTCAAATTCTGGGGCATTTATGTAATAGCAGCTTATCCTGTGTAGCATTTGAACATGTCATAGAAATTGTTTTCCAGTGGACATTTGGGTTTACTGTCAATTTTCTTTTTATAATTTTGGTTACAACATTAATCAATCTTATTTTTCAATTACTTGATAACTAGATAATTGTTTGTCTAATATATACATCTCTACTTCAAACAATAAGACCACTTTTAAATAACAAGTTGGCATGTCCACTTGAAACATCAAGAAAAGTTGCTAGTGGTGGAGCGGACTCATGTTCATATCAATGTTTCTTTTACGTAACCATTCCTTAATTTATTATGATTCTTAATACATATATTTTTATTTGTATCTGTTGTAGTTGTATTCTTATGGTTTAAATTTGTTTCTGCTCCATGTTCAAATGTTAAATTTGTTCTGCTTCAAAGTCCAAGGAGAATGTACACCTCTTTATTTTCCTACATTCTGGGATTATGTATTGTTATAGATAACTTCTCTATATAAATGACAAAATTTAAGAAACTGTTTATATTAGCCATATTACTTCTTTGTTGCACTTGACAAACAAGATAACTGACAATATTGCAGTGTTCATATGACAGCTCATTCTCAAGATCAAGATATTTTATAGACTTGTTTTCAAATATTTAATTTTCATTTATTAAGTTGATTAGAAAGCTATAGTCTGATTTTCGCAAAAGATTAATACTGACTCCGTATTCCTTAATTGTCTCTCAGGTAAACTTTTATATAAGTACATAGCTGCTTTAAAAATACCTTAAGATGGGCTATAAATAGGGTTACTTAAATATCCATATTTCGGTTACGACCGAGAATTGAACAATTGAACATGTCAAAGATTTTTAACACGATCGTTTATGTGAGTTAACAGTGCAGCGATCGATGGTTCCAAAAATGTCGAACAAATTATTTCAGGCTGAAGATAAAGTAAATGAAAAAAGTTTATTTTTCATAAACGGCGACGTTTCTCGTGAAAAATCCTTTAATAAAGTAAACTTTTAGACAATTTAATGGTTAAATTGGATGTGTCACAACAAACAAAAGCATCCCTACGAGAGTATTTAGTTACTCTTGTGCGGTATATATATATATCAACTGTTACTCAGTTACTGTGACAAAATAATTGGCAATTGGCATACAAAAAGAAACGAATACTTACGGAAAGCTCTAGTACCGGTCTAACAGATGCTGCCACTCTCTCAACTATATCATAAACACGATGCCAGCAACACGCCTGTAAAGTTAAGCTACAGTTTAGCACATTTTACGCCGTTGGCCCCTTAGCAACTACATCCGCACACCAAACAATCGTTGCTACATACGAACTATATCTCGCTGTGCACATACATTCTTCTGCCAGACACTTACACAATCCGATTGACGAAGCATTATAATGGAATCAGAGTTAGGAGTTCTCTTCAAAATAATAAATAAGTTGCCCGACGAACGAAGGCCAATTATAGAGGAAATCATGGATAATACATAGAACGCTAAAAATAAATTCGTTTATAATGCTTATTATGAAAAGAACCATCGAGAACTTTCTTATCAATCAAATATATCATCAATATATCGATCCATAGTCACTCTGGTTGCTTAATGCTATAGATACAAATAGTTCTCTTCGATATGTACCATGGCAGTAGTTGTCCTATTCATTACTGCAGTTCCCTTCGTTCTCGGTCTTTTATGTCGATTTCCTTTTCGCGATTGTAAATTCGATACTCTGGAATATAGGCAAACTGTCTTGCGTGTGTGTTTAGTCGAAAATGATTATTCGCCGGCAAACCGCATGCATCGTCACTACCATCGTCGCACAGGGTCTCAACAACTTTGAGTGATCTATGAAAATAAACATTAAATAATCCAAATGGCGCTGAGTGAAAATAGAATGACTTAAGACAGTGCGGTCTACGAGTGGGGCCCCTCACGCCGCTGTTTCCACCTCCACTAGGTACAAGTCTTTCTGTATGCCGATCATACCACACATACCAGTGTGGCCAGAAGTCGCGGCGGGCACCAGCGGTGTCCGCGGGAGTGGGGGCACGCACATTTGCGCCGGGGCCCGGGGCACTTTCTTGGACCGCACTGACTTAAGACGGTGAAATAATGAATATAACAAAGTGATAAAGCTACCTCTGTTTTGCGAGGCGCTTCTTCTTTTTATGCAGCGGCTTGGTTTCAATGATCATTTCTTCAAGCTCGAAGGTGGGGTCACAATTGAGATGATCTTTCGACGGTGTGAACGGTGGTTTAATTCGTTTATCCAACACTTTCCCAAAATCCAGATTTTTCATAGCAGACGTCTGCTGAAGTTCTGCTACTGTACACAAGCGTTCGCCAGGTGCTATGGTTAATAATTTGTCGAGGAGTTCCCGGATCATCGGACTCCAGTGCGCAGGGATGGCTGCTCTTCCTTCCTAAAATATATTACTTGATAATAACCACGGTGTACATACAGATTATTGCTATTGTTGCTGAAATTTCAATCAGGAAGCGAAGAAAAATCGAACTATATGTATATATTATATGATATACATGTTGCGCTATTGTGTAGCAATGAGTATTAAATATATCTCGTAGTTATTATTAGTTGAAATAAAGGTACTTGTAACTCAATACTCAATACTCTCTGATCGAGTAACTTGAGTATAGCTCGACCAAGCAAGATTGAGAGAACGGGGCGGTGACACGCGGACGTGAAGCGATGTATATACTATCTACGCTGCCTTACGCGGAGCATGTATATAATACCATATAAATACTAATACACACGCTACGCTGACAAACTGTACATGCTGATGATAATTTTCCAATGTAGTTTGACTAAAAGAGGTTGAAGTTCGAAACAGAATGTCTGGATCGCGCTCGGTCGCACGCGATTGGGACTGCTGCCCCGACTGTACCACGTATTCGTATTGCTATCGGTGGTTCCGGCATGTATGTGTACGTGAAGAAGAAGTGAAACAAGTAGCAATTCGCATGTTACGCTGGTAAACAGTATGCTGCGGCACTGAAGGGGTAGCCAGGACAGTAGTGGGAGAAGTGCTTCCGACCTGTTTCCACAAGATTTGGATGGAGCGTACTCATTTTAGAACGCTAAATGTACGGTCCAGCTATACATTACACAAGCGTAGTGTGTGTTTCGTTGTGTTTTGGATTGAGAATTCGTAAGTGGGGGGGGGGGGGGGGGGGGCAACGAGTATGTGCATACTCCGCGTATAGGTGGACCAAGCGATAGTGAGACATGTGGGCTGCAGCACGAAACGTGGAGCGAAAATTTCTCCCGTCACCTGCGCAGGGCAAGCACGGAATAAATACTAAACACAGGACACACTGATGAACCGCATACACTGATGATTCACACACACTACATCGTTTCTACTCTGCATTTCGCAACCGTAAGGTCTCACTTTCGCTTGATCCACCTGTTCACGGTTCAGACCAATAGCATCAATATAGCATTGTTTCTCGTGCTTATCGAGTGACATATGTTTTTTTAGTGGCACTAGAGGCTGTAATTGCGAATGGAATTAAAAGTGGAGTTTTTCGGTGACCCCAATTATGATAGTGAGGGGTCGAAAATAAGCTGTCACGTACTTGTAACGTTCGCATGGCCTCCTTATTTGTTATAGTGGAGCGAATGAAGTAAGGACGTTCGCCTGCTAATGTTTCCCAGGTGAGAATTCCCATGCTCCACCAATCCACTGCGTATCCATATCCAAGAAGTGGGTAGTCTTCGCAAGAGCACATGTAGATTTCCGGGGCTGGTGCCAATGAGTGCATTAAATGAGATCGAGTAAGATCGAGCGAAGAGTACATGCTCGCATGTTTTGAAACGTTGTATCTCAAGAGAAAGTTGCATTCGTGTACGTCGTTGTACGTACCTATATATGGTTTCGTTCCTGACATAGAAGTTGCCAGTTTCCCATTTTCCAGTACTGCCGCAATATTGAAATCCGTCACGCGAGCGTGGCCTAATCATAATTCAACATCTTTATACAGGTTGTATTTATACAGGGTGTCCTGTAACTGGGGATATAACAAGAACAGTAGCGATCTATATGAAAAAGTAAAGCATAAATGTAAAATAAAATGTTGTCATACATATAAGACTTTGTTGTTAAGATCGACTTGGAATTCTTGGATTCTTCTTGCCGTTATTATTTTTTGATTGTCTGGTATATGGTTATTATTAAATATAGGATAAAGATAATACGACACATTTTATATTATAAAAAAAAGTAACAGCAAGAAACAAAGCAAAGATTCGAGGCCGATTTTCTCAAAAAGTCCCATATGAATACACTTTATTTTACATTTTTGACTTATTTTTCATATAGAATGCCACCTACCCATTTGTACCGCCATTTTCCGGACAGTTGATTGACATTATCGAAATAACTAATTAGATAATAAAAGGAAAAATTATATTTTTTTTGTTCATAAAAATTCGCGATATTACCTCAACTTTTGTATCTGATTATTCGGTTCTTTATATTTTCAATATAATCATCTGCACGGTAATTTTCTTACCAAGCTATTTAAGTGTCTGTTGTGTTGATTATTTCAGATGTGGGATGAATTCTTTGATATAAGAACAGCATTCAAACTTAATAGCATTTTTGTATACTTAAAACAAATAAATCTGTACGTAAAAAAGACAAAGCGGCAACGTTAGATGTAATAATGTCAGCTGCAAATAAATATTTGTTATCTCATATTCAAACAAAAAGTGCCCATCGCTGTTGCAAAATAACTCTCGTAACGGTTGCCAATATTTTGATGCCGTGATACACTTTAAGCCGTGAATTGTTGATCGAGGACTATCGGTATTGGTTTTAAAAAAATATAATTTAACGTTTGCTTTGTTGCTCAACGTACAGCAAGTGAGGTGCGGACAGTTATTACTTATCAATTCCATTAGTTCTCATTAAATGTTTGACGTAACATCAAATAGGTATTGTAATTATTGGTTTCAACTTGTACCTTCTTCATCGAGTAAAATATTATCGGGTTTGATGTCTCGGTGAATAATCTTGTGGTTTTGTAGATAGTCGAGTGCCAATGAAATCTCGGCGACAAAGAGAATGACACTCTCCTCAGAGAATTCAGTTTCTTGCTGTATATGGTATCTGAGATCTCCGCCCAAGAGAAGATCCGATACCATAAAAAGATCCTCCTCGTCTGGAAAATAATAAAAATTGAATCTCAGAATATTTCAACGTCGTTGCATCATTATGATCTCCAAGCAACCGACTTTTGCATTTTAAGGGGGTCTTTTACTGTGGAACGGGTCTTTTTTTTTTTGTTTACAACTAACTATCTAACCTTTTGTCGTCAACTTTTGTATACATATTTAGTTACATTTTAGTGACACTCACAAACTTGTTTGAAGAAAAGTATAAAAATTGGAGGCATTGATTACAAAAAGTCTTGCCATGGCTCTGACGATTCCGGGCATTCTGTTATTCCGAAGTAAGAATGTAAAAAAGCATTATTAATATGGATGAATGTGGCTATCGTCGGTACTAAAACGAATAAATCACGACACTTTGAAGTTTAATTATCGATTCTTTTTTTTTATATTTTTCGTACCTCTTGCAGACTATAAAAATGATAAAACCTTGAATCAATTCTGCTTTCCATACTGTTCCAATACTGTTGTTCGTTGGATTTCTCCGATCCCGGTATCTTCGTTAATTTTAGGAATTTGGACATATAGTTTGCAGCCGAACATATTTTTTAAACTACATTTTTTAAGAAAGGGTACCAAAACAGATATTTTGTTTATTGTTCTACATTGAAAGACCCCTTTAATACAACTCCAAGAGCTTGTGGAGATTCTCGCTTACCTTGGAAACTAAACCACAAATTCACGATACATGGATGCTCAAGTTTGGACAGAATTTCTACTTCCCTTACAATGTTTTTCAATGCACCCCTCTCTACGCATTCACTTTTACGGACATATTTCATTGCATACATATTACCCGCGGGGCCCCGCTTCTGCACGATGCACACCTAAAATTATATTTTCTGCTCACAAGTGTTTGTACATAAAACCCAAAGTAGTAGTGATAATAATAATTTGATTGATATTGATGACTGGCAATTGCGGGTTAATAATTTCTTCGCCTTGAACCATTACGTACTAAGTATATACCTACCATACTGTTGTGAAAGTATGGTTGTCACCATTCTATTCAACGGTCTTGTCGACATGGTTCGTTTATGCATGATTAATGTATGGCAGATTTTAAATTATAACTTTCAAAGTGTGCCAAACTTAAACACGGTCCGATTTTGTATATACCTACTGTAAGGTCCAGTTTCTACGTCTATCGTGTCCTTACTATTGTTGAATTTGCGGTCATAAAGTTACGCGATGAATGCTCCATATCTTACCTTGCCAAAACTTCCCTTGCCAATAGTGCGCAACACTTGAAAATGGTCAAAATTTACTGGAACGGAAATCATATTTCATCATGTTATGTTACATGTACAATTATTTTAGCCTTATGTCTACATGAAAAATATAATTTTGAAGACGAGGATATTGTATCCATTTCGTCCATAACCGTAACAGATACGTCTATTACTACATATTATTACACTTTTTTGTCATTCTCAAAATTTTGATAACTGTCCTACGAGATGCATAATATGATATTATTAATATCTTTGAGTAGTCACATATACTCATAATCACGTCTTTTGTTCGTTTCGTTAAAATCAATTTTTGACCCACTTCTACCGAACCGATTTTTTTTTAAAGTTTTGCACTTATATGTATTTGCGACAACAATACAAATGCCCAACAAGCCAATGTTTCTGTCCATAAAAGGTTTAAATGGATATCTATTAAAAAATGAATCACTTAATCGCAAAAAACTAAAATGTATAAAATAAAATAGATATAAAAACATTTGAAGATACGCAGGTTTTGTTAGCATGCACTGTGAAGTAAACAATTTTTTAAACTGTCACTACATTTTTGGTGATATGTTACTAAAAATAGAATCATGGGGTGAATTGTCATTCTCACACATGTCATTTTTATGTTATCACTTCTATTATTCCCTAAAATTCCGTAGTTGTCACAGTACAATTCTTCTGTGGGCGTGCCAGGAATTTTTTACAGCGCCATTTCTATCCATTACATCTAGATTTCTGTTTGCGGTATGTATATTTATCAAAGAATTTTTTGTTTTACCTTATTCGAAATTGAACGTTAAGAGTGTATTTTTTGCTCTCTACAATCAACGTAGTATAATAATAATAAATAATAGTTCCGAGATAACTAAAGTCGTTTGACTTCCAAGGTTTTATATAGGACGTTTTAAATATGCGTATTCAACTGAAACGCGATAAGAAAACTACTTATAAGTTTATTCGAGAAAATATACTCGTATAATGGAAAATAATACATCTTTGACTTTACAAGCCGCCTAACAACTCCCTTAATTTCTTTACGTGAACAAATAGATAGATAGAGGGCAAACAGGGGGTATACAGGGAGTCCCAATTAAATCAATCTAGTCGATTTGCTTCGATATTATTGGTCATACGAAAAATACATGTTTCAGATGAAAGTGGATCGGTTTCAAAGGGACATAATCTGATGTCAATACTTTCTGCAGATGGACCTGTCGAGGAGATCCAAGGATGAACTTTGGTGTTTCAGACAGTACAGAGTACAAATTTTGACATTTTCGAATAGTCCAACGACGCTTACTTGAAGTATTTTTCGCTGTCTTAGATGACCGTGGTGAAATCGCTGTATATATTCACAAAGTCGCTACGACTGTGTGCGTGTTGTACCGTTTGCATGTGGCTACACCCTCACGTGCAAAGAACTGTTGTCCTCAGATTACGCAGCCCCCGAAACCGTTTCACTTTTTTCCGACGATGAGACATTTTTTGACATCATCAATAATTTCGACCCGGTTGATTAAAATGGGGTAGCCTGTATATAAAAAAGAAAGAAACAAAGACTTGATAACGACTCATGTAACTTACCCTCCTCTCCGAGCACGGGAACACTTCTTGCTGATTGACTGCCACCCATCTTGTGTCAACGGAGCGCAAAATGGGACGCGAGTACTGCCGATAACACGCTGATAATGTAAAATATGGAAAACACATTACTGACTATCCGAGAGTCCAACTATTTCGACGACCAAAATAAATTCCAAAGAAAGCGGGATCTTTTTTGGTTTGCATATATCGCGCTGGTAAGACGTCAATTTCTGATTACAAAATCGTACTTAGTTGATGATAATAATAATAATTTAAATGTTTCTTCCAATTTGAAAGCAGAAAAAGAAGAAAGCACAATATATTTCTACTCAGTTTCCTTGCATGTATCGTATATCCTTGAAACTTCCGATGGTTTCACTATTCTGTTTTTGGAAAACATTTTCTGCACATTTTTATAGGTATGCAAAAGCACGATAAAATACCATGTTTAGGCAGCGCCGGAGACTAAGTCTTTGCAAAAAATATATCATTCTCCCGTTTACAAATTGAAGTAGTCGAATTTAATTTCTGGCAATGCAGGTTTTTTCCATGAAAGCTATGACAGATTACAGGAAGAAAAAACATAAAGGTAATACGTTGAATATAATATCTTTTAATCCGCTACTTTACAAGCCAATCAAATGAAGAAATAAATGTCTGTTTCGAAAAGCATGTAAAGGAAACGAACGTGAAGGCAATTTGTCATGATAGCAATATGTAATATTTCATGACACGATGACGTACTGTGTCGTACTATCAGTTTCATCGGGGTACGAGGGGTAATCGTATATAGGTATACCATGTGAGAGTGGTCGTCTAGAGTAGCAAAACTCGGAAACACAGCGTTGCTGAAGGATCTCATTCTCAGTACGCGAAGTTTGATTAAAATGATCAGGAATTTTTAAAATTGCATGCCAATACGATGTCACAAGAACCTCTGATCAGTTGTGCTGCATAGCGATGGTGTTCCTAACATTAAGTAACCTACCGGTTTACG
Organism: Priocnemis perturbator; assembly: GCA_963942575.1. Classification (NCBI taxonomy): domain Eukaryota; kingdom Metazoa; phylum Arthropoda; class Insecta; order Hymenoptera; family Pompilidae; genus Priocnemis; species Priocnemis perturbator. Next base: position 17,627,630 of record OZ012649.1, read on the forward strand.
TATTTTTCCGTGATGATTACTTATCGTTCTGTAAGTGATTGTTTAAATGCCTGCGGATCTTGATTTATAAACTGCCCAAGTAGCGAGACAACATCAAAATCGCAAAAACTGTGCTGTAATTTGATAAAAGTCAGGGTCCAAACAGGTTCCAAAGAAGTAGTGACACGTGAGGTGGCACAGTGCCATGCTGTAGAAGTCAGAATTTGTTTCCCTCCAGAATTCGGGCTTCTTTCTTCGAATGTTTTTTTCTGAGACATTTCATCACTACCAGATAGTATATACCAGTGGCTAACTGTCAGCTTCTCGAGCAAAGCCTACGATGTCAAAAAGACTCCGTCAACATGCAATTCACATTCGAGTCGTCAACTGTCGACTGCTAATCATCGTTACATCAGTTAGACTTAAAACATTAATAATAATGCGTATAGCTGATGCATGTGATCTCTATAAACTTGTTTCAATATTTCATGAGCCTCACTCGATATGCCGTCGAGGTTGAAGAAAAAAATGCGCTTTTGTTGCTCATGCAATTCAGAATTCGCAAGAACACGATCTGAACTTGCTCCGACAATCAGTTGCAGAATAATAAGTACACGGTCACCATAAGAAAAGACGAAAAATGATTATTTAGTAAAGCGATGGCTATGCAGCAAAATTGACCGGAAGTTCGAAAACTCTGGAACTTTTTGATCAGACGCCGTATACTGATGATAACACCCTCCTACCTCCAACATCGTTTCTCCTCCACGTGTCGCCGCCCAAGAGGATCATTCTCGCTTGGTGTACCTATATTTCAAGCTCCGTAGCAGTGCAATGATATCAGGTACCACTCGAGCACACAGGCCGGGTCATATCCGATCGACTTATCCGTACTTACTGAATTATACACTCGGGTATTACCTCACACAAACCGGGTAATAATGAATGAATTTCTAATGGCCGGAAATGTCGTTACTCCCGAATGAAGCTGATTATTACCAGAAAATGTTAATTTATTTTAAACACCGAAGAGTACAAAGTATTAACATAGCACGTGTACCCAGGTAAAGCATATCCGGATATTTCTGGTCCGTCCGGGTATTACTCGTGTGTCCGCATTATCCAGGCATCGACAACACTAGTATTACGGCACGTGTCTACACATTTTGGCAATATCCGTATATTTAGGTTGTAACAAAACACTGCCGAACGTGACGAATGCGTGGGTGCAATTGAACGTTGACGAAGTCAATATTTATGCGCCAGTTGCGAAGTTATAATCCATTTAATGGAGACCTGTATATATATACATCTTCAAGTATGTTGTTGACAATATACGATAACGTGGGAACAATCTGTCGTAGAACACCCCAACCCGTAAGAGTGCACCGTTTATGTTTGTTACTTCTCCGAACATATGATTATGTTACGGCAAATGTTCACTCGATTTTCACTTGGGCGAATTCAACGGAATAAGCTAATGTACGAAAAATGTAGGATTTTGCGATGACACAATGAACCGTGTACGCTCTACTATATAGTTACAATAAGCAAGCAGACGAATAAACGTCACTGGCGCACGAGTGTCGATACGGTCTTGGTGTTTCATGGGTACTTAATATATCGTTCTCTTTCTCTTTCCCTCTCCCTTCCCTTCACGTGCATCACACTGTTGGGATAGTGGGCGTGTCATTCGCGTCTGCGCTGCTGCTCGCTCCGCGGTGGACACTGACAGGGGCGGACTCTGGAACGCCTGGAGTTCGGAAAACCAGAAAAGCCAGGACGTCTTGGATTGGGCCAGGCTGCATTTCTTATGATTTTGGCCGGACCTGATATAAGATATAATCCAGTCTACATGACCCGAAACGATAACGTTTTCATGAATTTTTTGGTTCTTAACATTTTTCCTTAATATGTCAGCACTCTTGTGATTATTGTGCGAATGTGTTGTTACTTTTCTAAACTCTTAAGCTCAAGACGTCATTATGACCTGAAGGAGTACACAGATGACGTACGACTGAGGAGAATAACAGGTTTTAAAGAACTTAAATTCTGAAGTATATTAAAGTCTGGTTAAGGAGTACCCCGTCAAAAGAAGGACTAGAGTCATTAATGTTTGCGGATATAGAGTCTGCCATTAATTTAATTGCTAAAAGAAGGATTGTTTGAAGAAAATTATTGTAATTTTCGTGTTAACTCATATGTATTTGATTTCGTAGTTATATTGATAATTGTATTTTCTGCAGTTTCATAAAAATGTAATATAAATAAAATCTTTATCCTTTCTTTTTTACTATTCGGTTTTGGGTACATTTATTTTTCAGAGTGAGAGATCGGTAAGGCAAGGGCTGGCTATAACTTGCCAGTCCGCCCCTGAACCCTAAATACCGGCGGTATACAGGGTGAGTCGTGTAAAGGATAGAGTCTATTGCTTCTTTTTTATTGACTGATAGAAAAAAACATGGCGGAGGAAAGGTCATATGTCGTGGGAATTATTATAGAAAAATGTGGTTGCAGTTCCTTTTAGATTGAACTCCACTGCTTTTTTACATACATTACAGGAAGTCTTTGTGAAAGATATTCGTTTAATAAATATTTGACAACTACTATGTTCTTACACGGAAACACTACAATGCAGGTAACACGGATTTCGATTAGGTATACCTATAGGACCTATTTCTAGATAAAAAGTGAAGAGACACCATGCTTTGGCATTTTATCTTATTGGCCTTGGATTCCGAAGAACATCAATTAAATTATTGATGTAAGAAACAAATATGTAAGTTTTAAGTGTATTTTTGCAACTTTTGAAAATAAAGACTTTATAGGAAAATAAACATTGCCATTGTACAACTTTTTCCCCGTACCACTGTTTTCTATAGCTAATAAAAAAGAAGCTATGGCCCGTAACCGTTGCGGTACTCATGCGTATAGTAACAAGAAAATGGGAATCAAGACTATGGGTAGTAGTTTTTGAACCAAAAACTGAATATTCAAAGCTTATATCAGTGCTCCTAACCATAATAGTATTACGCATACGTACACTCAAAATCTCAGCACATACATATGTTCAATTTCCGTATGCGCACGTGGAAAAACAGCAGGAATTACAAGTATACTTGAACCCTATCCGGCTGTGTTATAATCTAATATGAATACATTTGGAACGTTTTGTACTTTACGGCTTCAAGCAAAAGTAGTGCATTGCTGTCGCTGACGTCACATGTTTATCCTTACGGAGCGTTGACCGTGAGTCGGAAAAAACAAACGACGGAAACAAATGGTATGAAAAGATCTTGCCACGGGGTGGGGAGCTGATGTCTTCTTCAAGTAATCGTATAGGACAGTGCGGTCACCGCGGTCCAAGAAAGTGCCCCGGGGCATTTTCGATTCCCCCACCCAGCTACCGTTGCCCTGGAGACGAGCGACGCTCGCTGTGGAACATAAAGGACAGAATTACTACTACCTAGTAGAGGGGGAAATAGCGGCGTGAGGGGCCCCACTCGTGGACCGCGCTGTTCTACATACTACACCAGTGCAGTCCACGAGAGGGGCCCCTTACGCCGCTATTTCCACCTCCACTAGATAGAAATGGTTCTGTCCTTTATGTTTCATCGCGTTTTTTTGTTTATGCCGATCATATGACACACGGTGCGTCGTCCGTTTCCAGGGCAACGTTAATTTAGTGGGGCGGGGGGGCCTATAGAGCACTGGGAGCGCTCCCTGGACAGCACTGGGGCCAACTGGGGCCTACCGGCACACGCCAAATTTCGAGTCGTTCCAAGTTACGACCACTCAGCTTTGCAGGATGGAAGTAATAAACAAACTCGTAGACGTTTCACTTTTATGTACACTAAGATTAAGGTATAGACGTAGGTATGTGGCGAGGGACGGAATAAGGGAAAACTGAAATAAGACACCTAGTGTAGCGGGAGAGAGAAAGAGAGCGTGTGACACATGACTGCTGCCTTCGCACGAGCACACCCGGTATAGAAGCCATTGTACTCAGCCAACCGTCAAGCTTTTCAGTCGTCCCGATCGCGTTTCAGTTATACCAGGTGTTACGGAACGGTCGGTGCTCGCCTCCCAAGTCCCAAGTCACAATGAAAGCAAGGCATATGCCTAGCGCTTCGTTTCACGGACATTCAACACTCTCGAAAACGTTACAAGAGTCGGCACCACGAATCGCTTGATTTTTCCGCTCGTCGCTCCTCAACTTCTCAGGCTTGTGAGAAAGGTGAGACGCATTATCGGCCGCACATACACGGACTGTGCACAGAAGAAACGGATAAGAAACGGACAGAGAAAGACTTCGAGTGAGAGGAGCGAGAGAGGGAATGAGAAAAAGAAAACGGATCGGAGTCCGATCATCGGACGTATATACGGAGGACATTCATTGTAGTGAGATTTGACGGCACTATATACGCACGCGGTAACTCCTGCTTTCTTTTATCGTGCCGACGCGCATCTAGCGTGCACTCGTGCAGTGTGCATGCGTTCAGCGTGTGGCGGTCAACGTGTGTTCCGGAGTGCCTGCGGAGTGTGCCTGCATACGAGAAGCGTGCGCTTAGTGGCGCGGGTTCAGTCGGTTCAGTGTGCGGTTGGCGTGCATCAGCGTGCATCAGCGTGCATCCGGTGTGCGTCCGATAGTACGCGCGTACGTTGTTGTGCATTCAGTGTGCGCCTGCTTTGCACTCGGCCTGTGTCTACGTCCACTGTTCCTCCGATGCTTCGGCAGCGTCATAAACAGTGTTGCACTATTCTATACAGTACATTAAACTATTAACATCGCAACAATTCCGCACGTAGCCGCTTGTTTCTCATTATTCGCCCTGTGCGCGCTGCTCTTTTCGATCGTATCCGCGAGACGTACAGCTTTGTCTATGAGAGTTCAACGGTTTCGAAAGGAAAGAAGATATTTGCAGCGATTGGTATATCCCTGTTCCGCAAATTTTGCTATCGATATCTCGTGCACGCACGCGGCTGGCAGAGATCGAAGAACTGACCCGACATATCGAGGAGCAGCACAATTTTGAGCAAATCGTGAGCTATGGCTCACGACTAGACCGTCCTTTATATGCATTTATCGTGTCGTCGTCATCGATGTTCAGGAGCTTCGGGACTGTTGAGTTAATTGCGAGTTTAATGGATCCTTAGAGAACGCAACGAGTATTTCAGGCATTCCTTTGTCCATATCGCACGTTATGAGCAATGCGTAACATTACTTTCATCGGTCAGTTCTTTCTGATGTCGATAATTTCGTGAATGGCATATCAGGATTAATTCTCCCAAGAATTCAAACCAGAGTGGCTGAGCTCTTGGGGGCCGAAAATTTGCCGGAATGGAGCCTGGAAAGAAGAAGTACGTTCTTACTGTTTTTCTTTTGTTTTTTTTAATAATTCCAGGGCCATCTAGAACGTGATGGGCAAAATAATGCCATGGAATGGAGATAAAATTAGTAGCAGAATTAATGTGATAGGAGTCAGAAAAGTAGTTTAGATAACTTAAGATAATTCAATTCTACGTAGGTCTTCTCTAGATTATTTTTATTAAAAACAGACATAAGACACTCTTATGGAATAAATATTGGGGATTGAATTTAATTTATTTAAACTGCTAGTTTAATTTAGATATTGAATTAATTGAAGGAAAGCCCAATAATATGCTCTGCGCTATGGGCAATTGTATCATTACAGGAAGCAATTTAATTCCAGTGTTTATTCCAATCAAAGCATTGTATGTATGTGGTCAAGAACTTTACTGATATATCATTTTAGCAGGTAATCCTTATAATACAGGACCGACAGGATAATGCATTATGAATCATTGAATTGTCTTTCTTTTCATTCAAATTCTATGGATATTAATCTATATGCGCTCCTGACCATAGGAGTAGAAAATGCTATTTAATATAGGCTTTGATGAATTAATTGTTTAGTTTTACATACACATGTGCAGTTGTATGTACACATATATGTACATGCATGACTTCTGTATTACCATTTGTGGTTTTCAAGTTGGTGAAAATTGTAGGTAATGAGTACATTATTGTGCTTGGTATGTTTTAAAAACATTTACTGGGTTTTCACTGTTGTCCATTACATGATCTACACTTTGTTGCTAATTAAAATAATCTTGTGCCTTCCATTATTTGCGTAAAAATTTGTTACAGAGTGTACGTATTCAAATTAAATTTTGGGTCAGTTACACATTTTTGGTTATACTGGATAGAAAGTGTGACTATATAGAAAAGGCCAGCAGCTTACTCTGGTTATGAACCGAAAAAAAAATATTCAATAGAAATACTGATGTTACTGTTTGTTTCATTTTTTCTACAATGCGTCTAATCATTAAGAAAAAAAGATTTATACCCCCATCTGTGCTTAAAAAATAGAAACTTTGTTCAGATTCTATTTAAAGGGGAAAGAAAATTTCAAACATTAGACAATAGTATATAATTAAAAACCTGCAATTTTCTACAGAGTGATGATGTATCAATTATACATCTTGTCAAATATTCACATAAAATCAAATGCATATGGACGAATTCTTAAATAGTGTTAAAAATTGTAAAACTGCTACTCATCTGGTACAAAGTAGATTTAATTATATTTTTCAATTATGGTCAGGACTAATGATACTTAAGGGAAGAAGAGTTACTTTGCAAACTATTGTAAAGCCCAGCATCAGTAATGTTATTAACAGTTGAGTGGAGTCGCTTGTAGTATATATGTTTGATGTGCTCCAAATTTAAAGAGACTAAGGATAATCTAAAAAGAAGTACTTCCATATGTTCAAACTTAAAACAACAGCATTCTAATAAATTGGTTTTTCATAGACAATAAATTTCTATTTTACAAATTTTTGACTAACTGTTGCCTAATTAAAACATTGCAGTAAAAAATATTAATTTATGGTAATACTATTCTAGAGACAAAAGTGTAACATTGTTACAGTCTTAAATTTCATTATTAATTAGAGCCAACTAGGTATAGGACTGTGTCCTTAGGGATTGAATTTTGTACAGTAAAGAGGAATGGTCAAGGATATATGAAGAAATGGTCTGTTCTGTTTGAGTTCTGTTGCAATACCACAATACTATCTTAGTTACATATAAACCCAACCATATCTATGTGCATTATTTCTGCCAAAATGTAATTCTATTGTTACTGTAGTATCTAATTGAAAGTTAAACTAGCAGGCTTTGAGATTTACAATATATTATACAATTATACAAGCACTTATTATGCAGAAAATGCTGAACAAAGTCAGGTCTGGTTAGGATGTTGAAATAAAATTGATGAATAATACATTTTTCAATCAATGTCATTAATGTTGTTTAACATCCATATCCAAACAATCCAGTAGCTATTATCTACTAGCATGTATTATGCAACTCTATTTTGGAAAGGAAGGAATACAGTTTGACGTTCCACGTTTGACTTATTGAAGTTCCTATTCATTTCTGAATTAAGAACAATTATGTCAGAGAATATATTGGTATATTGTACCTCAAAATTTTGTTATAATGTTTTTTTTTATGTTGCTGAAAATAGTTTCTAAGTGCTTTGAATTGCTAGAATGCTTAATCTATATGTTTGATAACGTTTTTTAGTGATACCATTTATATCAATACCATTTATATCAATACCATTTTGAAAATCAATTATTTCATTTTTGCAGAACGGCTGCTACCGGAGCATTTTTGAGTAATGGTAATCCTCAGTCCATGGGACCGGTCGTTGCAGGGTCAACGGTGCTACCATCTGTATCATCTACACCAATGAATTATAAGAGGACTTGTTGGCGAAAGGTGGCACCATGCCTAGCATTTCTTGCAGCATTTTCAACTGCTATGGCCTTACTTCTTGTTTGGAGCGAAGCAGCAGCTTTGAGGTCAGTTTACTCTTGCAATTTGGTGGTGCATATAGAAGGTGATTGCTCCAATGGCGGATAAAGACAATTAGCTTACACAAATACTATTATTGCTATTAATATAAATTAATGACATAGTTTACACAATAAATCCAAAGTAAATTATGTCATTACTTATATTCATCTCACATTATTAACTGGTCATTTACATTAATCTTGTCAAGTGGCATTAAAGTATCAGAAAAATAAAATCATTGTATGCTCTTTACAAATACGATTTGTGGCTTTACCAAAAAAATTACTTGATTGACAACTGAGGTGTCATGAATTAACTGATTGACAACGTTGTATAATTTATGAAACTGCCTCCATAAATTACCAATGTGCACTGCTCAATAAACAAGGCTTTTTTATTTGCATTACAGGAGACAAGCCTTTGATGCAAATATGACCAAGGATTACGTGCTAAATGTATCAGTGGATAACCCACAACTAATTGCCTATATAAGAGAAGTTCAGTTAAAACGAACCACACACCAAGATCCCCTGACTGCAAATCAAACAGAAGAAGAGAGAATAATCTCAAATATGTCCCAGGGCAAACAAGAAGGTGTTTACGTTGAATATATCAACAGGGTAAGATTCAAACGTCACTGTTATTGTCATTATTTTCTTAGGTCCCCTGTGTATTTTGCAACTTCTCTATAGATAGGTGCGGTCTCTGGTACTGCTTGGCTGGAGTTGAACGCAAATTGGCGAGGGGTTTTGATTGTGACTGATCCTAGAAGTTTTTTTGAAGCTCATAGGAGTTCCAGAAATACAAGAACCAGGGTTCTTCATGCATGCCTTAGCACGGACAAAGACACCAAAGAGGTAAAGAGAGCCATTGTTTCATAGAAAAAATGACAGAAATAAGTCATGTTAAATCAGAAACTTTAGATCATGCCTATGTTCGGAGTAATTTGCATTATGTTTATATATTTCGCGATATTAATCGTCGTATGATAAATGTAACTGGAGTTCTCCCATAAAACTTTTTACAAATTAGACCTGTTTTTTTTTAATTGTAACAGTCCCTGGTCTATCCGCGTAGATGCATACATGATCAGGAATTCGATACGTTTATCTATCAGATCACTTTGTCCTTACCTACCATCACTGTGAATAATTACACAGATTTGATAACTTGTTCTTAATATATTAGGTAACGTATCACCAAGAATCAGACGTTCAAGTTACCAAGCTGGGTGAAGGACCAAACAGCTTGTTATCATCGGATGAAAACGTGCCAACAACGCGATTGAAGTGTTTTCCCTTATACAGTGTATTGCTAGCTTATAATACGACGTCTTTGGATTATTTGAGCCTAGACAGTCCTGACGCTCAAGATGGCCAAGTATGAATTATCTTTAGCCGATAATAGTTGTGTATATGAGTTTATAAAAATAAAGCTGTTTCTTTAATACAGGTTCTTGACACAATTCCCTGGGATGTAATAAGGATAACAATCCTTTCAATACGTTGGAACCGACATCGTAGTGAAGCTGAAACAATAAGTCTTGTCGGCAAGTTGACGAGTAAGAGATATAAGCTTGTACATATTACGGACACCGGCAAATGGATTTTTCTATATAATACGCTTCTTAAGATCTGATTTACTACGTTGATTTATCGTTCCCTTTACATCCCTCGACATATTTTTCAGCATAGAATACGTTGCACGGTCAAACAGTTTTCCTAAGCCTGGTGGTATACGTGCGTGTGTGTGTGCGCGCGCGTGTAAGCTTTGCGTGTGACGTGCTACCGACATGCATAAAATATGTAAGTGTGAAGAATGTTCTGTGCTATAGTAATAGCGAATAGTTGTCGGGCGTGCACAGATGCCGTCCAAACTATTTTTATAGTAAAAAGATTTTGCCTGATGAGGAGCTGACTGTGTGACAGCTTTCAGCTCATCAATGTTTTATTTATAAGTAAAAATACATTCATTATCGATCTCTCTAATAATCTTGCAACAGTGGTATTCGCAATTCTCATAAGATATGGTATTATTACAATAATAGGGGTTACATATTCAGAAACAATAACAAATTTCTACTTGAGCGGAGTGCTTTCCCTTTATTGTAACTTCTCAGGATTTTATGATGTTATTTATGATTAATGATACGCGAAATCTCTCAGAACTAGTGATTACGTACTGATATTTGTTAGGATGGCTGCAACAATCGTGGATATTACAGTTAGAAGGGTTGACGGTGACAACGATTTGTTTCTGATCTCTAATGTAAAGCTTATATGCCTTACAATGTGTACACCAAAAATGAACAAATTTACTTTCGTATGATTTTACTGCGCGGTTATTTCAGTGCAAGATAAGTTAGGACACGCAAAGTACTTCTATGATGTAAGCTTAGATTTTATTCGTTACAACGTGCATTGCGCGTCGTCCTGGCTCTAATGCAAATACTGAACAGTCGTGAATCCTATTGCAGTGATGAACAGTCAGCTAGTTTAAATACCTAAACAACGGGCCTTATTAGTATGTAAGATAGTATTTTGCTAAGATATTTTAATTTGGTATAAATAATTCGTTGGTCGTGCAGTCCAATATGTGTGATATGAGTAGTTACTTAAAATTCCCAAAGAAAAATTAATACTTCTGAATTGTCGATCTTTTAGTACTAATAAAGTAAAGTACTTCAGAGTTATAGTCATACATGAAACGTCTGTTAAAGAAAACATTCAGTAATGGGTTGAAAGTGACTCGTGCATTTAAAAGATACTGTTTTATAATTATAAAATTTAATCTCATACGTAAATTCCAACGATCTTGATGCTAATGCGTCTCTCGCAGTACTTTAACAAAACGAATATGTAACGGCAATCTTCTTACACTTTGTATCAGTCAAACTTTTGTCATTTGATGGTATGTTCATGATCGTCCAACTGTCATGTTTGGGTCTACAACATGGGTCTATAATGAACGTGCGAAATAATTGTATTTCGCGTCGGTGGATACAGACTCTTTGCCTATCAGCAGTTTAAACGACTATTGTATTATTGATTTATCTGATTCTTATTTTATATGGACATGCTATTAAATAAGTCTGACAAAATTTGGATTTTTACTGTAAAAGAAAGAACGATGTAAGGCAACAACGTATTTTCATTTATTGTAATCTCATTTTTTTTAAGGAGGAATTGGACACATAAGAAAATCGCAGAATTTCTTGCAATTTTGAGGGATTATGTATTTTAATGTAATAAAGGAGTATACCAAATTTCAGAATTCCCTACTGCATAGTTCAGAAGAAAATAATTTATTAATTTAACACGATCTCTTATGGAGAAATCGCAATTGAAGCTCTTTTGTCATCAGAAGCAGCAGTTGTACAGTCAATATAAAAACTTCTGCGCTGTGTTACCGAATAATGGTAATTTTTACCGAAAAAAGGATTTTAAACGGGAAGTTAATTTTTCGTAGCTCCAACTACATATTAATCATTCATTTGTCCATGTTAAACATGCACTACATTTGTAAATATGTATGTATTTTCGCCATGTGGCATTAACTCCTTAACATTCCTCCTTAAGCAATAAATGGCAAATTCCCCGTTCTTTCATCACACATTGTTTTTGGAACTATAAACTTTTATTTGTAATATCAGTGTCCACAGACATTTGTCGACGATATGAAATAAATAGTGTTGGTATTGCTTTTTCTACATCTGATCAATTTATGGATTTTCCGGAAAAAAATAAGTCTGTAGCGAAAAGAGTGAGTTAAGTTTTTTTTTGTTACCATCTCTTCTCTAATGAGTATATGATGCTTTTGCATGATGTTCATTGGTCGTTTTATTTATGCAACACATTAAACATTTGAGCTTTAGGAAAACGTCGTATCTTCTATTCAAATAATCGACTAGTATGCAAATATATTAAGAAAGCTAAATAGGCCAAATTGTTTCTACTTATTTCTTTGATCTAATTCAGTGCGGTCCAAGAAAGTGCCCCGGGGCATTTTCGGTTCTCCCACCCGGCTACCGTTGCCCTGGACGCGAGCGACGCGAGCGACGCGAGCTATGGGACATAAAGGACAGAACTACTTCTACCTAGTAGAGGGGGAAATATCGGCGTGAGGGGCCCCACTCGTGGACCGCGCTGATTCTAATTGATGAGTTTGGTGCTTAAATTATTGGATTTAGAAAATCATTCGATAAAAGCAGTCATATTTGTTTGTATATCTAAATAGAAGAAAGGCGTCTCACAAATTCCTCGTCACATCGTTGCTATTGCAATATCCTACATTCCACATAACTCATACTTCGTTTTAACCAGTGGCAGTGATGAAGATAAATCAGAAAATAAATGGCATGATAGGGTACAATAAAACGTTTAAGGATGGTCGATAAGAATCGTTATCGACATTAAATCAAATATTGATTTGAGTGATTTATTGATTCTGTGATTTTATTGCCATTCTTATTGATCCCTCATAGGATTAGGATAATGCCGCGATTTCTGTCATAACATTTTTCACATATCCCTTTTTCTGATGTTCTCCATTGTACTTTGGTCTACTAGAACCAAAGGTAAACTCCTGACCCTGAAGGTATTTCGTGTTGTTTGCCATTTTAGTCGCCTGCGATAAAATGTCCTACCGTGAGTAAAGCGTTCATCGTATTGTAGGTCAGTTCTAAGAGTGAGCAAAAATCAATCACAGTATGGTTAATGATTATCTGGGTTCCCAAGGAATCGCTTATCCGTCACTTCTCATTATTCTTTCGTTTGCGCATTACGAGTCGTGGTGTTCATAGAACGTACCTGGACGTAAAACAGATTATGTTGACTTTGAATTTTTTTTCTAGCACGCGATATATTTGTCGGTAGTAAGAGTAATTCTAGTTCCATTTATTACGTACGTCGTACGGTAATATCGATGAGATTACTGTTGCGTGTCGAACACTATTTGTCCTTTTTCACTTATTGTTTTTTGTCCGGTTTTTATAAATTCGTGCAGCGACAAACGCGTCATTTGTTTGAGGTGCAAACTTGGATAAGTTTTTGTATGCGTCAAGGATTTTAAGTTACGAAAAGGTTACTTTCTTGCTGGAATTTGAAATAAATAATGTATATGGACGATATTGAAAGGATCACGAGCGACACGTTGACAGTATAATTAAATAAGGTAGTTTTTATTTTTGTTTTTTTAGTTATTGAGTATCGAACGTGGTCTATAGTCGAACCTTAATGCAATGCTGAAGGAGAATAAATTATTTATTTACTTTGGCACAATTTCCATTGGTTCAAATTCAAGTTGGCTAAAAAATAATGTGTAGCAATGCTGGCAACATGAATGGACCGGAGACAAAAACAATAACAGAAAGTTTATATAAATTTATGTCCTGTTTGTCCTTGCTTCAGAGCTATAGCCATTTTTGTGTTTCAATAATCCGCAACAGCTTACCTTCATAGAAAGTGCTTGAAATGGCCACCCTGTATTTATTAACTTTCTAATTGCTCTGTATCTGCTGAATATTGCCTGACCTTGCTGATTTCACACATTCTGTCCAGAGAGCGTACTGGTTTTAATTATTTAATTTGTTCTCTCGCTGAAAGCACTGAATAATACTCTAATTTATTGTCTGTCACACGTTAAAGTTGCGTAATTAAATGAATATGCTGATGCACTTGCTGATTATTGAAATACGTTATCGGTATAACTCTGAAACAAGGTCAAACAGGATTCATTTGAATTCTTTTCATCGTTTTTTTCCCATTTTTTCACTCCTGCAGTGCGTCCCATATGATACGTTACACCCTGTATACTATAAGAATAGAATCGCCCTGTATACTTGGCGAAGGTAAGTAATAACGTTGGACTACCTGAAACTGACAGATGGCATAAGAATATTAATGTATGGTGATGTAAAAAAAAAAAGAACGGAAGCCTGGCAGAATTTAGCAATAAAAGAAAGCAATTTCATGGTGTTGCAGCGTCAAAATTCAGCCAAAGAAGAGGACGTTATTGCTGGTTCGCCGGAAAATAATACTATTCAGGTACGTTTTGTGCATTGCAGTGACTCTAGAAACTAGTCATTACCGCGTCAGATATGACAGGTTTCGATTCTAGTGTCATGATCAGTCATTCCTGTTTATCGTGATTTCTACACTTTTTCCGTACGATCACACCCGATAAAGAAAGATTAGTGATAGTGTGGCCAGATAGATAATGACCACTGTGATATACGATGCGACCGATCTTGCTCTGTCCATTCGGTATTCCTCAATCGAGTTTGCTTAATCCAAAATTTAGCTCTGCCTGCCGGTTTAATTTATAAGTGAGAAGAACGTTTATGTGACATTTGCGTGGAAAAAACAGAATCTATTGCGGTTTCTCACCATTGAATCTCGATGACGGTTGAAGACAGTTCCTTCGTCAAACAGTGGAAAGACAATAGTCCGTAGTAACCGCGGTTGATTGTAAAATTTTAATTTACAATTCGGTAAGAAAGTGGCAGAGCGATTTGAGATGAAACAGTCCCTTGTGAAAAGTTGAAGTAAACAATCGCATTATAATGGAAGGTACGGGAATGATTAGTGGTACGCGGGAGGTTGAAAGACAAGACAGGCAAGAGAGCAAGCAACTTTGGCAGTATCTCTCCTCGATATCCGGTATAAAGACTTTCAATTAGACTAATCATTCTGACAAACTGGATTAATGATCTTCTACTGTAGGACGTGCATTTTAAACTTGTTTCTTGCATATTTTTCTTTTTGCTTATAAAGAAACTAGGCGAAAGTTTTTGCCGTCAGGTTTTAGTAGTATATTTATTTGTATTTTAGTAACATTCGTAAATGTTTCGAAAAGAATGGAATGAAAATTGAAGACTGCGGAACGACCCGATCGTAATAATGGAAGTCTTCCTTTTGCTTCCATGATGTCGGCCATTCTGCTTGTCGAAAATGAAAGAATCGGAAACATTTGCAATGTGGATGAGTTTGTCTATCGCACAACAGTTGGAAGTTTACCTATCGATTTTTACATACTTTTCGTATTTGTCGCGGAGTAAAGAAATTAGGGGAAAGGAAAAAACAGATTTTAGATCAATTCTACTAGGGGTGCTAACGATCGTGCAGAAGATGCGCCGAAGGTGCACACAAAACTTGATATCGTTTCGCCAAGTAGATCTTAAGATATCATGAAAGCCACTTCAGAAAACATGATTTTGAGAGAAAAATATGTTCAATGCTTCCCGCGCCATTCAAACGTTACTGTTTGTCGCGTTCTTTCCTTCGCCAATTGTAAGAATCCGGACAAGAAATTTTGCGGATACGTTTGTTACCATTTTTGTCCAAGAAAATGCCGAAAAAAAAGAAGAAATTTTTGGACAGTTCCACGGTAGAAGATCCACTTATGAAATGCGACATGTGGATAAGTCTATTAAAGACAAGATTTCCCTTGCAGCGTGCATGCTGGCGGTCGGCGCAGGGAGCGCACTTGCCTGGCCGTCGCCAGTGTTGCCACAATTTCACTTACCCGATTCTTGGCTCGAAACGACGGACGAGCAAGACTCCTGGATAAATTCTCTATTGGCAATAGGCGCCATGGTGGGCGCACTTTTCTCCGGCAAGATGGCCGACAAGTTGGGCCGAAAGAAGTCTCTCATCCTTTTAGGCCTGCCGTTTCTGCTTTCATGGACAATGCTAGTCATAGTGTCACATCTGTGGCTGATCTTTCTGGCGAGATTGATTGTCGGCATAGGTGTCGGGGCTGCCTGCGTGTTGGTGCCCACTTACGTGTCGGAGGTGGCCGAGGTCTCGGCAAGAGGCACCCTCGGTGCCCTTTTTCAGCTCTTCTTCACCGTAGGCATCGTATACACGTTCGTCCTGGGTTCCATTCTCGGCTACACTGCCTTCAACGTCATGTGCGGCCTTGTCGAGGTGCTCTTTCTACTGACCTTTGTTTGGATGCCCGAATCTCCCGTTTGGCTGATGGTGAGTAACGAATTACTGGTTTTCCTGGTCCGTTTAGCAGGATTATCAAGCGTTTGGTGTTGATCGTCGCGACGTAGAATCAACGAAGGAAGCCGGACGCTAGATTGGTGATGACGGTCCTGCGAGGCGGCATATACGATCCGGCGGAAGAACTGGCCGACATGCAGCAGGCTGTCGACGAAGCGGCTGCGGAGGAGTCGTCGATCGCAAACTTGGTCCGGTCTCCGGCTCTAAGGAAAGCCCTCATAGTCTCTTTCGGCTGCATGATTTTCCAGCAGCTGTCCGGCATAAATGCGGTCATATCTTATACCTTCAAAATATTCGAGGAGGCCGGCAGCTCGATGAAGCCGCAAGTGGCGTCTATAGTCATCGCTCTGGTTCAGGTTTGTTCTCAATTGCCTGTAATTCGTTTTCACGATGCTCCCCTATAATTCGCTGTTCTCATCCCTGAGACGTCTATATTGCAGATGATAATGTCAGGCGTGGCCGCGGTGATCGTTGATCGAGCCGGGAGGAAGCCGCTGCTGTTGATATCCTCAGGCGTAATGTCGCTCAGTCTCATTGTACTAGGATTGTACTTCAAGCTCCAGATAAGTGGGAACGACGTTAGCTCGTTAGGGTGGCTGCCATTGGTGTCTCTGACAGTCTTCATGATAGCATTCTCCATTGGGTAAACAGATCAAATCGCGTCGAGCGCAAGCTTGCTCATTGTTTCCTTTCAGTTTCATACGTTACAATCGTTACTCTACTCCTTCAGCTTAGGCCCAGTTCCATGGATGATAATGGGCGAAATCTTCACCGCAGAAGCAAAGGCAGTGGCTTCCGGCATGGCCGTCATGTTGAATTGGCTACTCGTGTTCGTCGTCACGAAAACTTTTCCCGCGATGCAAAGTGGTCTGGGCGCTGATTGGACCTTCTGGCTGTTCGCCGCCATAATGGCACTCGCGACCGTCTTCACGATATTCTTAGTGCCGGAAACAAAGGGCAAGAGTATTCAGGAGATTCAGGATGAGTTACGTGGCGGCGCACGGTTAGATAAGGCCGTCGGCTGAACGAGCGACTCAAACGAAAGGTTCCGACTCTCTCCGTCAGAGGAAGCCTTTCAAAGGCGTTTTCGAAGTTTTATTACTTATTTATTAGGCGCCATCTTAAAAGCTTACGCCGCAAGTGTATTGTAAATAACAATTATCACTGTAGGCGTTGGTTTCGCCCGGTCTCCACTTATCCCCTATCCTACTCCAAAGCGACATCGTTCTGTTCAGCTTCTAACCTTGAATAATTACTGCCTATCTAATAATTAGCGCATATAATTCAATGACCGAAATACGTGTAATGTTAGTATCGGACACAAGACAAATTTGGACCGTAGGCAGAGTGACGCTTCGAGAACTCGAAAACGTCTCGTTTTCCAGACGTTTGCCTTGATTTACATAAGAAATAGCGGAAATTTGCGTGAAAAGGCGCATGTGTGTGAATTGAAGTTACGCGTACGATGGAATGATATGTTAAGGGATCGTTTTGCTCAGTGCAGTTCTTACACATCTCCATGCAATTTTACTGATGCTTCCAAGAGATTCATTTGAGTGCGCTGCTTTCATCCAATGCTGCGGATCACATTGGGTAGCAATAATACTCGATGAAAAGATGTTGATGTAGGTAAATGAAGATTTAAACTGATCCATCATCAACGTTCTGTGCGTCGAGAGAAACTTTCCTCATTGTCAGTGCGATTGTACGATAAACTATCTCCGGCATTTCGTCTTCTCTATTTCTTCAGCTAGCTGGCTCATATCTATTCATTATCGCATGGCGAGGAGGCGTAGCACTGTGGCTACTTGATCGATAGAAAAATCATTATTGTCCGACTTCGAATCAGGTCGTCTGCTTTTGTCGAGTACCTTCTGTTTAAGAGTCCGAGTGGCTTGATTGATATCGTTCTGATAGATATCAGAAGGGTTATGTACATTCATACAGAAAACGATTGATTTACCATGGTTACGCACACCGTTCAGATTAGGTCACCGAGTGCGGCTGGCCAGTGGCTGGCTCTTATTGGCAATGCGGCTCATTTATTTGTACAATTTGATGGTCCATGGTCCCATTATTAGAACATACACGCGGCCAGATAAATTTGGGACTCGTACAATTGTGAAGAAATTTCTGCGAAAACACGTGAGATGCACATATCATGGCAAGGCAATGCTTTTTTACATGACACATAGATCTGGGCCACTGAAACAGAACACTTAACCTCATCCCAGGCATGGGCAGCCAGCTTACCATCCAGCTGTAGAAAAACCGTCACAGGATCTGGCAACTGTGCACTTTCCAAACAGAGGCTGAAATTGACTCACTATCAGATATACATGAAAAAGACTGGACGAAAGAAGAAATGCAACAGAAAAATACTATAGAAGCACTTGACTCTGACGATGATTAGTCACTCGAGTATGCATCTATCATTATCAGTCAACCACTTGAATGTTTCCATTGATTTAACACTAATCTTTATTCCGCACAAGAGAACATGAGATTCTGAAAAACGCATACGGGTAGACGAAATCAGGGCGTCTCTCCGCATGCTGATTACGATGCGCCGACGCAAGTTGCCGATATTTAAACAGTTTTGGTTCAGTAGCCCTTCGTTTCATGTAAAACCCACGAGAAAAAGGGACCTAGCTAAAAAAAAACATATTCCACACCGTATATGTGCCAACGGAAATGTTAGCAAGGACGAATAGATTGAAGTAGTAGTCTAAAATGACTGGACTTCTTTGCCTGCCAAAGAGCTGACAGTGACAGTGAGTGATACAACGCCCGTACATAATGACCGTTTTTTTTTATCTCGCGTCCTCCTTTGTTAATACATAATTGCAGTGGTCAAATGAAACTCGCCGAATGTGTTTCGAGATAAAGTTAAATTGAACCGATCGCATTTGATTTTGTAATCCGCTTGTACCGAAAACGCATTACTGCTCCATCTATGGAATGTCGTAGAAACACGGTTTGTAGGATAATATGGCTTACGTGCGACTAGGAATGCAACAGAGCGATGTTTTCAAAACTGTGGATCGCGGATCGATTTTTGGTGGATTACAAAAGCGTTCTCGAAATGTGATTTTTTTTTAATGACACATGTAGAATTCGTGGACTTAGCTAGCACGCCGATGCCGTTATTAAAAGTAACTCGAAAGAAGCGCACACTTCGCACACATCTCATTATGACAACTAGAACAAGTGTATGTGCAAATGTATTTTATTATTATTATATTAAAAAAGAATTTTGTAAACTGGTTAAATCTTGGATTTGTCCCGCCCTTGTCGCCCATAGATTTGTTAAGTAAGATCGCGTGTATGTACTTCGTAAAATTGCCAATCGCGTTCCAATACGAATTTTTATAGAGCATAACATTGTCACATGCTTTTTTACTGCAATCTTTTCCGTACGTTTTTATTCTTATATCATTTTTTAAAGAGATTAGCCTGGGTTGGTGATACACTACTACGCCAAACAGCAACAAATGTTTTATTGTGGGTTACATTGATGGCATTATGTTACCATAATCGTACAGAATCGATATATCGTATATAGCAATACAGGAACAGTGACAATTTCTTTTTATATGTAAGAAAGAAAAATAAAATATAGAATTCAATTGACACGAGTGTGTCTTTATGAAGGCAATGGGAGAAAGAAAAGGTCACACAGCCGTATCAAAAGGTCGGCTTGTTATTAACGTAAGTGATTGACTGGAACACTACGTCAATTAAATTTTGTAGTTAATTTTTCTTTCTCGCAGAATCGGTATATATTTGCTTTTTACAAATATTATAATTTAATTTGTTTTACGGGTGTTTGTTTAACGAGGGGACAATTCACATGTCCCATGTTGAAGATATAAGAGTAAAACAAACTAATACTGAAATTCTTCGAAAATACCGCCACTAACTAGACACTTAACAATTAGCCACACACGTAGCAACGGTCGATAAATAAATGAACTATTGAAATGTAACATTTTTAAACACTTAAAATGTTATCATTATTTAGTATTCTACTGATTGTAAGAATAAATCAGATTTGTGGTTTCAGTATCGACTGCATTTATACGGTCAATGCTATCCAAATGTAATAATTAACCGTATTTTGGTAATGTCACCCTGACTCAAGAGATTGCAAGTTAGAATCACATATGAATCCTATTTAATAACACCACGTAGCAGTAAAAGGATTTACTTTGCGTGTCATACGGTGTACCCGCTTATCAACACGAATCATATACTGCGCATCTATCGGAATATCTTTATCGTTGAATGCTTCATTCACGGTAGCTTGTTTATCATGCTGTCATGCGCGATACAACGATACGCCAACGGCATTCTAATTGGCGGATCTTTTTCTCATTCAGCTCACATTTTTTGATAACGACCATCGTGAGAAAGGTTACTTCCGATGTGTTTCGACCATGGAGTTTGTTTCCTAGGAGAACAGTGCCATTGGGTGGCAATAAGAATAATCGTTGCAGCATTCGATGTACATGGTGAACCATTTGAAATTAGCGCTTTAATATTATTCATCTTTTGTTTCACATACACTTTTACCAATTGCATGGTATTCGAGGTTTTATGTCCCACGGCATTGGTTTGAAGCACACTTTCCTGTTACGCTTCGTTCAAAAGTTATAACAAAATTATTTTCACACGCAAGCAACGTTTCCTCGGGAATTTATTAGTATGGCCAACATAGAGAACAGATTTAAAGTGGTTCACTCTGCGTAATCGCATGCATTCGGAATGTTTTAATAATTTTTATATCATGTGAAATACTCGTATTTAATCAATTCAAGTTTTGTCACTGCTAATCATCTCAAACTTTTCTGTCTTTAAGTTCAACGCACGTCTTGTTTCACGATAAGCAAGCAGTTCGGAGTACAAAAAATGTCATGAAGGAAAACTGTATGGGCTACGTTGCAAAAAGAGTATTGCGCTGATGGCGATTAGGAGACATAATTTTTACAGATTTTGACAGATAACAGAATATTTTGCACGCATCGCTGATTATCAGCACTTTTCAAGAAAGAGTGCAAATCGACAATTGTATGAGATCGTTTCTATAAATTGGTATAACAAATTAACGCGCAATTGATATCACAGTAGCATAGCAATAGAAACGCTACAAGCAGAATCAGTCTTTGAGCTTGATAACAACTTGTCGCAACTTTTGTCTTTCAATAATAATCGTACGCTTTTATTTCTACAGTGTACTCCTGCATATCTTCAAATACCATCTTACAATTAGATAATTCACGTTTGCCTTTATCCGATCGAATTAATAACGACAACATTAACATGGTATTCCATAAAAAAAAATGTATATGTATTTAGTGATGAACATTCCGTACGAATCGAATCAATTCGTTGACGCGTATTTCTCGATAAACATTCCTGCGCGATTTCTGCGACATAGAAGTTGCGAAAGATACTCAATCGATATCAATTGCAGGAATTTGATAATGCGGTCTTTTTAGCTAATCGAACCTGCTTCTCCATCTGTTGGTCACCGGCGCCAGTCAATATGTTCATTGCTGAACCTTTGTTTTTTGGCAGCGGGTGACCATCAATTTCGTAATGTTTCATTTCTTGTTCATTCAATGTTCAACCGTGCGAGTAATTCGCATGCCATATTTATTATGGCCTGAAATACTGAATCGAAACTATTGTGCATTACTTCAACGCACGATTATTTGTCATATGCGGAAACTTCTAAGAGCTCCCACAGTCTCAGTAGTTACCGTGCACCGAGTCTCACCAAAATTATTATCTTCGGTGCGTGTTGATTCAAAAATGTCGTATCGCAGTGCTAAATTCAGCACTGACAATGAGCGTACCCTCACAAATCGTGCATGTCGCTGGATAAATGTGCATTTTTTGCGCATTCGCCAAATTCGCCACGTGATCGGTGTTCGAGTCGTTCACTGAAGATGATGGAACTCGCTTAGGATGCATACACTGATTGCATTCATTTTCGCCGGGTTTAGGAATTCCTCGAGCTTACTTGCCTATACGAAGACCTTGGATCGCAGACAAACCTGTCTCATTATGCTACCACGGGGTGAAGTGAAGATACGCCACCGTTAATCGGGAGCAACAATATCGTGGCGCGGGGTCTGGAAGAATATATGTACATTACAGATAATGTATCGCACGTTATATAAGCGGAGAATTATCGAGCGTCTATATTACAGGTGTTTCTTACAGAAAAGGCCATTTTAATCAAGTGCGCGTGTCATATCGGTAAGTAAATTCGTCGTTTCTTTTTGCTCCCGGCGTACCTCCGCATAGCAAATTGTCTCACCCGTCGCCTCACAATGCGATACACATCATTCGCACTATGAATGAATGAATGAACTTCGACTATTTTCCTTGGATTTCGGTGCGATCGGTATCATCAATGTCAACGTCGTGTCCAGTGACCTGGAACTTAGTTTCTCACACAGTTCGTTAATTCGTAGGAAAAGTAACAGCTACGGAAGAAGAGGTTTTTCCAGAAGAATACTCGTCCGCAATCTCAGTGCGAGTAGTGTCGATAAGAATAATAATAATAACAAAGTCGGCGATGACAACGGTGATAGTAACGGTAATGACGGAGGTGATAATAATAAATATTATAAAAAAGTCCGCCTGCAGTCTCGATAACGATGATTCCATTCGCGCGAATAACTATTTTCACGTTTTTTTTCTACAATGGATATCTCGCGAGGGATTTCGAAAAATGATTAGCGATAAACGGCATCTTCGCGATACTGACTACTGAAGAATGCCTGCGTCGAACGGAGAGTGGATCGAGAGAACGACGCCGAGAGTCGTTCGTCTCACAATCAATCATACTCTACTTCCGTACTTTTGCTCGTTTGATTTAGTGACGCTTGGATTACGATCAACGGTAATAATATTATTTCTTGCTATTGAGGCATCTGCGGGCGATGCTTTGTGGTATGTTCGCGATACTGTAGAATTCAATGCAGTGCAGTTCATATTTGTTACGCAAAATCAATGTAATGATCACCGATTATCGCATGTAACTCGATGAGAGGTGTTACTTTCGAAAGTTGAGGGTTGTCTATTGTTAAGAGACACGTGATTCTACATCTGATTTAGTAGTCATCGATTATAAGTTCCTTTCGCAAAACCAGTGACGTTTTTATACATTTTATGGAAGCGTA
This sequence comes from Priocnemis perturbator, assembly GCA_963942575.1. Classification (NCBI taxonomy): domain Eukaryota; kingdom Metazoa; phylum Arthropoda; class Insecta; order Hymenoptera; family Pompilidae; genus Priocnemis; species Priocnemis perturbator. The sequence continues at coordinate 17,650,705 of OZ012649.1, forward strand.
GCTTGATTACATAAGAAGAAGAGTTTGCTGCAATCTAATATCGATTAGTTATTTGTCCAAAATATTATATGATTTTTAAATATTGCATGCTGCACAAATTCCAAGCTTTAGAAGCTGTTACAGCATATTTGTTTACTTTTCGATAGATTTTAACTGTTCGTTTATTTATCATCGATATTATTTATATGTTTCAGTAATTATTAACGGTAAAATTATTATCAATGGGACAAAATTACTTGATATTTGGCTCTGTTCAAGGTTCATCCTTAAACCACGTTTTTTTTTTAATATTCCCGGACTTTTATATATCGATGATCTTTTATATAAGATGATTTAAATATGGAGAATCTTGGGAACAAAATGTCAAACGAGTTATTTCAGTTTCTGGGCAGTTCTAGTGTTAACGAGGTAGTAAGAAAGTTAAGCTGTTTATATGTTCGAAGGAATGCACGCATTGATGCGCTTATCGTAATCATACACCACGCACAAAACGTACAGATCGTGTCATACACATTTGACATGGATTTAATCCAAAGTTTCCCGCGCGTAACGTATAGTACTACCTAATCGCGATTTATAAATAAATTTAACTCTCACATTCATTTCAAACGCTTTCTCCATTATTTCAGATTCTAACTTCAAAATAACTTGGTATCAACGAACCGGGATCGAGACATCATCATCTCCCTAAATTCGAGAGGTGCTACATCCAGTTTGTCAACGTTCCACAAATCCTGAAGAAAGTTCAAGCGCAGCAGTAAATCAGAGGAGCAAAGTGAGTACGACTCGACCACATCTTTCCCACTCAGCTCCTCCATATATGTCTTATTCCACTCCGCGCACCCATTCGCTTCATCATTGACAGCTAAACTCGCACGTTCCACAGCCATAACTGCATAGTCCAGGACTGGATTCGAATATTTGATCAATATTCGAATAGTACGAATAAACTTCGAATATCTTAATATCCAAATATTTTTACTCGAATATCGTATCCAAACTAGGTCGGGGACTGTTCAAATAATTGAATTTTTTAATATGGTATCCGAACTACAAACTTGGTATCGAATACTACGAATACCGATGAGTGAACAGTATTCAAGTTCTTCAGTATTCGAGTGTTGAACGATATTTGGATAGTAATCTAGTATTGGAATGATATGCGATCACTATTCGCACACGTAAACTGATCGAATATTCGGATACCGGTTAATTCGATGAATAGTTCCAATGCTAACTGCATAACGTCGCGCAACCTTCATAGAATTCTTATATGATGACATTAGCATCGCCGGATCAAGGAACAGAAGGAACGATCGTCGTGCCGCACGGAATCGGAAGCACAATATCGGATGCAATAACCAGTCCAGGAATAAAGAGATCAGGGCTAATCGCCGTTGCTCCGTTTACACGATTGCAATTTAGAGAGGGGAAGAGACGGAAGGAAGGAAGGAAGGAAGGGAGGGGGAATAGAAAATGGTCCCCACTCAGCTCGATGAAGAAATAGAGGGGCGATCGTATAAAGAGTATGCCTACAGTCCTGTACCAGTAAGTTCTTTCACGACTTACGATACAAGGACCAACAGTGACGCTATCATTCGATCAACCCCCGAAGAAACACGGGACGCAGTGCGTGATCGAAGTTCTTTCCGGATTAGCGACGACCAAGATCCTGCGGGTTATAGGATGTCCGAAAAGGGCTCCAAGTTCTTTCAGATCGTGGCAGCCACGGTTGGTAAGTGTCGTTACGAAGTGGAATAAACGGGCGCGTTAGCTTCTCGAATCTTCATGAAGAACTCGCGCACAAGACATTAGCACCGAACAATTGAACGCGTTTCATGCGCCTCGCAACTCGCAAGCGGAACTCGCTTTCTTAACTCGAAAATCATTTAAGTAGCGCAGTCAGATTGCGTTGTATAGCGGGATTGAGCTGAGAACGAGCTAGTTCAATGAGACAAGATGAGCACACTGTTGAGGCTCGGCATACGATATTGCACTTTTGTTTTTGCACGAAATATTCAATATCTTCGCCCGTAGTGACGAAAAGGCCCGCGCGATAGCCTTGGATATGTATATTTACCCTATTAATAGTGTCATACTTATATCCACTTTAGACGTCTCAAACTGAGGCAAATTCCATCAAACGCTCTGGATATAAATGATAGTATTTTCTATGGTCTAAATAGTGAGTAGTAGGTAGTGTATGACATAAATAGTAGCTTGCGACAGTGAACAATGGTACAGTCACGGTGCACTTAACACGCACTTTCTTCACTTTTGTACGAAGTACGAGATGCCAGAATCATGATGTTCGATATGTCATTTTCTATGCGAACCAAGGAGTGCCCTAGAACTCGATTCATCCCCTCATTTCTGTTAATATCGACACAAATATTCCTACGTTTCCTTTCGTCTCATTGATTAGACTATTGCGCGCACACTTCCACTGATTAGACGGTTGCGCGCACACCGACGATTGTTTGTTATGATGTAAACATTGCTACGGGTGCCGTCGTGACGGAGTCGCATCGGAAATAATTATCCGATTGATCATACGCCAGAGTCTAATAAAGCTTTTGGCGAGGCGTCGCAAGTAGAGTTTCGCTGTGTGGCAAAATATCGTGCGCACTGACCTCACAGAAGCGCGATGAACGTCTTCGTAGATATGCAATCACGGTACGCAATCGGTCGCCAGTTTGATATCTCGCCGAAGATAGTCGTAACGCTTATAAATGACGCGAACGATTAATACATTTCATTTGCGTCGGACGAAGGTGTTGAAAGAGTATTGTGCGAGTATTGCGCGGAAGTGGCGCACAATGCTGGCAATTGCTTCAATCAATTTCCTAACAGTATGTGAGAGCGCACGCTTCGTCGAAGGTGCTTCATATTCGTGGGAAATTCTGCCCTAGGTTTACCCACCTTAATTATCAGTGGTTGCGGAACTTTCCTCAAGATCCGCTATTCAGCGTCACCGTTTTCGAGTAACAGACGATTATCAAAAGCATAACTATTACAACATGGCGAATGATTCATGGTTAGCTCTGCGCGCCATTTTGTTTGCTTTTGTTCGAACAGTTTCAAATTAATTACTCGTAACATTACAATTTATTCATACGACTTTTGTCGTTCTTCGGCAAGGCAACGTGCTTCTTCGCTGCGTTTTCTCATGTCTTTAAACTGACAATGAGTCAGTGCAGTAACGTGTAATATTTTGTCACTGATGTTCAGATTTTCTGAAAGCGTATTTTTCTTGCAAAAAAAAAGTCTGGGTTCTCCCGAGACAGACAAAGCAATTGTTGCTAGTGAGGTATATATGTCATAATGCGAAATCAGTGATTACGATGAGTTAAATGCGTTGCAGGCTAAGTGAAGTGCATAATTGAGCAATAATTTCATCCAATTTATCAATAAAACGTTAGTGGCAGCTTAATGGTTAGTGTACTCGTTATTTATCGTATGACAGAACACAAACGTTCGTGTCCATCGCTGAGTACATAATTGAAAAGAATATGCCGTACTAATGGTTCGAAAAGTTTCTGCGTAGAAAATAATAATTCATGGCAAAAGTGCCTCGAAGGAGAGCAAATGTTCGCGGTTAAGCGACACGGAGCAGAGTAATATTAAAGATTTGATGCACATGAATAATGAGGAAGTCGTTACAATCGATTACAGTCTTACCTCACCGGCTCAGATTTTATTCAGTCGAGTATCGGATGAGATTGACTAGATGCCGTGAACATTTAATCATTGCAAGCAACTTAGCTTGACTGCAATGCCAGTGCTATGCGATTATAAATCACATCTTGTGATCAGATTGTCCACGTTACTTTGAATTGTTGGTTTCCTTTTGTCGCGTTAATATGTTTTTTTTTTTACTTAATCGTTGGGCATTCTTCTTCTTCCGCTGTTTTTTAACGTCATTTTGACTACATGGTCGTTGACAGTCCAGTTTCCTTGAAAAAATTCAAGTTTGTCTCTGATGCACCTGTGTGAAGTTAGTGCTGTCAGGTATTCGCATTACATTAAATGTAACATAATGTAAAAAGAAGATGAAACAATTATTAGAGAAGTACTAACAGCAATTTTGTGTCCGAAACAAAGCGTCATGTAAATAAATTAGATTCTACACTTTCGTCTCAGTTTTTGGTAAAAAATCTCAATTTTTCCGGTTGTACCCTCCAGTTAAATTCATGTGTTACGGTAACGGAGGTGCATGCTTTTTCGTTTTATCTCAACAGCAAACGTTTGTCGAGTTTGTCTGAGAAACGTACCGTTAATTGATCTTCAAAAGAATGTTGGCCTCGCCGTCGTAGCAACATTGACACATTGATGGGGAGAATGTGATGTAAATCATATCGATACTGCTTACGCCAAATTTAGTCGTTCGAAGTTATGAGTGATAAGCCTAACAAATTTATCACGTGTTATTACGTTTTGACAGACTGCGTTCGTAATGATATGAGGAGCTTGAAACGCTTCTTCATCAAGGTAACGTTCACGTGTGCCTCTGAATCGCAAATACTCTCACAGCGGATTTACAGTTTATCGTCATATTATCGTCGGATCGTCGTGCGAACTTGGCATTGTTTCGCATTTATCCTTGTATTTATCGGTAGTACCAGCTCTGTTTCCCCCGCAAAATGGCCGAGTCCTTACCAAAATTCGATGTTCGCTGCGTTTTTGAACGACGACGAATAATAAAATTGCCCATTACTTTGATGCTGATATAAATATATATATGAACCGACTCTGGTCATGCCTTCAAATTCTGATGAAGGTAGCTGGAACGCCAGCGAAACGTGGACAGAATTATACTTCTGGATACGGCCTTCACTTGAAAGTTCAACATCATTTTTACGCAGATTGCGGCCGTGAAGTCTCAGATCATCAGGTCGTTATTATGCTGTTTTAGCATCCGTCACACATGGATTTTTGCGTTAATGCGCCATTGATATGCTACCTTGACGTGCTTGATACTGTCACATGTCGAGTGCTTGAACGGAATTTTCACGTATGTCATAGATATTGCTTGCAATGTACCATATAATAACCTACCCACTTCCAGTAAGTTTATGGACAAGCAATAATATAACTGCTTATTGTGCTGCACATCGACACTGTGAAATGTCCAATAACGTTATGTGAAGATCCTATGAACCGCAGAGAATGTCGTAATGGGAGCAATCGTCACGATACCACTATCACTGTGGGCGTAATAATGCTGCACTTGATAATCTTATGACTAAATAGCTCCTCGGCTAATTCAACAGCCATGGTCGAGAGAGCTACTCGACAACGCAAATGCTTTCTAATACGAACATATAGAAATGAACGTTAATAACGTCGTCCGAGCTGTATCACTGTTAAGCTAATGAGAATACCTACTTCCGGTGTGAGCGTAGAGAGAACTGAATTCGGCGAAACTGATTTCTGGGTATGTGGAATGTGTTGAATATAAACGTTCCCTCTGGAGACCCCGGAGATTTGGAAAAAAAGTAAAATTTACGATCACTATTTGCGAATTACCATTAAATAAGGATTACGAAGCATACAAAATGGTGCAACATGTTGGGAAGTTATTGAAAGTTCTGTTTTTTTGTAACTATTCCTTCTATTCTCTGTCAAACAGATGATTTTTACCCCATAATGCAGACCATTGTTTAAATTTTCACGTTGTTTGTCTTACTTTTAACGAAAGCCTTTTTTTTGGACGAACCGTGCATAAAAGTGGAAATCTGTCAACAATGTATGTGTACGCTTGGGTGTTTGGTATTTCGAAAGAAAAATGTTGCTCTGCATTCTGTGATAGGTCTTACTACCTATTCTTTGTGATTACGTTAACGAACGGCAGTTTCTCTTTGCACATACAAATAAACATGCATACCATTCTTCCTCTTTACAAAGGGTTTAATAAAACCCAATATTAAAGTACATTAAAGAAAATCAATTCAAAGTATGCACATCATACCATTTTGGTACGATTCTGGACAATCGACTACGAAGAAGATATTTTACGGAAACGGTGTATTCGGAAAACAATTGTACGCGTTCCTTGCCGTAAATTCCAGCTTACTGGATGTACGGTGCCATTGCTTGCATTATACCGCACGTTTCGTGACAGACGGCAATAACAAGTAACGGAAGCCGGATATTTTATACAAAACACAGGTGACTTTGGTAATTGGAGAATGGCACGCTGAAATCATTAATAATACACGCGTATAGCAGTTAATGCGACGTTCCATAGAGTAGATTGACGTGCCATCGACGTCAAGAGCCATCTCTAAACACGACGGTAATCTAATTTACGCAAACTGACCGCATTTAATGTTTCTATTATTATTTACTATCGCCACGACGGTGCAGCATCATCCATGAGTGTATGAATGGGGTAAAAATCTTATCTCGTGGCACTAAGGTTAAGATCACTCTCGTGAGAATCACTATCGGAGTGGAAATTTCCTGTCGTCGAAAAAGTTGCTACGTTTCAATCGTCAGGCGATTTTTAACTTTTGTGGGCGATCTTTAACAAAATTGTTTTTATTGGGAGTTTTCTGTTTCCCGTCTACGCCCACTTTCCGTCCGCCGCCGCTCCACCATTTTTCACATTCTACTTATCATGGCTTTTTTCTTCCCTTAGCTCTCGGCTTAACGCTCTCATGATTGCTATCACTTTGACGAACTTATCAAATCGATAACATAATGAGCCTACAAACATCACTCTGCTTAGAATGTTTGAAAGAAGTCGCGTTATTTTAGAATATCTGTCTTATTTCTGGGTTTAAGTCGGGAAGTAAACAAGTATTTTGTGATTCATAGTAATGTAACAATAATCATTTTTATCAAGAGACATTTATCTTCTCAAGGAACTGCCCACAATTTACACAAATCGTCATAATTATTTTGCTTCTTTAACACAACGTAACTAGTTAGGTCTCAACGAATAATGAATAATAGAATAAATCTGATTATATGAGGCTCTATGACAAGCAGTGGCGGCCTGCCAAAAGTTAACTGGCCCGGGCACGGAGTGATCATTCTGATCACATATATATAGTCGCTGGTGGATGTGCGGTTTACGGTTCGGCCCTATTTTGTCAAATGTGCACCGGCCCACCCGGTCCGCCACTGATGACAAGGGTTTCCAAACTATAACCCTCATCCGACCAACCCCAACTTTTATCTGCCTAACAGCAACTTCAAATATGTATGATTAATGAAATGAATTTGAAAAATTCTTTCCCTCTCGTGTAGAAAGTTGCAGACTCGATTTACGTATGTTCGATCTTTCTTCATGACAAAAATATTTTGAATTTCTCTGTATAGGCACGTTTATTTTTCTCTTTTTTACTATGCGGCATAAATTCGGCCAAATTCTGGTATCTCCGTAAATAAAGTTACCAAAAATAAGTGAATATTATTATCTTATCCATTGTGAAGGTTTGACATTTTCATTCACTACATACCATTTTTCCAGTGTAAGTACGACATTCTCTTCTTTAATTGTTATCTTATTTCGAAGCAAGGTTCCGTATTGAGCCGCACTTCATATTCTTTGAGTCATATAAATGGAATTGTTATACGTGGAAATTTATAGTGTGAAAAATGCTCTCATACTAACTATCCGTGTAAATAGCAGGATAGCCGGCTTACAAGGGAACATAGGTAACCCGTAAATTCTGAATATTCTGACATTTTGCACACAAGTAAAGTAGGCCATCGATAACACAACTCTATTTTTCGTTGGCGCTATAACTCGATATTAAGGGTTGGATCAGCCCTTGAAAAAAAACTGAATTTTCTTTTCAAATACTAAATCACTTGATCGCAACTACAAAACTGCATGAAATGTATTTAAAAAGAATTAATCATTTTATAGTTACCAAACAAATTACGAATTTCTCAGAAATTATTTTTACGCAGTTTTGCAGATGCGACCAAGCGATATAGTTTTTGATTCAACTTTTGTCTGATATCTCTTATTATTCTTGAGATATGTCACGAAAAAGAAAATTCTGAATTTTTTTCAAGGAATGATTCACGCGATTATATCGAGTCGCGGCACCAACGAAAGATAGGGCCGTACTACGGATGACCAACTTTACATGTGTGCAAAATTTCAGAATTTTTGACAAATCCGGGTTGCCTGTCGCCTCAATATGCGTTTTTAAATATAATAAAAAAATAATAATTAATGATGGATTTATGCTTGGCAAGGGTATGAAAGATGAATATTTCAAGGAGAAAATGATCGATTTTAGCCAACCTCAGCATATTAGCCACGGGGGCTATGCTGGGATGGACGAGTCCAATTGGCGACAAACTTTCGAGCACCAACAGCGATGAAAATCCCTTGGGTAGGATAGTTACTGCGGAAGAAAACTCCTGGATCGGATCGTTGGTTGCATTGGGTGCAATCGGAGGCAGTTTCACTTCCGGCTACCTTGCTGAAAGGTAATATCTTCACTATTTTCAGGACGTACACGAATTCCCACGAAAATGCATAGACGACGGATCAGTTACGTTATTCGTGAAGTCATTCGCTGCAAAAATATTCCGGCAAATTCTAATCTGACAACATTGCCCGACATTCTTTTCTGCGACACAATGCAAACGATTAAATACATGAAGCTCGCCTGACTTCCACACTTCGGTAATATTGTCAGATGTTCGATCTTCAAACTATCACGTACGAATTTCAGCGTTCAGCAAGAAATGCACTTTTCTATTGACGCTGAATAGAAATCAGTATTCAGACATTAGAGGGGTTAATCCCTTGGGTATATTTGCCGCCTGAGACTCGTCATGAAACTTGTTTTGCCAAGTGCAAGATGACGAGTCTGATTCGTCATTCGAGTTTGGACAATATTTAACATGTACATTCCTGTTAATTTTAGAGTATGTAATTGGTATCTGTTGCAATAGAAAAAGCGATTCAAGTATTTCGGTGAACTTTGTTTTCGATACACTGGCCCATAATGTCAGAAATACGGAATATATTTTATGAAAATGATAACGAAAGTTTGATTGAGTGTGGCTTTGAGCTATTTTCGGAAGAATTTGTTACTGATCCTATAAGTAACGATTACAATAAATTACAAAGTGAAGACCATAGCGAACAAGTACCAACAAATCAACAATTTAAATCTGTTCCATATGCAACATTTTTTTTCTAATAAATATGTACCCAAAGGGTAAATTTGCAGCACTAACAAATATATCAATAATTTGTCTGGCAAGTGAAGGACGAGTTTGGAAAAACATTAAATCTGTACGCTTGTGCGAACAGGTACGGAAGAAAGCGGACATTACTATCCTCCGTGATTCCCTACACGATCGGCTGGGTGCTGGTTGGAAGCGCGCAACATTTGGAGCAACTCTATGCTGCACGATTAATCTTTGGCTTCGCTCTTGGCTTCGCGTTCACCGTCGTACCAATGTATGTCGGCGAAATTGCGGAGGTAAGAAGAAGAATATTGTATCATCGATTAAGTTTTTCGTGCGACACAAAATGATGCGATAACAATCCCGGACAGCAAGGAATATTGCTGGAATGATGCATAAGTATTACTTTGCATTGCGAAACCTTGCAGGTGACATTGTCGGAGTATTGCAGGAATATTAGTGCAATGTCACCTGCAAGGTTTCGCATTGCGGAGTAATATTTATGCGACAATCCTGCAATATTTCTTGCTGCCCAGGTAGTGTGCATTCCGTGTAACATTCCTGCAATGTTCCCGCAAGTGACGACGAGGCGGTCATAGGAAATATTGCAGCAATATTCCTGCGACGTTGGAAATATTCTGCAGCGCCGTAGCTTTCATACGATATTCTTGCAATATTCCTTGCTGTTTGGGAATGTCTGATCGACAATTCTGTCTTCGCCACAATTAGACCTCCATTCGCGGGACGGTGGGATCTTTCTTGCAACTCTTCATCACGATCGGACTGCTCTACTCGTACGGAATCGGCCCTTACGTCTCGTACCTCGTCTTCGCCATTGTGTGCGCCATCCTGCCGGTGGCGTTCTTCATTTGCTTCTTTCTGATGCCGGAATCGCCGTATTATCTGTTGAGCAAGGGCGACAGGGACGGAGCTGTCCACTCACTGGTCAGACTACGCAGGAAGCCTGCGTCCGCAGTGCAATCAGAAATCGACGAGATGCAGGTGCGTTCGTAGCTTCGACCGATTCGAATAGTACAGTTGTTGGATGGAAATATTGACCATTGTTATCAGGAACAAAAGGCATAGGGGGTGGCAACCGATTCCAGTCGTACTTTCAGATATCCCTAATTGCGCATCGCGTTTACACATGTCTGCGTGTCATTCAGCTCATCGTCATTCGTTTTTATTGGGCCGTACTCGAGTAATTAAAAAACACAAGTGTGAAGTAAGATGATATTATGTCATCTCCGGAGAAAGGGCCTTTAATCAGTTAACTGCGGAGTTTAGTTTTAAAAATTCTTTGCGGCATACGGAATTAAAATTAAGCAAAAACGTATATACACGTCAACCGCAGGGCAAATGCTTCTATTATAAATTGTACGAAAAAAGTAAGGCAAAACGAGGAAGGATTACATTTTTATTCGATACAAAATTAACAATACATTGTTGAAAAGGTCATTACGGCTCATCTTCGTTTTAGCGGGCAGGATGTTTTTTTATAGAGCATCGTAAGGTAAGAAAGTATTTCCTCTGACGTTTTTACCGGAAATTGTTCCTTCAAAAGTTATGAGCGTTTTCGCGAAGCGCCGGCAGTAGCGTTTGTCGCCGTATTTTTCAGCAGGTGCATTTTTTTTCGGCGTTCTTTTTTTTTGGGGAAATCACACTTTCGATAGTTATGAATTTATTTGTGAAACATACGAAATTAACACTGGGTACTGTATTTTCCAGCACCAGTTGCCAATGTTTTGTGAAAATTGTTACATGAATCTGATGCCTAACTGGATGTCCTGCATTGACCATATTTTACTTATTTTTAACGTTATCATTAAGTGTTCAGGGAGAAAATTGGAGCGAACTGTCCGGTGCTGGCTACCTTCCTCGATTTCATGTATTTTACACTTTCCTTACTTACTTGGCATCATATTGCTGTCATAAAAGGAAAGAATGAAAAGATTCCAAAATGGTTGCTCTTTAATACAAATTTGCTTTCTTTACATTCTCGACTCTCCTAGTAGCTTGAATCAATTTTCTGTCTTTCCTCCAATACCTGTATCATTTGTGTCATTAAACGTTTCGCCGAGAATTCTCAAGCGAGAGCGTCGGCAAAGTAAGACAAAATCTGCACAGTTTCACAAATAAGGAAATATTTCAGGCAAGCATTGATGAAGCCTTCCAATCTCAAGCGAGTGTAATGGATCTCTTCCGAAACAAGGCTAACTTGAAAGCTCTCATCTGCACCTGTGCCCTAGCCAGTTTCCAGCAACTGACGGGAATAAACGTCGTCCTCTTTTACATGCAGGACATTTTTGCCGCAGCTAAAACTCCCATCGAGCCCGCTCTTTGTACCATCATCGTTGGTGTCGTTCAAGTCTTAGCCTCTGGCGTAACACCTATTGTCGTCGACAGACTAGGCAGAAAACTACTGCTCATTTTTTCCGGAGTTGGAGAGACTGTGACGTTGGTGAGTTGACATGCATCACAGGAACAATGTGCCGGAACATTCTGATAGCGTCGTCTCTACGGTTACATAAATTCGACTGTTTTCCGCAAAAATCATTAATTTAACTTACGTAAGAAAAAAAAAGCAACAGCGCACACATCGACATGGGCACATGCGTGCGTTTAATGACAGTGTGCAACGAAAATATTTCTTCGCTCGTTCATTCTTCTCACAGCCTGCCTCATCGTCTGGGCTACAAAATTTAAATCAGCACAAGAGACCATTCCAATAGCTCGTACTTCTATCCGATCGAGATATAATCCATCTACTTGTTTGTCCACAGATAACTCTCGGACTTTATTTCTACCTCCTCGACACGGATCCTTCGTCCGTGGAATCCGTCGGCACTTTACCCGTCATAGCGTTAGTCATTTTCATATCAACGTACAGCGTCGGCTGGGGTCCACTGCCGTGGGCTGTAATGGGTGAGATGTTTGCCTCCGATGTGAAGTCAAAGGCGTCCGGCATCACTGTATCCGTTTGCTGGTTCTTAGCGTTCATTCTGACTAAGTTCGCCAGCACCATCGAAAGGTACATCGCGTTCTGGTGCTTCGGCGGATTCTGCGTTCTAAGTATTTTGTTCACCATCTTCATTCTGCCCGAGACGAAAGGCAAGAGTCTTCGGGAGATTCAGGACGAATTGTGCGGCACGAAATCCACGAGTCTGTCTGATCTCGACGGTGCCGGGAAAGGCACGAAAAAGTGATCGGCAGGTTTCCGAAGATCTCTTGCTCCATTGGTCTTGCTATCCTCATTGAATACCGATGGAAAACGAAAGGAGCAGAGAGTTTAGAGTTCTAAGACTAGAACTATCGAGCAACCCAAATGACTGGTATGACATTTTGCTATAATGAAGGCTGATGTTCAAGACATTTTATTCCCCAGAATTTTTCCTCGCTTTTATTGAAATATGTACATCATTGAAAAGTTAAAGTAAAGCCAAATTTCAGAAAGGAAGATCATTTAAGTGTGAGCCTTCATTGTAGCAAAATATGAAACCAGTCATTTTGACCCCTTGGTAGTTCTAGTGTTAATCGATCTCCGAAAGAATTTACATTCGTTATTTATGTTACGCTTGAGAGAACAATCACGCTGTCTTGTGAGCGATCATCATTCTCAAATTGCGACGCAACGTTCATAGTATTCTTATTATCGATAAAGTGTAAGGTTCCTAATTTCATGTTTCTATTCCCTTTAAGTGATTGCGAGTTTGGTAACGGTACGGAAGCAAACATTGCCTTGAACTCCTGATTTCGATTTGACAAATACTTGGTAAATTCTATAAAAAAATTGTCTCCTATTCTAGTCAATGAGATCAGGCTTATTGTTAGTACAGAAAAGCGCTAGTCATGAAAGTGTCTTATTTCTTGCCGTCTAGCTTTGCGTATTCTGCGATATTTCACAACTGTGTTAGCACGAAGGAAAATGCCAAGAAGTTCATTAGCTACATATGTACGTTTACCTGAAAATGAGTTTAAGATAACTTTCTGTGAAATACTATGTTATTACAAATTTTAAATATCTTCGAATATGACATGATTTTAATATATACAATATGTGTGTGTGTGTGTGTGTCGCGTGTGTGGCAGAATAAAAGGGGCGCGAAATGGATGGAGAGAGAGTGGACTAGGTAGTAATGCTAATGAATAGTCAGTGTAGTAATACGACGCAGGAATACATTCGTGAAACAAGTATTATTTAATCCTGAATATGTACGGAATAATAATGATACTACGGAGTGCATTGAGGGTTCGTTCACGTGCATCTAGGATGCCAACATGAGAAAGACGATGATATACAAAGATTTATGATTAATTAAAACATAATGTTCAGAAGTAAAAGTGTTAGTCAACGTTAAACCTCAACGTCTTATCATCATTCAACCCTTATAGTTCCTAACCCAAACATTGAAAAAATAAGTGAATGTATCGTGTGAACAACTAGTCTGAGTTACTGTATGTGCACAGCATTTAATGTTTTAAAATGCCGTATGTATATGGTATTATAACATTATTACCTTATTTGTATGTACATGTACTTGTTGCTTCCCAATATATCTACAGAAGGTTCCTGATGGATGAAACGTCCAAAGACAAGGAGAAATGACATGTAATCCTGCAGTCAGAAACATATTATTTGTAAGTTAAAGCATTTCGTGTATTTTAGTAGCCGTCTTTGTATCTATTATATGACAATTTGTACCGATTATATGATTGTTTGATTATTAATTATTATTAAATTCTTGATTTCGAGAAATTCTTAAACTCTACTCTACGTACATGGATATTCTTCCGGCGTGCAAAATATCAATAAAGATATGTTTCTGCCTTATAGTGGATGGAAACATAGTTGTGGAAATATGTTAGCAGCGACTCCTTGTATGTTACAACTACACTGTCATTTGTGCGTCATCTTTGGCAACAGAGAAGGCCTTTTTACAGTAGCATCGTATTGACGTTATATTTATCGAAACTATTCGACTAACCGCGTCTGTGGTAACGATTCAAGAGACATACTTAATTCTACATGCGTTCCGAAGACTTTTCTTTGTACAATACTAAGACAACGTTCTAATTAAGCGCACTCGATATTCGACGTACCAGTGACTATTTTGATAACAATATTAAAATAGCGAGTCCTGAATGATTTAAAGTTAATAGAGACAAGTGCGTGATAAGAGAAAAGACTTACATTCACTGCCGATATAATTTCGTATTTAGAGAAAAAAAAGGTTAAAATTAAGTAATGACGAGAAATAAGTATAAGTTCGATTAAAAGGCTAAAGTTTGTATCAGTAAATGAACATTTGTTGGATGGTTGTTAAATTAATTGATATTCTCAAATCACACTCCTTAATGCCATTTTTAAGTTATTCACGATAAATACGTATATTTCGAATAATCGGGAGAATTATACGTAAATATGTTATCGTAAAAGTAAAACTAACGCTGGTAATTGAAGAGACGATCGCTGTTCATTGCATCTATCGCATGAAACTGTTGAATTGGCAGGCCCAAGAATCGGTTAAGGTATTACTAGCGCAAAATCACTTTGAAGAAAACTAATTTTATTTCAAACGCGTTGGAGCCAGTTTTTGATACGGCACCCAGCGCTAGTAATACCTTAATGCGTCTGCCGGTTGTATGTCAAATTGTAAGTTTTATATCTCGGGAATGGCTCGTGCAAAACACACAAACAGATGTGTTTTAAAAATGTTTCGACATCAGTTATAAGAATATCCAATAAAATGCTCCGATTACCGTAGAAAAGTTAACCTTGACAGGGGTTTTCAAGATCGTTGCAAAATCAATCAAATGCCCGTTTGGGATGACGTTGAAGGTGTAATTGTATTTCCCAATTCCTTAATAATGTCTTTATTCTTTCTCCGTGCGTTCTCTACAGCACCACTCGCCCGACTCCACTAGTCCACTGCCGGCTCGTCACTGGGCGTAGTTACAAAGTATGATGGGTCTCTCCCGAACGATCCGAGCACGCAATTGTAATCCGATCCTGTCAACAGATCAATCTCTCTCGAAGGCTCTGGGAAGGCTCTAGAAGTCTAGAAGCTTCGAGAAGGATCCATGATGAGACCTTGCATCATTAGTAGATAAGATAAAGGTATAAATGGGCCCTAGAATAAGCATCGAGGAACAGTCGAAAGAACAGTGCAGTGCAGGTCAGTTTCATTGTCAGCATTTAAACTGTATCACGACCTTCGATTAAAGAAGAAGATTCAGACCAGACTCGCCTCTTTCCTTTCTGACGTTTTTAAAAAAGTGTTGGGCGCTCCGAAGCCGCTCACAAAAGGAGCCTCTCTGCGTCTCTTTCTTTCGGGGCGCAGACGTGTTTTTCGGCATGCATGCAATATTCTCCTTTACCATTTGTCTCCATCATCGTTTAAAAAAGAGTTATGGCCCGTCCCAACTGTCAGAATCATCCTGTATACGTTATATATGAGTGAATAGGCTATGATTTGTGTGAAGATTTGAACGGGTTCCGATACAAACGTTAAACGCAATATGATAGGTTGAAAGGTATAGAAATTGGGTAATATAGAGGTAGTGGCGAAAGCAGTAAATTCACACATTTCATTTTTATTCAACTTTGGAGACTAGCAGAGGCAATGCGCTCTATACAACAAAAGTTTTTATTGATTTACGCTGCACCATGATCAATGTGTCAAATGAGATTAGTAGCAATGTTAGGTGTGCCTTCGTACTTGACAAAAGGAAAAATTTAGAAAACTGCATACACTTATTTATTTCTTAATTTATCGTAAGAATAAAGAATTCTTACACGTTTATGAATATGGTATACAGGAAGCTCTACCTAATTACCTTCAATAGTTGTAACTGTACGAAAAGTGTGCTATACGTAATAGTAATAATTTCGGAGAGTGGAGCGCTGCAAGGAACAATTTTTTTTTTCAGATTTCTCAACGCCGCTCAATTTTTTTTAATTAAATGCTTTTATCCAATTAGCAACTGTACATCTTATTTTTTTTTATATAAAAAATGTAAAAAGGGTAAACTAAACGTTATCGACATTATCGACAGTGACATCGACATCGACATCGTTTTGATTACACGAAACGGAAACGCAGTATATGGTATAGAATTGATGGTGTTATTGCAATTTATATGCAGTTAACAGTACAGGAGTTAATATCAAAAGGGTCACTCTCTATGTCTGAATAAATGTTTAGGTTAGCTAATAGATAAAACAGGAAAAATGTGTACTTTAACATTGAAAAACAAGGGTGGACAATCTTGAAGAGAAAAGTACTTGCAGCGTGTTCTTTCTTTTAAAACCATTAAAATTACATCTAAAACATATTTCGTACCTTCAAAATTGAAGAAAATAATTAGATGGCCTGTCTTCGGCGTGATACCGTGTACGTCCGAAAACGTGTGGTATTCGAAGAATAGAAGTCTCCATCCGCGGCAGTGTAATTACACTGTCCAACAAATTTTGACTTTTTTTATGTCTCGTAATGTCGATTAGGTGATTCTTATAGATTGCGACGCTCTAAAACCGAATCTGAAACCCGTTCGCTTCCATAACCCTCAGTCCAATGACACTGAGCGATAGAGCAGACATTTTTCTATGGAGATCCATCATCAGATTTTGCGAAATACGTTTTGGCTTCGCACAGGAAAATGAAATAGTCGTGCGTGTGACGCAAGTGGTTCGAGCGCAGTGGTTCTCCGACATTACCGTGTTGACCGCGCTCCGCTGCGGACTTGCGGAGTGGCCCGAGCGTCGCTCACACGAGCGCCAAGCGCCAAGCGCCAAGCGCCAAGTCCTCTGCGCTCGTTGCGTGACACGCACGAGTATCTTTAACATTTTCCTGTGCGAAGCCAAAACGTATTTCGCATAGTCTGATGATGAATTTCTATAGAAAAATATCTGCTCTATCGCTCAGTGTAATTGGAATTCACCCGAGACCCACCATTTCTACGATAATTTGAGAAAAGTGTCCCGAAATAGGCGCGCAAAACGTGTCTTGCCCAATTCAACTATTATTTAAACATATTTGTAAATTGATATTGCAAAAACGATTCGCACCAATTTATGCAGAAATGTCTGCTGAATTTGTCGCGACTAATAGAATCTGTCTATCTTTTATCGTTTTAACAGAAATGTTGTTCAAAGTTGAAAAAAAGTGTTTTTTTTTTCAAAATTCATTTTCTCAAAAACTGAGGGTGATGGAAAGGAACGGGTTTCAGATTCAGTTTTAGAGCATCGAAATCTATAACAGTCACCTAATCGACATTACAAAAGAAAATACGTCTTGGACAGTGTTATTTAGCTTTATCTTCGAACACAGTTTAGACATACATGAATAATGATCATAAGTTTATTGACCAATTTCTCTGATATGACACACGAAAGATTATGGAGCACGTTTCACCTTCTTTACCAAAGCTATGAAACATTATAATGTATATATGTGTACGATATAATTTGTGTGAATTACAAGAGTAACATTATTTCTTATTTTAAATGTCTCGTAAGACATTTGTTTACAGGCACATGACTTAAAGAGACGAAGTGCACGCGTGTAGTACAACGTAATTCGAACGTAGTCTGGATAATATAGCGTAATAACGTACAATACGTTAATCTTCAATAAAATCGCATAGCAGTTTTTCGGCAAGTGACCAGAATTAAATCTTTGTTATCTTTGTTTATCTACTATATTATCTCGACGCATCAGAAACTTGGTTCCATGAATTCGGTTTGATTATAAAAAGACTTTCACGGAACGCGCTCATTAAAACTTTACATCTACAAGTATTTATGAAGATGCTTGTTCTATGTAAACTTAATATATATATTTTTACAAAATATCGAGCCGAAAAAAAGCTCGCCACACTCTTCATTCAGCTGTCGCATATTTCAGTATTGCAGTGAATTAAAATAAATTGAATAAGCTGTAAAAATTGATAACTCTGTAACGTTACCGGGCTTGAAAACTATTCCTATTTTTTTTTCTTGACTCAAGGGACTATTTCTTTGCCATGCGGATGTACTTTTATACTCGTAGGTTTAACATTAATTATATTATTACATTAATAGAATGATAATATAATAATTAATTTTCAAAGTATTAAGGGATGTTCATGTTGCTGACTTAGCTTTCTGACAGTCGACATACGAATTGAGGATATGAAACTGAATCAATGGATTCTGTTCAATCAAAGGCAGAATGAATTCGTGAAAACTGTCACGTTGAGTGAGTTGATAAATAGCGATAATGGGGTACATTAGTTAGTATTTTTCCCAACTCCACAAAGTTTTTATCGTCAGTCACAGTAATAACCAAAGAACAATCATACATTTTCAAGAGGAACACTATTTAGATAGGTACTTAAAACAATTTGTAAAATGTTTCTTGACGCATGTTCAATTAAAAAACCTTCTTGTGAGATATAAATTAATAAATTCATTTACTTAGTATTTGCATTATGTACTAAGCTAATTCTTTTATTTACTCCAGTGTTTCCTATTTATTGCGTGGTATATAATAAAGTAAAATAATGAAAGTAGTAGCAGTAATAGTAGTAGCAGTAATAGTAGTAGTAGTAGTAGTAGTAGTAGTAGTAGTAGTAGTAGTAGTGGTAGTGGTAGTGGTAGTGGTAGTGGTAGTGGTAGTGGTAGTACTAACAGTGATAGTAATGGTAGTTGTAATAATAATAATAATCAATAATTAATTAATAATAATAATAATAATAATAATAATAATAATAATAATAATAATAACAACTAAAATTAATAGTTATAGTATTTATATTCAGAATTATTATAATTGCGATAGTAACGGTAATAGTGACAGCTCCTATGCAGTAACATCTTTGCATGCTCTTCATTTAAATAGCAGGTATGTATGTCATTAAAGCGGGTTTACACATTACCTACATCTCTGAATGCTCTAAACTCACATGATTTTGCTCTTACCTCCATTATTTTCATTTTACTTCCTCCTGCAAGTTACGATTAGCCATTATCATTTTTTTCTTATTTACAATAATATATTGTACTAAGTCTTCTCTATTTCATTAGAAATAATTCTTTCATAGTATAACTTAAGCATTTGGAAAAAAAAATTAAGAAGGTTTAAGAGATAAAACTTAAAGCGGTATAATCAAATGCATATGAAGTATGTACTGTTAGTAAAGAATAGTCTTCAGTGTATTTTATTTGTTTTAAAAATGAAACTTACGATTGTAAAAGACAACATTTAGATGCAAGGAAAAAAGTAAATATTTTTGCATTTGTCAACATATTGACATTCCACAATGCAAATGACAATGACTTTATTCCCCCGACTGTTTGGACAACTAATTGCACATTCAATTTTAATACGCCTCTGTTCGTCCTTTCCTTATACTACATTGAGGTGTGAAGAAAGCATCAAAGTCGCAAGAAATACAAAACATGCACCATCTAATTAAAAATGCCGCTTCGTTGCCGATATAAAAAATTGACCTCAAATAGTAGCATAACTTTATGTACCATTTTCTATCGTCTTCTCAGAAGCGTAGAGCTTAGTCAAAGGATGATCTACGTCAATTTTCCAACTTCATTCTTTTGTGCGGTTGTGCCATATATCTACTTCACCTATTTATTCCTGTATTCAGGAACAGTGTATTGCCGTAAAACGTTCAAAATTCGCAACAAACGTGCCACTTTCGTAACGTAAAACATACGTACGTATTCGCTTACCGTGGTAGGAATGTGCACCACGCATTGATATATAACCGTGACACGATGTAAATATGGTACGTATATGTATATACGTAGGTCTATGTATGCATACGCATATGCGTGACATGTACGTATATGTGTATATAAAGTATGCCGGACGTTCTGCCGTTAATAATAGTACAATGTATGATGCGAATTTAGAAAAGTCGTGCACGCCTTTTTATCTCGTTTCGACGCCATTGTGGTAGCCTGTAAAATTCCGCACGGCTAAACTGTAGAATTGCCTCAAACTCTGCATCGGACAGGTGCCGCTGCGATTAATTACAACACATATAAAGTGTTACTGGCGTTGATTAGCGTGATCAATTTTTCAATTATTTCAAATATTTCATTGTAATTGGAAGAGACTGATCGACTTTAATTTCTACTTACTTCTAGATTGCAACGGTCCACATCGGCTGGCAGCCTATAGTTACTGATGACGAGCAAATGATACGGGTACAACTTAGGTGGTTCGCTTGGGGTTGTTCCCATATCTGGTAACGATCTTCTCACGTGATGCCCTATGTGACTTCCTACGACTGAGCCCAGGCCGCCGGTGTACGTAGTCGACGATGGAAGGATTCCACCGTCATTCTGCATTACAGTGAAAAATAATGCAACTCATTTTAGTTTCTGAAAGTGTCTACAATGCTTCAGCTCTCTTGACTTTCTTACGCACTTAGTGTACACACATATACATACACACGGGTGTACAGATACATACAATATATACATATAAATTAATATATCGACTTCTAATGTTCTAATAAACGTACACTTCTTTGTGCGATACGTTAGAAATCTTTCATTGCAAACGATGTGATGAGAAATATGTACGTGCAGACCTCATTTATTGGATAATGATTTACTAAACCTCACTAATCCGGATATCGAACAATTTTAATCGTAATATGATAAAAATAAAGAAATACCTTATCTTTGCAGAGATGGCATTAGGGCAGTATCTGATTATGCAGACTGTTCAACTAATACAACATTTTCAAAGTCTTATGAACTTCTGTATCTTTTGCTCACGAGCAATGTATTATCTTTTCATAATTTTTAAATAGGTTTTTACAGAGACCATTTTCATTTATTTTCACGCGTATTACGTTTATTATTAACCTTTCCATTTGTCTGTTCGAAGCATTTTTCCGTTCAGAACTATCTTTTGGTTCTCTATTTACGAATAATCGGGATGAGTGAGGTTTAAATTGTAGTTGTACATCAGGAAAAAAAATTGGAATTATAATTTTGTAAACTTGCCTAGGTATACATATACACACGTACGCGTGCATGTGTTTATATACATACATGTAGGCATAGAAACGTTATGCATCAACAGGGTGTTTTTATTTTTTTTCCGCCAAACTATACGAGCATAATCTAAAATTAAGAATAAGTAGAAGATATCACGCCAAGTACGCTTGTAAACGCTCTATTACAATGTTATAAGAAAAATATATTGATATATTTAGCCTGCAATAGGATATGTAGGTACAGGTGGACCAAGTGAGAGTGTAGCTAGACGTGCGATAAGCGGGGGAAAAAATTATGTATATCATCAAAGTATACCATTTATTCGCAAATGTTGGAAGGAATGTTTATTTTGCGTAGGCCCTCGTACGTCATTTTTCCTCAAGGTGTCGCAATATAAAAGTGTATCTTCCGGTTGGTGTAGCTATAGCAACGGATTTTGCATTATAGATTGTGAAACATTGATCGTGTCTGCTTTGTCTGAATGTATACTGGATGCGACGGACAACACTGACCAACGCGTATTCTGAGTCTCAATATGTGTTTTTCGAAAACTCAGGGCGATGATGGAGAGGAATTAATGTCAAATTCATTTTGAAAGCATCAAAATCTATAAGGATCTTATAACAGATGTTGAAAATATAAAAAAAGTTACAATTTATTGGACAGTGCAATTGATATTGATCACGGCAAATGGTTTTGAGTTACGTGCACACCAGAATTGTGTAAACCAGTATATTAAAATGCCAAGAGTGCTTTCAAACGAGCAATAGCCTGATATTCATTTCGTGTGTGGTTTATTTAGAGGTATGTTCGAGATAACTACACTGCCTAGATATCATATTTTGTGCTGCTTTCAATATATGCTCGTAGCTTTATAATAAAACGTTTACGGCCTAATTTTGTATAACACTTTCTTCTTATTTTCACTTGCAGATTACGTTCCTGCAGTTTGCCAAGAAACTCTGGGAACTCCCTGTACATGTATACTACCTAGGACAAATATTACAAATGGATTCATGCACACTTTAGCAAAAAATATTTGAATGTAAAAAGTAAAAACAGTAGCAAATGTACAGCGGGCATGCACACTCAACTGTACAACGTCTTCGTTAGAGACGCGCCAACCAATCTAATACAGTAGTTATTAGAGTCCTAATGAAACAATTTACATATTATGTTTAAATATTTATATATGTATTATTAAAACATATTTCGTATCCGAGTAAACCTGATTCGGGCGAATTCAGTCGGGAAAAAAAGATGTTTTATTTACGAAACGGCAATATTAGCAACGTGTCGGCCAACTTGATTGGCGTATCTCTGACAATTATATACATAGTCATAGACAATATGATTTAATAAATTTGCAAACAATAAAACAGAACTTCAAGTGCCACATAAAGGAACTATTCCTTGTTTACTATCATCGTATCCAATCTAACTGTGAACAGGAAATGTTGTCACAGTGTATTTATTTGCATAACTTTGATGAGGATACACAACTGAAAAACTGTATTTCATGAAATATCCTGACAAGATAATCAGGTAACAGCATGTAATATATATGCATAAACAAGCTACAAACCATGCTAATTCGCCGGGAGTAGTATGGAGCTGTAGTACATACCAGTGGCCGTCGATCCACATCCGTGATGCTGCCTGTTGATACTAAATGTTGGGGAAAAATGGGAAAGAAAACTGTGTAAAACCAATTTGCACAAACCAATCGCATTGCATTAAATATGTATATATATGATTCTGCTTGCAATAATGCCCCCATCGTGTTCTATGTAACTATCGCATATATGGGTAGATAACAATTGTAGCTGATGCGTTCGTTTGATTTACAAGGAGAGACCGTTGGTCTCTTCGTGTTAGTTTCGCGCGTATGCACATCTTGGGAACTAGACCGGGAACATGTTCGCTATGTGTAAAAGCCTAACTCTATTTGGACGAAAACATTTCAGCTTTTGTATGGACATAAAATGCTATGTGATTTGTCGGTCACTAACACAGCGTACATGAATGTATGACAATTACAATTCGTATACAATATATACCTCGATACTTCACGTAAGTATGAACTTACATATTACGTACAACAGAATCTATGGAAGATGTACAGGAACGTTGTTAATTTCACATTATAACTAATCATGCATTAATGTCAATTTAATTTATACTTGAAACCATAAAAAATAAAACGTATGAAAACGTACAAGAAGCAAGAATGAGTGGGAGCCATGGTGCTCGGCGATAGCACGTAGTGGTTAGTAAAGCATTTTCAAATTACAGCATACGCGCGCGCACACGCGCTATTGTATGTATATTATACGCGCACATATGCATATATGCGTGCGCATGTGTACGTATCCAGTGAAAGAAATCATTGAGTCTGCTAAGTTTTGTGAGTACCCTTTAGTGTCCTGAATGTTGCGGAGTACGGTACTAAAGCCTGAAATATTAGACATGATTCGGCGATAACAAAAAAGAGCTGCTTCAAGTCCGAGACGAAGCACAGACAGGCGCGCGTGTCTGATCAATTGCCTTTGTCGTGCCAAGCAGTAACGTAATTATCCCACGAAATTCCGTTTAGTTTGATATCGGCCAAACAGCAATGCATCTTAAAAAGTTGAAATCACAAAATTTGTAATAAGGAATGATATAACGAACACGATGGAACGGGACGTAAATGGCGTCGAAACGAAGGACGAAGAAAGTAATAGTGGCGTGTAATGGCATAACAGTATGTATCCAAAATCCTTTGGCCTGAATTCTCGTCTGTTACGGATCATGTTTATAGGAATAATTGCGTCTTGTCCACGCATTTCGTCTAAGACTTGTGCATTGCTCCCTTTCGCATTCATCTACTCACTATCTGACTTGCCGGACGAAAAATCAGTGCTGTGTGTCTTGTCTCCCATTCCACTGAACGAGTAGTCGGCCTAAATGGTAGAAAATGTTTCTCTTAAGTGTTGCGAATTTTCCAATATGTACATTAGTTTTTTATATTTGTCAACGTAGCAGCATATATAAATATCAGCGTAGTATATAGTCATCGAACCGAGACGCGGTACAAGGTCACTTACAGGGAGAGCAGATACAGAACCGCCGGTCGAGGAGAAGGTGTGACTTCGCGGTGCCAGACCGTACCCTGGCTTCGGGATGTGCCGAAGGGAGCTCACAACTATTTTCAAACGTCAATCGGTTGTCATTACTTATTAGTTGTATCGACGTTCATGTTACCGCTTTCAATCCCATACGAATGCCCAACGTTCGCCAAAGTACATACACGCTCGTAGCTGTGCTATTATTATTATTATTATTGTCGTTAACATCGTACATCTCCACGAGCAATATCATCGTCGTGAATACCACTATTACTGTTACAAGACTGATAGATAATAAAAAATTAACAAATAAATAACGCGCACGTGTTCAAAAAGAAACAAAAAAATAGAGGCGGGGGGGGGGGGGGGGGGGCTGTACAAGAAAGGCATCCGAACATTACGAATTAGTATCACTCGCACATTCCATTTTACAAAGTATCTTCAACACCGCGCACGAATCGAAATCAGCTTACGCCGCACATTCGGAATTGCAGCGATTCATGCTGCTGTATAATTATGATTTATTTGTAAAATAGAGTGTGCGGTGCTGTGAAACACGTATCAACGCTTAGAAAAGCTAGTGCCTGCGTAAGACAGTTCTTTTCTAAAGAGATAGAAAAGCTAGTGGCTTTTCCGTGCGAAAACAAGTCAAAATTTCTTTCGGTTTCCTTATTTTGCTCGCCGTCACGTGATGGCTAACGGCGTAGTGTCAAACAATGATACTCTGTCATTCGATATTATGCGGAATAAGAGTGCTCAGACATAACTAATCACTCATTCCCTTCATCTTATTTCTTCTGCTCCACGTTTCCTATCGCCGTCTCCCGTCATCATTCGAATAGCGTCAGAAGGAATGGCAAAGAATGAAAGAAATGCAGAACACGAAAAACATCTATGACGCTCTGTTGACGTATTTGACTTGAAATCCACGGCTAGCCGAACTGGGAAGTTCTCGGACTCACCGAATGATAGTGCCTAGTAGCATTTGGAAGAGTGAAGGCGCGCTGAGTACCAAGGGGTGGATAGTTTCTGGGAGCCGGGGAACGCGCTGATGATCTCCCAACTGCCGCCCCAACGTAAATACAACACAAACACAAGAACACAAATAGAGACACGGTGATACACTATAGACGTATGCATTTATAGACCGTCAACGTCATACACGTTGTAGCAGCTCTATGATTTCATTAACCTTTTCAGTGGCAACTTCCGCCCCTTCAATTCATTTTCGAAGACCTAATGTGACGTGTACTGGATGAGTTACTTACGATTAGAATCACGAATGTCTCCATGTATGGACAAAAAAAACACTTTGAAAGACAAAATTACACTGCTCGAAGAGAGCGTGACAATAACATTTAAACTGCATTATGCGTAATAGGAAAAAAATGGTTCAAACAAATGTTACGGCACTTGGTCGGGGCCGTCCGAATACGTATAAATTGGAACCTTGTTGCAGTTAAATGCACACTGCTACAGTTTTGAAATCTCGTAAAACAACAAAGTGAACTTGAACAAATTTGTTTTTCTATCACTGTACTCGTCCAGTTGACGCTGTAACTTTCTTCTACAGAGCTTCTTGCTACATCTATACGTAAGGTATATAGTCTAGATTCTGATGATAGGTAACTCACCCTATACATATTCCAATAAAAATGTATGGAATCTATCCAATATGTTGAATGGATTAAATTATACATTCTTCAATAGAGTAATTCAGATAAAATTGCAGTTAATTTTAAGAAGCATAAACGATTCAAGTATGAAACATTTTTAAAGCAACGGCCGTTTCAATGGCTCGCGTTACATTGATCTAATTACTTTACGCGATTATCAGACATTAGACTAACGTGAAAAAATCGTTTACTTCAATAGAAACCAAAATTTAAGTTGGTAAAAATGTCGTAAGCATTACTCTCACTCAAATATTTCATTATCAACGTTTTACCTGCTCCTTAACATTACACAATTTATATATGAATAATCTTATTGAAAAATGTTATCAATTATTTATTCTTGACGCTATAAGCTGCCACTCGAAGGAATGATATTTTGACTCGCAACATTGGAAGGTGTGTACTACAAATAGCCATACAATTAGAAAATAAGGCAACAGCACACGTGCAAGAGAAAGCAAATGTGTGTTCTCATGCAGTGAGACTAAAAAGAAAAGAAAATGATCAACATATCTTCCAATATCGTAAGCTAGCATACATATTCAATGGCAATGATAGATAATGATAAACTTTGATGCAACGTGTGTCTGTGTACGAATGAATTTTGACATAAAATCGTGAGCGCAGAAATTCAATATGCATAGTGGGCCAATCGCCGTTTAAATATCTTCAAAACTATTGGAGCCTGCACAAAATTTGTACAACAGAAATTGTATGTTATCGAGGAATCCGTCGAACAGTAATGACAGTTTCAGTGGCATGTAGCTAGAGTAGCTTAGGACTTGGAAAGATTACCTTTACAATAGTTTTTAAGAAAGTTATGTTTATTTCATGGTGTTACAGCGGCTGCTGAACCAAACGGCATGATCAACGACACAGCGTCATTCAAGATTATAGAAGCTTACGAATAAACGATTTTTACCACACAGTGGGTGTTTCAATACTGGGGTCAATATAATGCTCGCGTATATCATGGCGGGTGGCTGGTGTTTGTTTTTATATAATATCCTTAAATCTTCCTTACATAAAAAAATCTACAGATAATAGATTTAATTTACGTGATGCCCATGGGACTGGATTTGCACGTTTGATCCATAAATGTCAATATCTTTGAATCTAGTAATCTAACTCACAATCAGAACTAATCAACGATTATTGTCCTAATCATCCATTATGATGGTATACGTAGGTATACCATGCAAAAATGACCTTTTTGGGCTGCAACACACAAAGGAACAGCGATGTTGGAGGGCATACACAGAGCAAATGTTAAACTTAGTACCTGCAGTTTCCCAAATCGTAACAAAAATGAATATACATGCTATGTACACGGTTGAACTGTATATATGTACTCATGGTGAAGTCCTGCTACATTGTTCCTCCTCCACGTGTCATAGCTCGTAGGACTCATTTTGTTGCTTTTGATACCTTTATACAACACTATTCGTTGTGCATGTAATGCTTTCGGTAAGGTACCATATATATTTTCTTAAGTCGTCAGAATCGCGTTGATACTAGTAGAATAATTGCCGGCGTCTTTTAAAAGATAAAAAAGATTTGTTTGTAAAATTTTATAATTTTTAATGATTCTGTGTCGCTGTATTCATATAAATTATAAAATTATTATAATATTGTAATCATCAACTCTCAAAAGCTTTGTCACCGTTTGATAGACTCTTCGATACCATACAACTTCTGCTATAAAATCTTTTTGCAAGCTTCAATAACTTCGGTGATTTTTAAGAGGCCTATAGTTATCAGCCCATGCTGTACAGCGCATGCGAAGAAGTAGAAAGTTACTTGATTCTCCGAACGATTGCAGTCGAGGCAAGGGAAGCGATATCATTCTAGTTCCTATTTCTCTGACTGTAACTTGTGGAGCGCTTTTAATGCAGTGCATGGTATTTGACGATGACCAGAGAACGTGGAAAGAAATAAGCACACGCCGACAACATGCAGAGATGGTATACGTCACCTGGTGTATTAATGGGCGTCCGGTGCATGAATTTTGGTGCCGTGACGCTTGATTAAAGTAAATTCGGATCCTAATCAGCGAATTACATATCATGTTACTTGCTCTAAAAGTGATTCCGTAGGTGTTCCTCCGCAAATTGTGTGTCTATCATTGCGTCGATAATTATCGGTAGCGAAGGAAATACTTTTAACGGTTTAAGGGCATAGAGAAGGAACCCCGCCGCTATATTATTTTACAATTTAACTAAATTTCGTTACGATACATAGGAATGTTCGTGTTAGAGTGTAATGTGCGAACGTGTGGACATGTATGAGATGATAATTGCATACGTTAAGGAAACAGTAACAAACAAAAATGATATGGCACTATACGAGGGAACGAAGATGAATCTGCTCACCGTTGTAACTGGGTCCTACACTTGATTTGTAACTGTAGCTGTCATCGTCTTCCCAAGGCCGAGCGTGATCTATATTTCTCGACGGTGCTGTACAAAAAATGTATTTCGACGTATGTCATATTGCAACATGGTTACTCGAGCAATTTGACATTATGACAGGTGCGACACCAGGAAACATGCAAAAGAGTAGGCAACTTACATGCGCCAACAGGACTTTCGTACCGCAGCCTATACGTTGGTTCCCTTGCAGCCGATGGCGTTCTAGATGCATTTCTCGGATCCACGTTGGCAGCTTTGTATCGCAAATTTTCTCGATCTTTCTCACGATCTTGCAAAAACACTTTCGCTATACCCGTGTCAATTTTACTTAACTCATCTTGTTCTTTCTTTAGTTTTTGTTCCGCTTCTTTAATGTATGTCGTCTTATTATCCACATCATCCTCATCATCAGAGACAGGTACACCCTGAATTACAAGATGGATAATGTTAATACCGTTAAATACTAGCATATTTATTTCCATTATCTTGAATACTTCTGCTACCTTCTTTGAAACAAGCAATTTTTATCAGAAAAATGTAAAACAATATATTATACATACTTTCTTATAAAACTTGACCCTCTATATATCTGTATAACTTAAGAATGAACCATTCTGTATAGTTCTTTTAGATTAAATACGGTATAACAGTCTTTTGTACAGCATTCATGACACCATTACACATTTCCTGCATTATAATACAAATTTACAGAGGGCTGTTTAAAAAACCGAACAAGATCTGAACGTACTAAAAAAAACATACGAACTGGTAGAAGATAATTAATCCCCCCTTTATTTAATACACAATAATATCATAAATGCATGCTGAGCATTAAAAAAAGAAGCTGTATGGGACAATACAATGTGCCAATGTCCGTACCGGTGCTAGAACGAAGAAGCTAATACTTCTAGCCATTGCAAGTCTGCTTTCATTACAAAACAAATACGTTTAAGAGATAGCGCGTATTCCTATATCCTTACTCTCGAAACGTCTCTCAACATTTTAGGCGAATATATACGATAACGCATTAGCAAACATTATTTCGTTTAAAACGCTGAACTAACTGTTACTCGGATTGCCAGACAGAAATATCATACTAATACTGGCATCGAATCAAATATATTCCCGTAAAGTTATACCTTATAAGAATCGGACCATCGACGGCGCCTTTCAGGATCGGTGTAAGGATAAGGCGGAGCAGGAAAATCGTCTCTTTCAATCGGCGGTTGCGAGCCCGGAGAAGGTTTCATTGCATCTGGATAATGTGCCAATTCGATTGGCTCATCATTATCAACTTGACTACCAGCGGCTGGGGATTTTGGTCTTGTTTCGCTCAGAGCATCGACTAAAGCTCTCATTCCGGATCTACTACTACGCCCACCGCTGCTTCTTATCGAACGCGATGCTGTTAAACCAAATAAAATAAAAATTCCACATGTAATAGAGTATCGTAATCAAGGTAACGACGCAAGAGCAAAACTTACAGCTAGGTCTATGAAAATGAGGGCTGGTCGGAGGTTTGTCGTAAGGTTGTATCGGACGCCTTAGGTACCCTTGACTCGGCGTTTCAGTCAGATATGAATAAGTGTAAATTCTAGATATATCTTCGTGTGCTCCTCGTCCATACTCTCTCAGGATTAACCCAGGGCTACCAGTTCGTGCAGGGTAATACTGAAGCATATTCAAATCAGATATTCATCTCCTGGTATAACGCACTCTTATTCTTCGCGCATCATGTTATGGCGCTCACCAATGTTCATTATTCTTTATGGGAACCAGTTGAAACGAACAATTGACTACAGACGTGTGCATAGAGTTATACACCGGCTTGCGCAGGTATCGATACAGAATTACGAGTAGATTTCATAATGAATACAAATAAGGAATTGATTAATACAATGTGCAGATAAACTATCTGGGCATATATGGACAAAGCGTCTCATTGAAAATGAGATTTCGGGAGTGTAGTACAGTAACAAATAACATAGCATACCTTGCGACTGAGGCTGCTATAAGGGCTGCAGAGTGATCCGTTCAGGCTTGGCGTGCGTGACCGCAATGAAAACTATATGCAATAATCGTGCAAAAAAAACATAAACTTTCATTAAAAAAGCAAAAGTAAAACTTGATTAAAATCAAATACATTGATACAAGTATGTTCAATATATCATCATATATTGATAAAAAGTACTGATGTAAACAAAACGGCAAAGGCAATGTAAATGAAGCTGTATACGAAGCTAGCAACATGCGCGTAATTTGATTTGTAAATTATATTAGAATAGGTAATGATCGAGCGGTGTACATTTAGGCAATATGTACACAATAAAATTAATAAAATAAGCCTAATAAAATTCAAGCAGCATAATTATAGTTACTATCTTATATTGCAAATGCGCATGTAAGCTGACGCGTCAACATCATATAAGAAATATTGTTTTGCAACCCTGTATATTAGTGCATAATGTATAAACATAAACTGCGGTTTTTACAGAACATATCAAGCAACGGAAGTAAGAGCTCTATGAGCTGTGAAACTAGACTATAATTAATGTAATCAATATAGTAATTGTACAAGAAAATTATGACACTGAGAAAGATGTTCTATTGGTGCTGAAACACAATTATCATTGGCAAAATGAAGAAAGGGTAACGGGAAAAAATAATAGTTACTGCTTGTTAAAATGTAGGGAATTTCTGTGATGTAAGTAGCGTACTTGCTACTCACAAGTTACTGGTTTACCAGACTTTCAATGAAAAATAGATAGGAAGAGGTGATTGATATTCTATAGGGTCGACATCGCGGTCTACATAAGAATAATTTTCTTCTTATAATTCTTGAAGTACGCGCAGCAGCTAATAATGTTTTAAATAAATATTGTGGGACTATTCAGGATAAATTACCACTACTTCTAGAAAACGTTAGCATTATAATCAAACTGCGCGTATGATTTTCGCGCCAGTTCTCCTACTTGTCGCTATGTTAGGGTTTCGATTATTTTGAATGTTACTGCCGGCAACAGTAGGTTTGAGTTAGACGTTAGACCATCATGCCAAATGGGTATCTATAAATTGTAAGAAACTTAAAAAGGGACGCGTTTCAGAAAGAATCTACCACTTGTGCAAAACCCTGTGCTTGCCCAAGATAGGTCTCCTAAATTATTAATACCATTAATAATACTAACAAGATTTGTGCAGAAAGACTAAAATAGGGTATCACATATAATAGATTGTACTGTAGTTTAATGAAACAATCATGCACACTATAAATTTAAATATTGCAAACCTGTATTTCCGATGCGCTGCCGGATATACGCTCGGACTCTCGGTGTTGCGATGTTTGTGTATCCCCATGCCCATTAACAATACCATTGGACCCAGTTGGTCCGGGACCACAGCGTGGATGCCAAATCGCTGCTCCTTGCAAATACATTTCCTCTCCGTCGCCAAACGGGTCGCCACATTTCGTGCATCTCGCACATGTCGGATGAAAATGATGATTATCGCCCGCTTGCAATACTTTTCCACTGATGTAACGATTGCAGTAAGCGCATTTTACACCAAATTGCTTTTGATAGTCCTTCTCGCAATACGGCACCCCATCTCTGTTGAGACAAAACAGAACATATATGTGAATTTGAGTTTAAATTTTAACATGTAAGGTATTACGCACGCAATACTTTTTTACAGCTTCCAATTACCATTAATACCCTGTTTATGGGGTAACAATTATTTTAGTCTGTGGATGTTTTATTTTAAGAAAGTGAAGGTAACGTGCCAACGAAATAGTAGATAAAGGTAGGTGCACTCACTTGCCCATATATTCTCCGTGAAGGACAGTGTCGCAACTATGACATTTAAAGCACCAAACGTGCCATTGGCGATCGAGAGCAACCAAAGCTTGACCTTCCCGTAATTGGCTTCCGCAACCAGCACAGGCACCAGGGTCAGTAGGCTCATCTCCGGATGCACGATTACTACCGACATTGTTACCCACTGGCGTAGATGCTTCGCGGACTGGAATGCCGACGCAACGATGACATAGAGCTTGACCTGCGAACATAGTGCATGTGCGATCAATAAGATTTAAAACTCATCACACTCCACATATCAACGCAGTAATTCCGCTCCCTCATTGAGAACATGATTGCCAGGTTATGCATGCCCCAAATGGGCTGTTAAGTCAGGGCCAAAGGAGGTAGATAATTTAAAAGAGCAGTACCACTTTTACGGTTTGACGCCGTACGTTCTGCATTAATGTCGTACACGATTACATCGACATTGGATAAAATTTGCATACCGTATAATATTATAACTGCCTCTTAATAAGTTGTGAAAAGAAGCCTGTGATCGCTTCTGGTAACCTTGAAAGAGTTGTCCCGGCTAATGACTTTCGCGTTCCATTGGTACATAAGTAGTCATTACTTTGATATCAATGGGCAGAAAGTAACCACAGTTCTGAGATAATGATAGTAGAGTGATAAGCATATTCGATAAGTGGCGCATTGGATAAGGTGAATAGTGTTATCATAAATCGTGCAATGCGTACATGATTTGCAACATTTCGTTTCAGGCATATGACCTGAGTAGGAAACTCAAGAGCGGGTTGCTCCTGTGACTATCATCGCGACATTTTAAGAGTGGCACTGGAACACAACCCGCTCAAACGCCTAGGGCCTAGGGAATTGGCACAGAAGCAAAACAAGTCGCAACTCATCACTTGCCGACATTCGGAAAACTGGAGAAGTTCAGAATGGTAGGACTACGAAGTCCACACATTTTTATTGTTAGTAACATCGATAAAGCAGGGTGACACAAGCAATTTTTGGAGAAAAGTTGTTCCTGAAGATAAAAAGTAGATTTTGTATGATAATATGATTCGCACCGAAAGAGAGTGGACTGATAAAGATAGACGCCGTCAGCTGGAATCAAAATAACCTTCATGGGGGGAGAGTATTGTTGGCAGTGCCAACACATTTACTGTGAATGGGCTGATTGCAACAAAAACTGTTACTGCAAGTACGAGAAACGCGTCCGGCAGTGACTAATCAAAAGAATCCTGTTTTATTGCATAACAGCGCAAATGCCGTTGTAAATACAGTATATGCAGCCCAGGTAAAACATGTGGAACTTGGACGGTCCATTTGAGCACCTTCCTAATAATAATTATCACCCTTTTCGAACTCTTCAAAACGAATAATGAGTAAACCAAGAAAAAAATCTTTACTGACAGCGAACATATCCGAGAGCTTAACGAAATGTATTGTCGCTCAAAAATAGTCAAGTCGTATACAGTCAAAGGGATCAGCTGACTACAGAATGAGAACGAATCATTGTAAATAATGAAAATATATGCATAGTGCATTGGAATCTGTTGTAAAATATTTCATTGAAAAATAAGCTTAACGCTAGAAACACCGAGCGGTCAAAATGACGGGATAACATTTTACTATAATGATAGCTCATACTTAAGACACCTTACTCTCTGAAATTTTGCTTCACTTTTATATATTAATGATGTAGGTATATATTTCAATAAAAGTCAGGCAAAATTCCCGGAAATAAAATCTTTTGAACACGAGCCATCATTATAGCAAAATGTCACACCAGTCATTTTGACTGCTCGGTAGTTCTAGTGTTACCGAAAAAAATTAAATTTCTTTACGACAGAATTTAATGTAGAGCAAAGTAAGCTCGTCACAACTCTTTCATGTAATAACAAAAATCACACGCGGTTCATAATTGTATGCCTCGAAATATGTACGTGTATTCTTCATCTTATATTTATAGATTCTATTAATACACACACTAATAATACGTATTAGCAACATTAGAGATTTTAAAAGGTATACCTTGAACTAAAGACACTTTCGTTCCTTGTCCCAACAATGGCTGCTTACATCTTTGGCAATGGAAACAGCTTGGATGAAACGCATGTTTCTCCCCAGCAGTTACTACATCGCCTTCGACGTATTCTCCGCAACCAGCACATTTTGTACCCCACCGTTCTCTGTAGTCCTGAAATTTGAATACAATAAGTAAACTATGTATATAGATTTTAACCTTATTAATAATTACAAATATACAAAATGCCTTCTTCTGTGTTAAAACTTGTATTGTTATCTGGCGTTTAACAGCTTCACATGTCTCGAAACGCCAAAGCTTTCCTCTTCAGAAGTTTATAAGTATCTAATTATTTACACACAAAATTTAAAAACTAATGTGATAACACAAAATAACACTAAACATTTTTTCATTTGTAAACAGAAAATTAAATTACCTGCCTATGAGTTACATGTTACCTTATATTCTTGTAGTATTTACGCTCTTAGTTTGACATTATTTTGCTCATGAATAATTTCACATACCGGTTTGCATTATTTATTCTGTTCTATCGTCTACTGGTGATTTCCTTTATACCGTGTTTAAGTTTTAAGAATTAGAGGCGTATAAATTAAGGAACAGTGCTTCTAACATTGGGAATAAAAACAATTTTCATAATTTTATATATACCATGTTTCATTTCCAAATTTAGTGACACCATTCCATATTGCATACTGCTATAATTATTTATAAATTATTGAATATAAGTTATACGCTCATCTTCGTTTTAGGGGGCACGAGTTTTTTGGTTGTTTCTTTATGTAGCATCGTAAA
The DNA here is from genome assembly GCA_963942575.1 of Priocnemis perturbator. Lineage (NCBI taxonomy): Eukaryota > Metazoa > Arthropoda > Insecta > Hymenoptera > Pompilidae > Priocnemis > Priocnemis perturbator. The sequence goes on from OZ012649.1 coordinate 17,685,740, forward strand.
AAAAGTTGTAGGGAAAACTTATAGACCTTTCGACGCTCTGTACAAAAAAAAAATAGAACGCCCAGAAAAAAATGCACTTGCTGGAAAATACGGCAACAAATGATACTGCCGTATGCTTCACAGAAAACGTTCATAACTTTTGAGGGTATGATTTCCGGCAAAAACGTCATAGGAAAAACTTATACACCTTCCGATGCTCCATCAACCCCCCCCCCCCCCCCCCGCCCGCCACAAAAACCTCGTGCCCCCTAAAACGAAGTCTTACCAAATTATATTATAATAACTTAAATTTAATTATGACTTATAATATATTGGAAAACTGTGAGGCCGAATATAAAGACCAAAACTTTAACATGTTAGCAATAACCTGTAGGCAAATCGTTCACCTTTCAGTATAACAATAAGGAGACATTTTATATGCTTTAAATTGTGATACAATGCGCATTTCGCGAATAATTGTTATTATCTTTATAGGGTGTACGTTATATGCTGTATCTGCCTTACCTTTGTACAATAATAGGAACCTTCACGAGCGAAGAAACCGCCTTGCGCCAAACTAACATTGCACTGTGCGCATTTGAAGCAGCCTATATGAAAGTATTTGTCCAGAACTCGTAGGACTTCTCCGCTGCATTTTTTTTTACATGACTGACAAAACGTTTTACCTGTAACAAAGTAAATTCACCGATTATAGTAATGCATGTCGGGTTTAAACAAAGAAGCTATTAATCGTAACCTTTCACCGTACATTGCTTTCGTTCATATGACTTCGCCATACTGTTACATGCACAGATTTCTACATCTGCCCAATATCTAAGAATCACCACTTTTATTCACTTTTATCGACTTCCTGTTGAGAATATGTTCTAACAGTATTTTTAAATTTAGTTCCAAAAACCAAACCCTTAGTGATGATTGTTATAAAACAGTTGCATTCATATTATTGTATCGTAATTCATACGATTTGTTACTTTTCTTCTTTATTTCGATTTACCTATCGGGTGTTGAATAGACGCTAATTTTGTCAAATGTAACTATTTTCATAATCTAGTGCACAAGATGTTTCGTTTTATTAATCCAATTGCTCAAACGGTCCTACGCAAATAATCGAACTCATCACAGGCAGCGTTATTATGTCAGAACAAAAAACAGTTGTTTAGATTTGTACAAAATTACTGAAAATGACATAGAATAGTCTTTAAATCTACTCTACGAATGTAAGAATTGTCTACATCAGGGAATCAAATGTAATATAAAACTTGAAACAGCATTAACGTTAAAACAAATATTTACATAAGAGACGCTACAAACTACCCCCAAAAAAGTATTCTATTCGAAAACCGATGACAACATTCAACCGCTCCCGCTGATCATCATACAGTCAATGCGATATTATAACAGCTGAAGCAGAAGTTTCTAAATACTTTTTCCTGAAAAACGGGTTGATAGTTGATTCTGCCCAATTCAGAATGTAATACAAGGTAAACATATTACATAATTCTCCAAAATAATCTTTTGTTTCAATTCTTCCTGTAACAGTAAACATTGTTTGCTACTTGCTTGTATACATTTATTGACCAACAGCATAATTCTATGTCTCTGCACATACGTATGTATAGCTCAGCCAAGTGAAAGTGACCCCGCAAAAAAAAACGCACGCTTGACCGCGACCAACCGCACGTGGTCGGAACTGCCTTTCCCTCTGGCTCTATGCTTATTTCCCCTTCAGTGTTTGTAGCGTGCAGTCACAAGTCATCGATGTGAGGATGACCAAGTATACACAGGGTGTCTAACATAAAGTGTTACACTCTGCCGCCATTAGAGCTATCAACTTACACTTGTTGTTGTTGTTGTTGTTGTAATAAATGGGGCAACGGAGCAATTTTTATTACGATTAAAAGGAATGTTAGACGATCCCATAAAGGCAATCGTAGAATCCCGTTGAATTATTTTTAATTAGGAAAAAGAACTTTAGACATTGAAGGCATTAAAGAAGAATTTATCATAGCGAATTTATATTAGACAAATGATCAAAGACCATCCCGGCCCAACATAGAACTGTACAGGATTAATTTATCCTCGAAAGAATTTAGAAGGCGTTTCTTTACGTTTGCTCTCATACACCTACCTCTCCTTTCATGTACACGGTGTCAGAAGATAAGTATCGCGGAAAATATTTGTTAAATGATAGGAGATACGAGGAAACGTAGGTGAACGTTTTCTTCGACATACTCTACATAGAATCCGATAATAGGAAAGAAAAATTATGTTTTAAATATTTTTCATGATTACCTGGACATTACTATATCTTGCTCAAATGGAATATTATATCTTTGTTTCAGCATCCTGACAGTGAACACAGAAACAATGTAAATAGATATGAATTAAAGGGGCATGTACTCTAGCAGAGTATTTTCTGGCCGTTTCCTATAAATATTGTAGTGAGATATTACCAAATATTATATCATCCATTTTTTTTCCTAACGTTTTTATGGATAAATAAAACAGTTTTACAATTTTATTGGGTAATTAGCCCCTGCAGAAAATGCGACCAATCGGGGTCCAAGATTTCAGCTCTTCTACTTATACAGGCCATATGATGGAAGAAATTTACTAATTAATGGGAGTGTTTTCAATTTGTTTGTTTAACGGTCGGAAATTCGAAACAACTAATTATGCATTGGCCCATAAAGCCGTTTGAATCGAAAGTGACGCGGGGTCCGCCGGCGGACTAGTAAAAACGACTTCTGTTCCCCTATGACCTTGGATTATTTCAAGGTTACTTTCAATCGGTCTACTGATCCACTTCATTTATTTTTCCCACTTTCGTCACATTGACAAACAAAAATGAATTTGAAGCAGGAAAACATGAATTTTGCGTGCCTATAATCAGATTCTACGTAACAATGTAAGAAAAGTGTTCTTATATTTTCGCGTGTTTCTCACCACTTAGCAAATATCTCACGCGACACCTATCTGCAAATACCCTGCTATTTACATGCCGGTATCTACGGCATTCCATTGTTATTACTAAGTAGGTCACGTAGAATGAGGTACAGCGGAGTCAAACGCGTTAACCCCTGTAATTGTAAGTATTCAGGACTCAGGCCCATCTTAACCATTGGGCTAATAGGGCTGCAGCTCTAGGGCGCCGGGCGCCGCCGCACCACATTTACGATTTTTGGTTATAAACCATGTCATTTCTTAATTTTTACTTAAATTTCATTTTCAGTACATTAAAAAATCAAAATCGATAAATAATAAATATCAGTTTCTAATTCGACACATTTCACTGCAGATTGCATACAAATCATTGCAACTTTTAGCCGTCGCTTATCGGTACTGTAAGCGTGAATCCGGGTATTGTGGACAATTGTTATTTAAGCGTTGTCTGGCAGCAATGACAAGCGCGCGGCTCCGGACGACATCTGCTTTATTACTCGTAGATGAAACAATAGTCGCAGCAGTGGTAGTAGAAGCAAAAGCAAAGGTGCAAATAGCTGTAAAGAGTGGCCATAGTAACGATATCAGTGGTTCAACAGTTTGCGCGTAATCGTACACAAACGTCTTTATTTCATAGTCAATTTGAGTTTGCATATCAATACCATTCAAAAACAAATTTCTTCGACGTAGGGCTACGTGTCTCTTTTCGAGCTGGGTGGCCAACTGAGCGGCAGAAGCGTTGTAAAATTCCGACAAAGATGGTCCCACGCTCGCTGTGACCAAAATAATTGACATACAAAAAAGAACAAAATATGTATGCATAGCTCTTGAAACACTCTAAAAGTCGACATAACTCTCTTGTTTGAATCATAAATGCCGTGCCAACAGCACACAACGATAGATATATACATATTTACAAGAGAGTTTGATGGTATTAGCCTGGGGCGCTTAAATCTAATACGACGGCCCTGTAAGTACTCTCCTTACCTTTTTGACGTTTCATGCATTCAACTTAACTGATTTAATCAACCTTCTGCAATCGGACTTTTCCTAGCTAATATTATACTACAAAACAAAGTAATTTAATACGGAAAATAATAATGTATCTACATTAATATTATAACCAACATATATAAACAGCAAATTTAGACAGAAGGCAATATAGTGGATCAGTGAACTTTTTTTTGGAAACAATTTAATCTTTTACTCGAACAATATTACGTGATATAAAAAATTGAAGATATTTGAATCGTAAATATGTGTATCTGCAAATAATGTTTATGCTAATTAGTTAATTCTTATGTTTATTACATTATCCGTTCTATGTTTACGTTGCGTTTGTTATTATCTATACATATATTTTATATGTACCTAACAGTCAACTATTCGTTAATAGATACATATTATTATGAAAGATATATTGCAATATATTAAATTTAAATTGTTTATTATATATTTACTATACATTATAATATTTAGTTAACAACTCAATTAATAATTTCTTTTTATCACCTCATTGTGAGACCATATGAGTAAGGAAATATGATCAGTCGTAATAATAACAATGTGGTCAGCAATATACTGCCTCGTAGGCACACTTTGACCTCAAAAGGTTAACTTCCAATCGACTCAGGCTATCAAATCTCGAGCAAATCGAATTTTATATTTCTTACCGCTGCTCAATATAAACAGAATTAACTTCACAAGAAGCATGAATTCGCGCTATGTCGGTAGATTCATATCATTCAAGAGTCATTAATACTCGTATCAATCTATATCAACGATATGCTATCTGTGCCGAGCAAATAGGAGAAGTGATAATTGCTTTAGTAAAAACAGTAAGAAGTTGCCTTTCAAGCAGAAAGATGTACTGCCTCAATCACTAATAAGCGTGCTATTATTCTATGATCTATGATCGGTGTCAGAGGGGCAAATTTTTTCATGTTAGCCAATACGTTGGCATAAATGTACATAACGTGAAATTCATTTGTAACGGCGTCTGATCAGTAATTGTGGCTTTGCTATTTCCGCTGGGCCTTATGCTATTTGTGTGTATGTATACCTACGTACATATACATTTAGTAACATAAGCAACGTACGAAGGTAACAATTTATTTCAGATATTAATAACGCGTATCCTTGTAATCACCGTATGTTCAGGACCTCTGCTGCCTGCTCAAAATATTTGCTTTATATATACTAGGAGCAGTGTTTCGATGAATTTTAACTTTTTTTCTGTTTTGCAAGATTTAATGAGTAAATTCCATATTTCGCTATTCTCGCTTTCAAAGAATCACACACCCTACAGATCAAGAAATATTACAATGCTACGCCAATTAGGTTATCAATATTACGAATTCTTAAATGCATTTGGAAGAACAGTGACAAATCAAAAACCGACCGACTGGAGCACTTTCATTACCTAACCATTAATAGATTCGGACTTCATAAGTCTTTTAAGGTTTTTTCGGTTCATTTCTAAGATAGCTTTTTTGGAAATAAAGATTCATGGTCTTATTTGGATAATGATACAATTTTCACTTAAATTACTCGTGGTTGTGAAAATTATATGGCTCACTGATACTTGTTATTGTTATACAATTCAAACTGCGATAAAGCACAATGTATGTATGTATGTATGTATACATGAAGTAATAGGGATAAGTGATATTCCTTAAATTTTTGTTTACATTCCATAGTAGAAGGGAGTAGATTATTTAATAGATAAAAAATAAATAATAAATATGAACCATTCTAGATAGAGAAATAGCTTGTCGCTCCAATTTGATAAACAGAGTTTGGCATATACTTATGCTTATTCGGGTAACTCGTATCAAACGAGACATAATTTATTCTGACAATTTTCTTTGATTTTGTATAGGCTATAGGCAAAGAATGATATGAGCGAGAAGTGCTCACAAGATGAATTTTGGCGTGGTAACAAAAAAAGGTTAAGAACAAGTCGCTTCTGACTTGAAGATATTTTTATAAAGTGGGCAAAATGGGGTCCGCACAATTGTATGAAAGCCAATTCAAATTTTTTACAATTTTATTGCATTTCATTGAGCCTGAATGTGAATCACTGATATTTACACTCCTCCCCCTCTCCCATGATTATTGATTTCAAAGCTAATACTAATCTTTGTTTGTATTCGATTTAATTACTGTAAAAATGTACAACAAAATAAAGTCCTTTCATCATAGTTTTACTGAAACCAAGGAACATTTGTAAGTAAAGCAAAGATCTACAGGGTACCTATGTATCGCAGGAAAAATAATGGCTTTCAATGCCATATATTGATCGTAACAGGAATAACAAATGAAATAATAATAACAATAAAAATAAGTAATAGCTAGAATAGGCGTATGTCAATACAATTTTATGTTTTATGTGAATGGTCAGGAAAGTGTCAGTCACTTATGAAACAAAATGCCATCTTTCTCTGCGACTTTTAAAAGCTATTTTTTTTTACCGATCAAATTATATAACTGCATGCTAGTTAATTTGTACATTTTTACACAATTATGGAAAAGAAGTAAGGTTAAAGATGACAAAGATGTTGATTGTACACTTTCTGAAATGACTAAAATGTTGGCATATAGGGCCACATACCTAATATTATGACCATAAATAAACACTTAAATTATCTGTTTAATAAAAAAAAAAAAAAAAAAAAAAAAAAAAAAAAAAAAAACAATTAAAACAAGGCTGGTATGGTATCAAGACACAGATATAAGAGACCAATCATTTTTTGACTACCTCACTCTCTTCGTAAATGTATGAAGATCACCTTCACTTTATAAAAAATAAAAATATCTGATAAAAACGTATGTGAACCAGATATTCATCCTCTATTCATACCATGTTAATGTTTTCAGTGACAGCCATATAACTTGCACTGGACTTATAGTATAAAGGATACTCAAAAAAATAAATGGAAGGCAATTAAAAACAAAAGTAGTAATAGGAGTGTAGTGTGACGTGAACAGTGTGCAATTATAAGGATGCAAAAAATTGCTGAATGCATTATACTAAGTACCCTTCAGAAACTGATGGAACTTGAAATAAAACTTATGTTGTGGTTTTGACATTTCTACATGCGTATCACAAAAACGTCTATTAAATGGAAATTATAACTAATACATATTTTGCAACATGTGATAAAGACAGTATGCATGTACAAAACATTGTGTTACATCAAAATTAAATTGTATAGTCTGGTAAGGTATGGTATGATATTTTTTGATACAGCTATAGCTTGTAGAGCGCAGTCAACACTGTGCCTTGCAACTGATTGTTGAAAAAATACACAATAGCAATTTCTCAACAATACATGACTATGGTAACAAACAGTTTGCTTTGTAAGTACTGACATTCTGTAACCTTCCTATCTTGACACCACCTCATCTTCTCACACACGTAATGCCATTTGAGCGGAAGAGGTTTTTTGCTCCGGATAGTGGACCCAGGAGTGCAAAGAATGAAATGACTCGGAAATTCTTTGCACAGTCTTAAACTGACACCTAGTATACATTTTTTGTTCATTACCTAAGTTAAGATTGGTCATTGGAGTACAGCGGTGCGCCGTTTACGTTCCGGGTTTTCGCAGCTAGGGCGTTAATCGAACATTTTTAAGTAGTTATATGGGACACTGTAGTGTATACACTTACTATTCGTTAAACAGCTAAGATATTCTATGGCAACGTATGCTTTATTCGGACGTATATACGGTGGGGACGCTGAACGAACGGTCGTTAAGCGGCGCACGAATCTAATAGGCATTCCACAAAAAAGTACAGAAAACCGGTTGAAGAAAGTAATGAAATAAATGTATCGTGAACGACGGGCGGGGCATGCAACTTTTCGTAGGGATAGGCAACGTCGCATTGTAAAATTGATACTTCGCGTGCTTCATCCGCAGCGCGACACGTAAGTACGTTACGTTCACAAATACGCCGTACACATACGTCCTACACTTACTTCGCGCATTAACGCAACGCACGGTGCACATACGATTCAACCACACGCAAGCCGTCCACGTATACGCCCATTGGCAGTTGTATAAAAGAAAAAAAAAAATCTGTTATTACCGGATAAACATAGATTCATCCGCTGTGAAGGCATCTTAAAGGACGTTATACGGACAATCTTCTTCGCCCACATATTTTGCCGAGCAAAAAGTCGCAACCACTGTTGAAAGGGGGAAGAAGGGGGAAGAAGAGCGAAAAAAAGATGGGGAAAGTAAGAATGAGGAGTAAAATGTGTCGAAAGAGACGTGAGAGGGACGAAGGGTGGCACAGCGAACTCTCTCCTGCAGGGCATCAAACGGCAACAACCTATTTTTAGAGACTTGACTTAGTTCGATGTTATAATCTTTCCAGAAAACATGCTCTATTGAGGCACGGAGCAGAAAAAAGGCTGCAGGATCGAGCAAAATCTGCACGATGTGTAGGGGCGTACCCCTATGATGTCATACGCGAATGCATGCTTTTCGTGACCTATCTTTCTCAGTATCCTCTTGACTGGCCCACTGTTTCATTCTCTCCCCGTCTTACTCTAATCACTTCTGCATCTCTGACAAGTTCTCTCGCGATGCATGAGCCGCGGATGAATTAATCGCAGTAATTGCGGGTTAAGACGGAAAGAGTTTGAGGTGTCAGCAAGATTTGCATGTCGTGCGCACACGTATGCGCGGGTGTTGGTGAGTGCCAGATAAGAAGAGAGCACAAAAGAGAGCGAGAGAGAGAAAGGGAAAGGCGGAAAGGTAGAAAATGAGACAAGCAGGCCGGTACACTCTTCTCAGAACCGCTCGATTTCCGTCTTCTACTCACCCATTCTCAGCAATAATTGGCACGTGCTTCGCTAATTATGATCTTGACTTGCTATCGACGACGATGTATGCGAGCATAATACCGCACCAATTGCGAATACAAGCGACACACCACGAAATTCACTTATGAAATAACGGAAAACACGGGAGACGTTCCTATCGCGATACGCCAAACGTTCGACACTATAGTGAGGGTCGAGAGTAATTCTGCGCATGCGCTTTAACGTGCCAGGATAGGAGCCCCGAAGTTTTCGCCCCGTGGCTTGACATTTCATTACTTTCCCACTCTTCCCTCAACTCGGTTATATCATTCTTTTTTGTGTCTTTCGAAATATTATTAAACCGAAATTTTCTGCTCGATTCATGTACGTCTATATGTATATATATATTATTCTGTAGCATGTACACGATGCGAAGATATATTCATTCGTATGCGAGTGATGTATTTACAGGTACGTACAGGTGTATTATTACTTGCCCTAGGGAAGTGGTGCTCAAATTTATCTGATTTTTCAAAACTGTCAGTAAAAATCTGAGAACTTGGCGTACCGCCAGAAGACTATGATCTGAACAGAATTTTCAAATTGTATAAAAATAATATACCGGCGATCTATCTTTTCTAAATTCTCGTTGGTGACCAAAAAAATCACAAATATAATATATACTGATACAGCGCTTGGACCTATTTTAAATGTGAAATCTTGGTATTTTTCAATATCAAATCGCTTTTCGAATATCGATGAGGTGGATGTGCTTCTTTAGCTGCCATTTATTTCATTATATAATGTATATATTATTAATATTGTCAACTTTAATATGCGTTCCAATTTTAGCGCTGCTCAATATTTTTGTGCAATATCGATTGTGGCGAAAAATTCGGTTTGGCATGACGCTCGAAACAAGAACTACACATTGTAGAGTGCTATTTGGTGCTATTGGAAATTTTGTTGACGAACATTGGGCCGTATTCGCAGTCACGACTCAAGTGAAAGCTTAAGTCACGCTTTACGAAGTCTCAACGACGAATAAGTGGTTATTCCTAGAATGAAGTTATTTGTCGGTTAAAATCGATGTTTTTCGTTTCACCAACTTCAGTTAGCGCTTATTCGACAAAATGATTGGTCTCGACACTCTCGTTAACTGACAAATAAATTTTATTGGCCGAATAACTATTTAGAGATTTATCAGTCGTTGGTGAAACCGGGCCATAATGTACAATTATATTCGCGGACATAGGAATATTGCAGCAACATTCCTGCAATACTCCGGCAATGTCAGCTGCAAAGTTTAAGTAATAATCTTCCTACAATATTCCTGCAATATTCCCTGCTACCCGGGCATAATTACCAAAATTAAGTTATACAACTTTGCTGTCGCATGTTCGAAACTTGGCTCAATGTCGTGTAGCAACGCCTCAACAGTATTTTTTGTAAGACGAAATCTTGTAAAAAGGTCGATATCGTCTAACGTTTCGAAATAATTAATTCGGTCTTTGATAATTCTTCTTCTTCTAGCCCTAATAGGTTCATAACCTTCTTTTTCTTCTGAGGATAATACATCGTCGTATAGCGCGTCATGCACTATCATGGACTATAGTAATGACTTCAATTTTATTTTGACGATGTTACCAGATGTTACCAAACGCTAACCACCGATTAAATACGGTAACCGGCCAAAATTGGCTAAGTTTAACCGGCGTTTTCTTAACTTAATCGGGGTTCAAAGTTTGGTGGAACGAAGTATCGATTAACAAACGTTAACCGCCGATTAAGGATTTAACCGAGGTTGGTGGACCCGGCCCTTAAGCGTTCACTTGAGTCCAGTGACAGCCTATGGTGACAGCATATTTGGGCCAACCCCCAACTCCATCATGCGTGTGCGCCTGTGTGCGTTGCGCGCAGCTTACGCCCAATCAGGACCTTAGCATCGCACACAGACGCGCACGCACACTGCGACACAAATGGAGTTGGACCAAATATGCTGTCACTGCTTGAGTCATGACTGCGAATACCGCCCTATGTCTGGCGATTGGCACCATTGATTTGTACTAGGCGTGTCCCATCAATGAATACTATACGCAAACATTCGGGTGGACGCTTTTTGTCTCTTATTGCACGTAAAGTTATACTTTACAAAGTAGTGTCTGTTATTTTATATACGATACAGTGAATCTAACAACGAGTAAGTAATCGTTAATGTGTGTGAAATTTAGTATCTCGTTTTCGATACTTTTGACGACTTAAACAGTTGTGTCAATCAAAAAGGGAAATATTTGGTTATGTCGTTGAGTAATGATATTTTATTCGCACTGCTATAGGAATAACGTTTGACGTGACAAATATGAATCATGGAAAGAAATCACCCAGTATGGGGACACCGTCTGTGTATTCCCACGTGACAACGCGAAGTGTTGCAAATTTGAGATCATCCAGATCTGTGCGTAGTGTGAGAATCCAATGGTACCAGAAACCAATCGTAACTAATGTTTATGTTCTTGGTATTCAACGAGGGGCTGTGTTCACCGGTATATTTTCATTGGTAAGGTTTTAATAAAATAAAAGATGATTTTGTTGTATTGCTATGTAATTTCTGATTTTAGTGTTTGGCATTTTTCACGATATGCACGTCCATATTTGACATTTACTGCCTTTCGCAAGCTGCGCCTGGTTCAACACATTATGGATATTATATCATATCATACGAATTTGTTTACGTTGGGAATCAACATGGTAATTATATTTTATACATTTTCCTTTCCTAATTTCAGGCATGTTAATCTGAATCTAATCTTTTTTTCAGTCCGCAACGCTCTTATAATTTTCGCTCTCTTTTCGATGTTAGGCAGTATAGTTGTTTTTGTTACATCTGTAATGCTTATCACAGCATTACGGAAGGAATATGAGAAGAAAATGGTACCGTGGTTGTACTGTTTTGCAATATTTACTCTTTTCAGAGTATTTGCTTTTATGTTCTTCAGTATTGTAAATGATATGATATTTGCCTACAATATTGTCATATGCTTACTATGGACAATATTTATCTGCTTTTCGATCTATGGATGGTTAATTGTGTATTCTTTATACATTGAATTAAGCGACTTAACAAGATTGGAAGATTTGGCACATTTGAGGGTAAGACGTTAGGCTTACTTCTTGTTTAATCCTAACTTAAATAATCAGATAAAACGTGAAAATACATTTTTAGAGATAAAATTTCCTAGCCTTCAAATAATGTGTAAGACACAAGAATAATTTAATTCTAATACAATTATCTTTTTTTAACTAGATTGGCACAATGCATTCATTAGATGCATCAACAACACATTCCATTGCTGGCTCGCGACCCACAACTCCACACAGCACAGTTTCAACAATGCCAGTTAACTAGGTAATATGGAATTAGGAGGTAAGATATTCCTCATTCTGCTTATCGCCACGTGAGTACTGCATTGTACAATCTGTCTACGTAGTCTAATTTCAAAGATTTAACAATCAAGAGGATTCCATGTAAGATAATCGTACTGCAAGTCATATTTAATTGATTTATCGTAAGTTGTTCAAATAAGACATTTCTGGAATTGGGTATTATCTATGCCTAATTAATCACAATTATTATTGCCTTCTTTAAAGGCAGCTCTCCGTTTTACCCATTTGCTATCTTTTAAAATACAATCATGCATCGCTTAACATCCGCGATACGTTGTGTGAAATAGGACGTTATGCGAACATCATATTATATATCCACTTACAGGGATACGGTATTGTATCTCTATTGACTGAAAGCCAAGATACTATACACACAGTGCTGTATCTTTTTTACTTTCTAAACTTTTATGTAAACATTTTCTTAACTCCTGCCGCTTGTGTAACCTTATTGGACCACGTATATGTATGTGTTTGAGCGATCTCCGATCGGACGTTAAACGACGCATAACTGTATATATTTTATAAATGTCATACACGTGTGTATGCACAAGTGTGGTATTATGCGAAATTGTATAACTGCATCAGATATCATTACTCAATTTACTATTATGCCTTTCACAATACTTCGTAAGAAATCTCAATGCAGTACATAGTTTAAGTAAAGATACTTGAACAGCTGAAATGTCGAAGCAAAGCAATGTGAAACTTGCTACATACCTTTCGACACTATTGAAAGTATTTGATATCAATGATATTTTGTAAACCTATATATTCCGTCCACTCTTTTTATATATAAACGTTTATATTGTTAACGTCCTTATTTTATTATCGATAATGTTTTACTATTAACTAATTCTAGTTTATTAAGAGTAAGCACATTGAATGTGAGAGAGTAATAATTTTACAAACGATGATTTAGCAAGAAGATTTATATAAATTTTTATACATTGTTTGTTAGTAGTCTTCAATAAATACTGATATCAGGAGTAAGTTATTATTAAGATAATTGTCACGGAAGGCTGTAATATTCTATAACCTTTTCTATTTACTTTTTAACGTACGATTCTTTAGACAATTTTATCAACTGCCATTGTACACAGCGTTTTAGTCCTGGCACAACCGAACTTATTGTTAGTGTGAAACAGAAATACTAGTAACAACTTAAGAAAAGAAGAGTGAGTAACTCATTGAAATATTACAGAAAAGTATTGTCACCGACAACAATTAAATATAGAGTGCTTCTTACTTTAAGGGTTAATTTATTGTGTTTTGAGTACGTTCAACCGTTCACGTAAGAATTGACATTTGGAAATTGACTAATATTTATATATTGAATTACACACACGTAATACAGACTATACTCCATAATATCCAAATACCGGCAAGAATGATGACAGCTTTCACAACTTGATGCATCCAATACAATCTGCAAAATACAATGATACATAAATAAATAAATTAATAATAAATGTAATATATTCCATATTTTTAACTGGAAGGGAGTCATAAATCTCAAAGAGTTCTTTAAAAATCATAAGTAATTAAGCGAACTAGTTTATTAAAAAGAATCTTTTAATAGGCAAAGCATAAGTAAAGCACTAAAATATAAATTACCTTCGACATCGGATTCTACTAAATTCCAATGTGCTGAGGTCGTCATTGAACAAATAAATGCGTATTCCCAGTATGTAAGTAGAAAAGTATTTCGACCAATCAAATCCTTTCATGCTAAATCTAAAGAGCCGTTGATCTTTTGAATGCAATTTGCGCCACATTTCTTGTACGTTATCATTTGTAAACGTCCAGTCGTTCGTGCAAAAATGTGATATCAGATTTGAAAATCTGTGAATCTTTTCATACGTTTTCCATAATCTAAAACGAGCATTGAAATAGAAGGCACATAAATAAAAGTAATGTAGAAAAATTATTCGTAAAGAACATACCTCGGTTTTTGACCGATGCATAGTTTAAAAAAATCTATAAGTAAGGCAGGCAATAAGTGGGCGAACCAAATAGCTACAGTATACGGAATTTTGTTTTGAATTGGTGTAAGCGTAGTATGCCACATGGAAGCGCTCAGAGGATATTGACCATTGTACATTAGGTTTACGTTACAATATTCCTGCCAACTCAGTGGTGCTTCCACCGTTGATACGAAATTGTAGATAAGCATATTTTCATTTCTCCTAAAAACAAATCAATTCTAAATGCTGCTGTTCAAATTGTCGATAAGACGTGAAAATGATCTATATCGCGTACCTATTAGTTTGTGTGTATACATCCCAGGCACTTGCAATTAAAGCGTTGACAGTAATATCGACGGGTATTATATTAGCCCTGATGTCAGGATCGCAATGTAAAACCCTCAGTGCACCACTTGCAACGCCAGCAACGACTCCAGTCGCCCCATACATGTTATCGATCCAGCCGACAACTGGTTCATACGCCGTAGAAATCACTGTAATCCAAGTTACAATGAATGCAAACAGTTATATTAAAGAATACGGTTAATTAGAACGGTTACCGAATTAATGTATTTTGACAATGGATAAGAATAAACACGAAGGAGGAAGGTGAAAGAAGTTATCGAGGGAGGAAGGAATGGATGATGTTAATCTCTGCCAGTTCTTTTGCTGTAGCCTGTTCGTAGGGGTAACTTCTGCGTACATTCCCTCTGAACGCGCCATTAACACTTTTAGCAAATTCAACGGAAATACATTGGTTCTATATTTTCAAAATGTGTGCATTGTCTTTCTCATGATAAAGTGCATGCGTTCATCGCACACTGATGACCGTCTGCGATCCACAAGCGTGGCTGCACACATGAGTTTGGCAGTTTGGCTCATTGGCAGTGGACAGTCTCAGTGGGTTATTCTTCAATTTTTTGCATCAAGTGTTTGGGAAATTGTATTAATTTTACGGAAAATGAAGTTATAGTGAAATATCAATAGAATTATGCATCTTTAACAGTATGTTCTATATTGAGCTGAAATATTATGTACACATAATATGCCAGACACCCTCTTCGATGTTCAGAATTAATAGAGCGTGTCGACGACAACGGTTCTCGTAGACGTGTAATTGATGGATGCTTATGGTATATAGGAACATTCTCAAACACATTCGCAATGTGTATTTAGCACCATTATTAAAAAGAGCCTATTGTGGTGTTAGCTCCACGATTCCGGAAAATTTCTTTTGATGTGTCATGGGGAATTTACTGATTGAGGAGATACATGTCTCAATGTAAAGAGATCTTCCTCTGAATCTGGATAATCTTCCGTGTACACGCTTTCCGTAGCCATTGTTACGTTGGGCTCGGCGGCGGTGTTTGGCGTTTTTCGTTGGGTGACAGAATTAATAAGCGCACACGTGAAAAGGATTATTCTACCAACAAGGTTCAGTAGAAATACACTGACTGCCGTTATAATTTCGCGTAATATATCCACAGTGCCGGTAACGAGATACATCGCAATCGCTAGGCACATTTAGGCGTTTAGTCGAAAACGCAGGTTACTTTTAACAAACGTCACGAATGGAATTGATATGCAACCTATATACCAACTGATTTTCGACTATATCTATCTGCCCGGCTGACACGATCGAACTCATTCTTCTTTATATATATATTATGTATTGCCGAATTTGCGTTTGATTATGAAATGCGTCTTGGTGATACGGAAAAGTGCCGCAAACCCCTTGTGTCGGTAGGACAAACATTTTGATTACTAACACTTTGATGAAAGTCATGGTTTCTGAGATTTCAGAGCTATCGATGTTAATTTAACTGGAAGTGGGTATCAATTCTTACTCAAAGTTCAAGAGTTATAGGACAAAATATTTCGAATAAATTAAGTGGAACTTGGTAAGAGCTACCCGAATATGTCACTATCCCGTGGCATTTAAAAAAGTATCAATGATCTTGATATCTCGAGAACTTTAATCGCTAAACATGTGACCTTCACATAACTTTCTTGGACATGCGGTGTGCACACAATAATACAAAAAGTTGCCTCTCCGACGCAATCAACTTCTTCTTGAGAGCCATTCTGTATACCTATACAGGGTGGTCCTTAAATCATAGCACAACCCAAAAGGCGGGGATTCCTCAAAGAAAACTATGCTGAAATCTTAGAATAAAATTTTCTCGCACAACGCTTTGTTTTCCAGAAAATCCGGGTTCTGCTGGAAATCGAAGGTCGGTTTCGTTGGACTAGCGAGGTCCCGGATTTTCCCGAGGACAAAGTGTCGTTTAGAAAAATATTTATTCGTCAATTTTATCTTAGTTTATCATGAACAATCACCATCTTTTCAATTGTACTACAATTTATGGACTGGCCTGGATATATATAAATAAACAATATGACTAGCAATAAAAAAAAAGAATTACAAATTCAAGCCTTATACCTGCATTTTAATATACAGGATATATTTTGGAGTTATTTAGAACTCATTATTCTTACCTATACCCGGCCGGAATATCCCCATTGGTAATCCATCGTTGTCTGCCCTGATGATAGCTTCTGCTAGGGCTTTAGTGTATGTGTAAGTGTTAGGCCATGGTCCGAGAATTCTATATGAACGTGAATATTGAGCAACGCCATGACATCAGAACGTTAACGTTCTAGAAGAAAAAACTGCGAGTCACGAGTGTCCATTACCTGGGTGTCATATCGGTGAGTGAATCCTCGGGCAAAATATTCACCAACGAAGATATGTAATCGTAGTTTCCCGGTTCTGGGTAGAAGCACTCGTTGATTTCTTTCTTGTGGCAGTTTGCGTATGCAGTTGACACGTGTATGAAGGACTGAAGATAGAGAAAAAGGAATATTGGTGTGTGGTTGTAATTTTCCTTGAACCGCGATTGGCCAATATGATGACTCTAGTCTGATCAAATTACGGGTTCAAGAATATACGATATACCGGTAGGTAGATGATCGGGAACTGTACGTCACACGTCTTACGATGCTCAATCATCATGAGAAATGCATATTACGTTACATTCGGACTAATAATTTAATCCCTACTCGGTATCTCGGGATGAGTTGCACAGTAAGAAAAAAGTGTCCGAACCAAAGTTTGCGTGGTTTTGCATGTTCTAAAACTCTAGGGTGAAACATTATCTCGTACAATTTTATAATTACTGAAACTTGTAGTATCGAAAGTACTTGCTTTCTCCTTTTTGAACATTACTAATTTTAAAATTGACGCGTGTGTTAATAGAAACGCAGTTTTGAACGTGGAGCGAGCTATTATCGTTATAAAAAATAATGCCACGAGGGGGTGGGGTGAATTAATGTTGAAATAACATAGTGGTCATTTGATGTAAGTGGCTCAAGAAGTTGTTACCTTTGAAACACTTTTTGCACGCATATTATTATTCCCATAATTACAATCTATTAGATACCAATTAATTTCTTATCCAATGTATAAAGATAGTATCACGTACATACAAGTGAAATAAAGTTGCAAAAAGTCTAAATTTGTATGAATAAAAGACCAAATTTCTCTCCCACTTCCCTTACTTCCATTGTCAGTCAACTGACAAAATTTGTATATTTTGAGCCCGGTAGACTAGACTGGCTCCATAAAGCCCGATTAATCAAAGAAACGTAAACATACTTATGTGTAATTGCAGATTGGTATATACTCTAATCGTGAGTATACACGTGTATACATGTGTATATCATGGCCCAAACAATAAAATTATATTTGAACGAACAAATGCCTTAAGAGTGGGTAGGTACCTTTAAATTTCTTATTTGCTTGCACATGTTGACGATGTAGGCCGTGCTGTGAACGTTTATTGCCATTGCTAGTTTAAGGTTCTCATCGAAGCGGACTGTCGCTGCAACGTGGAACACTATCGAAACCTATAGGAAAAGCTTATAGTATTAGTTGAAAGATATAGTAAATAGTGAATGGTAAAAAAAAAAACAATTGCCTCGTTTAGTAACAGCTGTTTGTCGCTATCAGACAGGCCGATTCCATCGACACTGCAGTCACCACTAATGCCGACAATTTTATCTCGAAACTTCGGGAGTTCTTTTCTTAATCGATCATAGACCTAGAATACAATTAACAGGTTAGAATGACTAGTATAAATGTAAGTTGCAACCAGGAATTGCTCAGAGATATGCAAGAATGTCTATGGAATTTTGAGTGTCGGAGGAATTCATGTTATTACTTTAAAACTTTACATGCTCTACTATTGTAATGAGATTTCTTATTTTAACAGTAGAATATGTAAAATGTTGAAGTGATATATTCACTTGGACCTTGCAATCTGTTGTACAGATCGGATTGAAGACAATGTAGCAACTTGGTTTCTTCTTAATCATTATAGAATAAATCCATTTTTTTTTAATAAATTTAACGGAGAAGATGACAGACGGATAAAGAAAAACTTTGGGACCAATCGAGGAGGATGAGGCAAATTCACTTTTTTTTTCATTAATAAAATAGGATGTACATTTAGTTGCAGCGGAATTATTTGTATTAACTTTGTTGACGTCTATTTGAAAGGTTCTTCTTTTTATTCTGTAATGTCGAGCAATTATGGGTTCAATTCTTTGGAAGAGAACCTTCACTGTAGTTGTAAATAATATCAAAGAAATGGTATTTTGAGTTAAAAGTAATTTTATTAAATGTTGAAAAGTGCGACCACATTCTTCTAAAGAGGAAGAAGACATGGCCTTTGCTTTGATATCTTTCGCTACCGCCGACAAGTTTTTACTGCACTAACATTTCGTTTCAGAGGCACAATTTTTGACATTTCAAGTCCATGGTCTTTTTGTTTTACATGAAACTGTGTACACGTTTCTACGTATATGTATTTGGACAGGTTTCATAACCATTCATTTCCAATTTTGTTCCTTATTACGCATAGATCAAGAACTATTAATAGACTGCAGAAGTTTACACAAGTAAAATATACATGATATACATATATATGCACGGAATATTTCCGTGTATACTTAAAATATGCAGAATAAGCAGCATATGCAGGATACATGCACGTTCACGCATAAAATTTACACGTAAATACATTTACGCACAATAACGCGGGACCAGTGCCAAATCGTTTGATGAAACAAAATTTATCAAAGGATCTGACTACAGTACGGATTAAAGATACTAAATATACTGTAAATATGCAAAGTAACAAATATATATTTATACCCCTCTAAAGACAAAACTCATTTCTATCAACGTCAAAATTGTTAAATCCTTTCCTATACAAATATGTATTTCCACACACTCTCGCAGTCCACTTATTTACCTCACGCAGTCGCGGTGATTTCACTGTGCTAGCACAGTCGCGCGAGTAAGAAAAGTTTCACACCGCATCTGTGTGACTTACAATAACTGTTGAACCATTGATGTTATTTGAAGATGTTCCAGAGTTTACAAGTCGACATAAAATTTTGCGTGCCAGAAGAATGAAGGAGTGTTGATTTGGATTATAAACAGAGAATAGGTACTTATTGAAAAAGTGGAAAACGAAAGGAATCATCGTTCAAACCGGTACGATATGATGGTGAGCGTTGAGGAAACCAAAGAGAAAGGTTGCAAAGCATATACGTGTGTACGTGCGTGTAATCACTATTCGGATAGTACGTCTGTTAATGAGAGTATTCATGATGTGATCGATATGAAGACGGGCATACTTTACGAGATATGTATTTAACATTTTTCAATTATATGTAAATCACATTAACGACGTACGTTTAATGATGTTTCGCACACCACTATCTTATAGGCACCATTTATGTTTAAATGTTTATTTTTCATTCTTCCTTTAAAATCTCTATTCATTTTCTCGTTATCCGTATAGAGCAACACCATAGTATATATTGCAATTGACTAGAACAATATGCAACATTGGTAATAGAATATTAAACGTTGAAATAAGCACGTACCAGGATAACGTTTGAAGATTTCTATCTATTAGATATATGATTTTATTTGTAAATTTGAAAATGTCACATAGCGTATTCATCCTTCGAACACATTTTCCGAACATTGTTACGTGGAAAACAAAGAAAACTGATTAAAATATTAAAAATAATTATATGAGTTTAGTTAAACGGAAAATGTATTTGCATTGTTACATTTTTTAAAACTGTAACATACTTCTTTGAGTACGTCAAAAACTACTAAAACTATAATAATCTACGAAGTGTTTATGCATTATTTACGGTCAATGAAGGCAGTCGAAAAAATTAAACGTTGCAGAAACTTCACACAGTAATTTTATTTTGTTTGACCTCATTTTTGCACGGATAAAGATATACCGTTTTATATACGTTACGTGACTGATACTTTCAGTTTTCATTCGTAACTATATAGCTAATTGGTTAATGCGATCGCATTTACTCTTTTCACTCCGTCTGCGACATACATATATCAACAAAAATTAACCAGTGCCCATTGCCGAAGCTCTAACCATTTTCGAGTTGTAAACGAATGCTCTGTTTGCGAGGAATATTGAATACGATAGGCAACGTTACGAATTATGCCGGACTTGATTGGTATAGAGAAACAAGTTAATGGAACATTTTTAAAATAATTATTGTTCATTCGTTTGTACAAGATCTCTCGCATATACCTAAAGAAGTTGGTACTTAAGCGACGACAATGATTATCTCTTCAAACATCTAATTCGCGATTTGAAGCGTGACGACATGCGAAGAAAAAAGGAGCGATTTGTCATATCTATTGATCATCCAAAGTTTGATCTAATTTTATTGGGTGGCTGTAACGACTAATTCCACAATTTAAGACAGTGTATACAAATGTTAAAAGTCCGTATTCTTTCGGACTGCTTTGTTTTGGACAGAATATTAGTCATTACTATTGACAAAAGTGGTGAATTCGAAGTAAAACGTAATAATAATGTCTAATTCGCTTATAATTATAAAAAACAATTATTTTAAATCTACAAACATTTTGTCAATAATTGTGCTTCAATCTACGCGTATATTGATCACGACGGACGTTATGGAAGATATATAACTTTGTTTACAAATATGCAACAAGCATGTGTTACAAAAACAACAATTACTTCAGTCATTTACTTTTTTTTTCAAAATTTCTTATGTGCGCGAATTTCGAGTTTAGTATTTTTTAAAAATTACTATTTCATTTCGCGACAGATTTGGTGCAGGATTTATTAGCAACAATCGGGTACATTGCACAAATGTTTATATTTTATTGCGTTGATTAATCTGTCGTAAAAAGAGTAACCGTTCGAGTTTTCGCATTGTGAGTAGTTTTCAGGCGCAATAGACTATAGTATCTGAAACTACCCTGTACGTTTATTGAACATTCCAAATTGTAACATTTTCATACGTTTGTAAACTTACCCGGTCTTGAAATAATTCTTCTATTCGGTTCTTTGTGTCTTTTCCTTTTTTGGACCTTACGAGCAGATATATTTTCGATATGTTCGTACTCCGAAGTAGCTTTTCAATTAATATTTTTCCAAGGAAACCGGTTCCACCTGTCAATCAATTTTGTTAACTTGTCACTTATACATAAATATGAGTTCGTTTGCTTGCGGCCACACCTCTACATTATACGGGAATATCAGAGAAGACGAGCTAATTGTGAGTGAAATTAAGAATGGAGTGGTAGTTTGGTTGAATAGTAGCGTAGCAGACGCGAGGAATGAAGCAGCCGCAGCAATACGCCAAAAAATGATAAAGTATTGTAAAGTCCTCATTTTTACGATATACAAGTGTGCGATAGCATGTACAGGTTCCTAATACTCTTTTGTGTAAATGTGTTTTAAATGTGTAAATTCTAATATATAAGTGTAAGGTTCAGAATATAATGCATTTATAACATGAAATACCTGTGATGAAAATGCTTTCATTTGCGTAAAATTGTTGTATTGGTGTCTCCAACTGGTCCAACTCATCGTCTTCGAATGAATCCAGGATCCGATTGTTGTTTGCCTCGTCAATGATCATATTACTGACGAATGCATTTTCCTCCTTTGATAACAAGATACAACAAATAGTTTTACAATGTTGTACAATTTCGTTAACTTCTACTTTCTATTCTGTTGTAATTTTTTTGGACGTTTTTATTGACTTCGTTAATATTCTGTTCTTTTAATAAATAAAAGGCTACTCCATAGCACTCACTGTGACAGATGTTTCTGCCTGCTCTTTAGTTTGTAGTGATTAAAACCGTCAATCCGCGTTCATAAAAGCAAGTGAATAAAATGTTTAATAAAGCGTCGAAGTAACATCCAAATTGTGCATTTTGGGCATCTGTCTGTCGGGAACTTTGAAAATAGTTCGTAAATATCCGTGTTATTTGAAATAACAACGAACGAATGCACTATCTATGTGCAAAGGCAAATGATGCCTTTTTTCGAAAAGGGTACAACGCCAATTGTTAGAGACACGTTATTTATTCTTACTTAGTTTGAGGTACCTTGTAATAATATTAAGTATACGCTTTTGCAGTATTCTCTATACATAGTCGTCATACAATACTAACGAATAATAGTAACGATAATCGCGGATATCAACAGTCGTTTCTTCCAAACCCATGATACCTCATGATTTTTCAGATTACTTATGAGATGCAACGCTAATCTACGAGTGCGATCGGTGCGGAAATGTCATATTATGTGACAGCCGCATATTCATCGTATTGCCGATCGATCTTATTCGCTATATGAATCGAGGCGTCTGCAACATGTCATGTCAATAAGTCGCCTGCTTCTGGTGATAGAAAAAAAAAATACCGTCAAGCCAATCTTGCTTCAACGAGGACATAATCTGATGTCGATAGTTTGGAGGTGTAGAGTAGATCCGAAGGTCAATTTGTTTTTTTTTGTTTTAAACGGAAGGGGCACAACGTTTTTTTCTCGCATCTTCGGGTATTTCCACCCAAGCATTCGGGTATTCCTTCAGTATTCATTTAAAACAATTTTTTTCTACTACTTATGCGTAGTTCAGAAGTTCACGCTGACGCAAATGCGATAGCGAATTCACTCTACCGGCGTTGGTGTGTGTGTGAGTGACAAAACCCACCCAATGGAGTAACCAAGTCTGTGTGAGTCGCTGTAACTCTGAAACCATCCGTAATCGGAAAAAATATTTAAAATAAATGTCTCGAGACTTGGTCAGCGCTATTAAAAACTGTACGGAATTTCGCTCGTCCGTTTAATTAAAAAAAAAAAAAAAAAACACTTTCGGACGATCATCATCTCCTTTACACCGCGCATCCAGAAAAAAAGACCGACCACTGACGTCGAATTATGTGTCCTTCGAAACCGAGCAAGATTGATCTGATGCATTTTTCGCATTGCCAAAAGCAGGCGAACGTGGCCTGATTCAGTTGCCTCGTCCTGTACGGGTGCGCTGTCAAAATTGCTTATCAAGGACAGATGATGTTGAAATGGTTCTCTCAGGTTAAATGTACTGGCTATGCCGATGGCACGTTCGTGTCGTTGTACAGTTATATCTCCGTTACGAGAAGTACGCACAATTCGTTACTAACACCGCTTGACCAGAGTAACGGGTATTTTACTCTCTATCGTAACCGTGCCGTCTTTGCATACACACATATTGTACATTGGCCCATCGATTCTGTTTATTATATATTGTTAAGACGACCGACGTATAACATGTATCGTCAATATCAGACACGCAGCAATGACAATGTTGACGTGGGCTACTTTATACGCTGTCAAACGTTCGACGTGCTACAGAGCCTGCGATCATTTACGTCGAATCGAACAAAGTGTGAAGCGAGTGTAAAGAGTGATATCCGCGATCTATACTCGTGATTCGCGAAAGACTTCGTTTCAAGTGGCAGTGTCGAAATAACGACCGTATGCGTTCCAATACAGTGGGACGTGTTTAGGCATGCATAATTTTGTCATATGAGCGGCATAAAAATGTGTCACTTGTGTACGCAATAAAATTCTTACGTTACATCGCGCCTATGATCGTGCATTTTGAACCGTATTTCTGCACGACGCGGCATGCATATTACCGTTATGAGCATTGGAGCCCGTTTCGGTTTCATATGATGGAACAAAGAGGTAAGTAAATGCGTGAATGGTACCGTACCGTTTTGTAGTAATCAGAGACACTCGGTGAAGAAGAGACAGTAATGGAATGCTAGTTCCACTTAAACCATATGATGAGTACATAGACGACGCCAAACAAAACTATAGATCATATTATTTAACTTAGTATTCGACTCGTGTCGAAATGCAAATGAACAAGCATATGCGCACGTTTGAATCAGAAAGTATATGTATTTCGTGTGACCGTAAGAGTGGCATTGTGAGAATGTCATTATGCTTCAAAAAATAACGCCTAGTTATTCGGTTTCTTGAGTAGAGGCACACAACGTTATTCAAGCCAGAACATCGGTTTCTTATGTGCACAAAATAGTCATATAATCCAAACATATATAAATAAACAGCGCTCATATTTTGTCAAATAGCTCCGGTCGTAATAACGATCTCGTTTCTTCCGTTCTCTCGCGTAATGGGACAAACGGGAGCGATGTCAGATACAGTTACGATCGGGTGAAATTCAGGAAATATAAACTGAGAGAAAGAGAGAGAGAGAGAGAGAGAGAATATCTTGTTTGGTTTGTACTGACTTTATTGCATCGACCGGCGTCGCAGGTGCTAAGACCATTTTGAAGTAGCATTGCTCCTCGCTACTACGTTCTTCTGTTCCAGTAGTACCGATGGTCCAACCGATTCGTTCCCTAGATAACAAAACACGTGCGTTGTTATCTGCCTATGAAGGATGCCGGACCGTCCGAGAAAGCTCGGCCAATGGAGAAAGAAGACGTCGAAAATAGGACAAGAAAGTGTAGGATGGCCCGTTGGTCGACTTACGCGGCACGGCACTTGTGAGGCACGACGCGATGCGATACGATGTGATACTACAACTTGCGATTGGACACTACGCGACTCGACAAGTCCCGACAGCCAGCGACAACGCCGAAGGGGATGCTTTCCGCGACAGGCTCCTGAGCTCAGTTTCGAACGCGACACTAGCTTCGGGGATACTGAAACATTTCTCCATCGGAGGAAGCCACGCTTCTTCCAAAGAACCGCCACACTCGCTGGTAGCTACCTATCGGTCGAACAACTTTTGACCTCATTTGCCTCGCGACATCGTGTTAAGCGGTGCCGAGCGACACGGCCATTGGCTGATGGCGTCGGTACGTCGGAATTTCATTTCAATGCTTCAACGACGTCAGCAGCTTTGGCCTTAGTTTCCAAAATAACCTGCAAGACTCCTCGCGGAGCGTACGGTTAAGTGTGAGGGTGATGCCAAAGTCCAAAGGATGGTGGCAATGTCGGATAGAGCTGTCACCCGAGTCGTAAACAGTGATACATGACAGGTTGTGCCATGGCAATGCCATGACGCTCGTTATTGCCGGCGGCGCGGGCCGATCGTCAGCAAATTCGACGTGGAAATACGTCACCAGTAGATATTCGTGTAAACATTGGTATATTGCACTGCTGACTGCACTGTCAATTAATGTCGTGGGCTTTCTCCGTTCGTCGACGCCGGCGAGTCTAATGTCAAATTTTGTTTCTGTGTTAGCTCAATGAACCGTCGTGTAGTGGAATCTATTGGTCGTGGTAGGAAATTATTCTTTTCCTTTGGCTTATGCGTATTCTGGCTCTGGGTAATTTTCGGATGTAGATACGAAAGTTGCATAAGAAGCAGACTTACAGTTTTACACAAATAGTTCCTTTATTTCTGCAGGCTGCTTCGAGAAGGACACAAACCCGTGTCCAAACGTCGGCTTATTTTTAACGTAAACCATTCAACGAAACAGTACGCTAATAAAAATGTATAATTAATTGTCTTACTTACAAGGTTACGTGAGATATGATTTGTGAACCAATTTTTGCTACAATACATTATTGATATTTCGAGTTCGCGTTTGATCCAACAGTCAAAAAAGACCCACCATTGCTGTCTCTATGTAAACTTGTAAATTTAACAAATTCGAGCGTTGTATAAAAAATGTCAAATGGCGTTGGGTTCAACACATGAACGATCACTGATTCTATTGATTGAGCGGTCCAGTCGTTTGGACTGTTACTATTATTGCTGCTGGTGTTTATCAAAGTGATCTAATTGCAGGTAAAAAATCTGAAACAGTTTAATTTCTTAATTACGTTGTGTTGCATTGGGTTACATTGCAATATGAGTGAGGAATTACATTGTTTTAGATTTTTGGCTTACAATTAGATCAGACCTTCATAATCACCGGCATATTTCACGTATACATACATTCCGTCTACAAATTTTCCTCGCCACAGAAATCATCTAATTTTTAGAAATTGAATGTACCTACCTGTGTATATCTGCACAGCAGCCGTATTTATTTTCTTATTCCCGCTATAGTTTTTGTAATTGGTTTGGACCAATGTGTTGATATTTTACTGAAATCAACTGAAGTTTGCTGAGTATGTGTCACTTTCCGTTTTGATATACGTTCAATATCTTCTTTCAGGAATATTCTTTGAGTACAAAAAATGTATTCCTTCTTCATAATATTTCTAACCACATTATTAAAAAAAACAAGTATGCATATTCATCTTTTACTTATACACTTTTGATTAAAAGTACAGTTTTACCAAGTATACTAGAATACCAAATTCTTTCGAGCTGTTATGGAGGCACAGTAGTCTCATTGTCAGACAATTAACATGTCTATTTTCGCGTAATCCCAAAATCTTAAATTTTGATTATATTGCTGGCAATATGTCGTATATAATAATGGCATACATCATTACGAATGTATTTTTGATCAGTAACACGCTTAGCCGTGGGTGTTCTGGTCATTGAAATCACTTAGGTGTCAGTCAGTGATTTGAATGCTCGCATGTTCGTATAAAGTTTCAATATCTGGCAACTAGCCTTAAACTTACTACAATGAATGCCATCACCTAAGAACGATGAAATCGGACTTATTTCTGTGTTCCAGCTAAATTGGCTTCAACAAACTATGTTATCTAAAACTTCTTACACAAGGTGTGTCGAAGCTATGGAAACAAAGGACTGTATGGAAAATTAATCGAAAGTTCCCAAAATTGTTACATATTTATAGACATACACTAGGGGACTAAGGTTTTTGATTCCAGTTGGCTGGATGTCATTCGAGAGGGAGGAGGGGGGGGGGGGGGGGGTCTAGGTTTCCACATTACCCAACTTTAGAGGACACACATCATTGTGTACTTCATGTCCGGCAAATGGAAGTTTTAAGTGCTAAGAAAGTTGATAAACCTAGAAGTAGGAATCTCATGATATTTACGAAGAACTTTCCATCACGACTTTATTTTGTGCGTTTCCAGTTAATATAAGTCGAGATTTAGGGAAACTTTTGTTTTTGGGTAATATAATAGATAGTCAGTTTGAGCAGCTACATAAGTGAGCGGAGAGAAAAGCGGGATAAAGAAAAAAACCTCACATCTACTCAAAGTACATTATGTATCGCTATATTGCTTAATATAAACGTATTTCCTTAATTTGCAAATATTATGTCGTTATAATTGCCGCATAACGTTATTGCTTGTCTCGGTTGTAAGTCACTCATCCTCATCTTTCTCCGCATCTGTGAATATTGATTTTATATATACAAAACGTTTGTTTCAAAATTCAGCCAGTGTCACAAACTTACGTCCACGTACTTTTTAATGCCCAAACTGCCCAAATAATTACTAGTAATTCAACAGAGCAGCCTAGAATTCTTGATACGTGCCTTGCACACAAGCTGTGCAGTATCCAGTACCACAAATATCGGGTATACGTTTTTACAGATTGTAGAGGGTGGGTCAATAACTCCGTCCACCTTGAATATTTCCGTTATTTGTAATAATATGAAAAATATGTTATGTATAAAACTTGCACGATACAGAGCGAAACATATTGCGCGTGCGTGGGGGCGTAAGGATTTGAAGGTTATCTCTATTTTTTTTTTTTACTAGTATAGGTTAATATTTTGCACGAATGCGGCGTGCGTATATTGGTATTTATTGCTTGCTTTACGGAAATAGTACGGATGGTGGGAATCCGTAAGTGGTGGGGGTAGTAATAACTGCACGTATGCCGGTCCACATCCTTTCTCCTTGCCGTCTTCCATCCTTTTTGGACAGGGTATTTACGATCAGGCTACACGGCTCTCGTTCAACCTCGTTCGATTAAACTTAAACCATATAAACACAAAGTGATCGTTCTGACTTAGCTGCGCGAATCGATACGGTAACACAGGTGCATTTTTCTACTTTCTGCGATACCTCTATCTGCTTTTTATGTTCACAGTGTTTGTATTGGTCGCGTGTAATTTAATAATCAGGTGTTCAAAAGTGAACCGTTTTGCCAGAATAAAAATCAATAGGAAATAGATTTCCCAAATTCTGACGCGTGTGAACACTTACTTGGAATTTGTTTCTTCTCGTTCACCAACCCTTTATCAAAGTTTTTACGTGGATACGATATCTAAATGATGCTTTAATGTTGTCCATGTGTCATTTTTTTTAACCGGCTTCAAAAAAGAGTAGGTTTTCTATTCGACATGTATTTTTTGTTTTAAATATGTTTGCGCATAGCGAGCGATTGGGTTGTCGGACCTTGATGGTTCTTGGTTCATATGAAGGGTTCCTCCCATTGGTCCCATTTATGTTTCGATAAATTTGGACAACGAAAACCCATTTTTTATACAGTTTCTTCACAAAGTTTCGACAGTTGTTTCTACATGTTCACGCGTGACTTTCCACCGGGTTGACCGATTTTGATGATTTTGGATACATTTGGAGGACAATACACCCGTGGTCCCAAATCCGTTTTAAAAAATTCTAATAAAGAATACCCAACTTTTATTCCACATCTTTACTAGCAAATTACTGGCTGCATTACTACGTTGCACGCGTTACTATAATATTTAACTAAAAATGAAAAAATACTAAACTTTCAAAAAATAGTAACACCGACTTCAAAAATGCAACAAAAAGTATTAAATAATTTTCAATTCTTGAGGTCGGTGTCGACATAGAAACAAAAGTATATTCAAATCGATTTCTCAGGGGCTTGGCGGGATGAGGGGCGGGGTAGGGGGGGGGGGGTTGCCTTGAAATTCAATTAGCCTATAAGCACACTGTGCACTTTGTATTCTAGTCATTCGATAAACGAAACAAATTATAAACATTTCTTTCGTCAATTGACGGGTTCTTTTATTTCTGTCTCGGCAGCGACCTAAACATTTTTTAATTATTTCACACTTTTTAGTGCATTTTTTAAATCGGTGCTACTTTTTTTTGAAAGTTTTTTATTCGATATTCTTTATACGTTGGGGTGGGAGGGGGGGGGGGGCGAAATTAGAGTCAATTTTTCTCCCTTATCCTGAAAGTCAGTAGGATATCCTCACGATGCGTGGCAGCCTGCTTCGTTTAGCACCCTGTTTAATTAACGTAATTATTGGATATACTATCGATGGAACTGTTATAAAACGATTTCGCTAACGCCCATTCCACTGCATATTTATCCGAGGATGATTCTGCGAAGATATTAATGAATTCACACCCTCGCTTTTTTCGCTGTCTATCATTGAAGATACATTTAGATTTCTGCGGTACCGCGTAGGAAGTGTTTTGCGTAAATAACTTTTTTCACGGAAATACCCCACCACCCTCCTCATCCGTAATTTGTTGACTACAGTTTGCCTCATTGACATTTTCTTCATGACTTGCCTGCACCCTATTTACCATATGCGAAATCGTCTATTTCCATATTTCTTCGCGTTTCAAGATCCATGTTTGCCACTGTTTTTGCGATCTCTGACGCATATTACTTGAAATTGATCGTTGATTAAATGCCATTTTTCGGATCAATACGATTGAATTACCTCTATAGTATAAAGTATCATTGATACAATTGATATTTATTTGAAATGAAGTAATCATTATAATGATACGTATGCCCGTGATTGTGAAAGTGCTTTAAGTGGAGAATCAAAACAAAACTATGTTTCACGTACTTCGTGTTGACTCGATTTACATGACAGAATAAGTGAAAAATTAAATTTCTTCGGATTTTTTGCGGACCACTTTCAGAATTACCGGCACATGTATGAGATCGATTTGACATATGTATTAAGGAATACAGCGTATAGGGGATAGGAATTATGGGCGTATGAATAACAGATTTTATATGATTTTTCTTACTCAATTCCGTATCGGAATTCCGAAGCAAAATGGCTCTCTGACACACATTGTAAACACGTTTACGATCAAAGCCAATATGCTTAAAGACAAGGATTTTAAAACTATACTTATAATATTACAAGTAAATAAGGTTGCACTGCCGTACCCGTAAATTTGATTTATAAAAAATGTCATTGCGCAAGGAAGTTTATTTGACGATTGCGTCTACGCGATTATTTTCAAATATGTTCTTATATTATACGTATGCACTTGGTTGGTGGTTGCCAGTTCAGTAAAGAAATCCTTTTTGATTAGAACAGGTATCCTTGTGACACAATGATTTTTATCAGTTTCGAAGAAAGTGTTCGACAACGTTAAGATGACAGGAGTGCGAATCATGAATATAATCATGAGACACGTTTGGAGCTAAATAGATAACATCCTGCTAAAATATGAGTTTAGAGGATAGTTAAAGGAACCTACGAGTGAAAGATTTACATATATCTTGTGTCAAGATATGGCACATATATTATCTTGCGATACATATGTCTCTTGCCACTAAATTCTTTAATACCCAGCTGAATAAAGTTATTTGAGGTGAAGCAATTGAGCCAACCAACGATGGCAGAAGAATTAGTAGAGCAAAAGCATGTAGAGTTTAATGCAGGATGTTTCATAAGACACTACCGAGCAAAACAGAAGTGGATTGATTGCTTTTAATGATACAACGTATGCAAGAGCTGCATTATAACATTTTTAATCGGTCTACATTTCAGTGTAACCGCGATAACGTTTGAATCAACTATTCTTTATTGCGTAAGAAGAGTGCGGCGCTGTAACATATTCAAATAGAAACACTTTACAAAGTATTAATTAGATAACAGAAGTATGTTGCTTTAAAGAGAAAAAAACGAACTACTAATGTTACAGTCTGTTGCACAGTTGCAAACGCTAAATAAAATGCATGGGTACGCTCACATTCTGAAACTCTATTACTACACTCTATTACACGTACACCTCGAGAGGGAATAAAATCGATTTTTTATTTTCTTATTCACTGATTTTGACAGCAATAATAAGTGTCAGGTGTATTTTAGACCCTTCCGGAACGGTCTGTAATTATGGCAAAGTGTCGACACGATTATATTCTCGAACACGGCCTTTATCTGGAAGCCCAAAATAATTCTTGCACAGATGGTGGCCATGAGAGTGACAGATCATAAATGAATTATCATGTTTTCCTTCCTGAAACAGTTTGCGGTATTGGTCACAGCGTTTGCTTAACAAAAACTGTCAGAAGAAACATTGAAGAGGTAACATATAAATTCATCTATATAATGAACTATTAATTACACATTTCGTATATATTCTTTTTACAAATATTCGCTGTATCATCCGCAGTTTTAGGGACTTCTAACCGTCGAATGGTACACGCGGATTATTTGTCATGCAACAACTTTGCCTCGATGACATCACGGCTAAGTGTGTCAGTCGATTCTGTTTAACACCGACTCGAAGAAATATTTAAGCTATAGTCGAAAAGAAGAGAGGAAAAATAGGAGAATTAATTAATTTCCTCTTAAGAAATGAGCTTTAAGTTCAGTGAAAATTGAGGATGCGAATCAATCAACCAATTTATTATCTTACTGTTTGAGATGTTTTGTGATGCATTTGCGTGGATCCGATGTAATTAATAATTTTAGTATCGCATTTACTAACTCAGCAACATTCCATTATTTTGCATTATACTTGTGCTCCTTTAACACGTTGTAATATTTGTCTGGTTTGATACCTGTCAGTGTCAGGAATGTCTTCAGACTCCGGCAAAGCAATGTTAGCAAAATGTCAATAGAATTATACTTCCCCGAAACAGCCTTCCCAGTCTTCCCACGAAAGCCTGCAAATAAAAACTTGAAAAAGAGTCGAATGAACCATTTCAAAGGTGCGCGAAAGAGGATAATACAAATTTGTTTCAGGTCGTTTCCAAAATACGTACTTGTCGAACAGTGACGTAGCCAGAAAATGAGGTTGGGGGGTGCAACATGTTTTCAATGTATAAAATTTTGATCAAATTTTCGTAGAGATTTCTATTGTCTAAAATAATTCAAATAATATAGAATATAGACGTTTGTTTTCCGAACAGTCTTGGGGGGTGCAACCGTACCTTTGCACACCCCTTGGCTACGCTACTGTTGTCGACATTGGCGAACGAAATCTGTAGAATTTGTTCTATTTGTTGGATGACTGGTCAGGGTTGGGTCACCGGCCTCAACAACAATAAATATAATATCCTGTTTAGCGCACCGTTGATTTCGGGCTTTTTCACTTGTTTTTAATAGTTGTTTTTTTTAATTACATTTCGAATCTACGTTAACTCGGCCAACGCCGAATTAATTCGATAGTAAATGTTGTCGGTTAAAAATGAGTATTTTTTGTTAGAATGTTTTAAATTGACATGGGTTGACCGTGTGTGTGCCCTCTTTTAAACAAACAAGGATTCATCAAA
The DNA here is from genome assembly GCA_963942575.1 of Priocnemis perturbator. NCBI lineage: Eukaryota > Metazoa > Arthropoda > Insecta > Hymenoptera > Pompilidae > Priocnemis > Priocnemis perturbator. The sequence continues at coordinate 17,718,656 of OZ012649.1, forward strand.
ATCGATCATCTTGGTGGAAGGATACGCGTGAACACGTAGAAATTATTCTCAAAATTGGTGAAAAAGTTTGTTAAAACATGGGTTTTCATTGTTGGAATTTTTCGAAATTGAAATCGGACTAATTTAACCTTTCATACAAACCGAGAATCATTAAGATCGGTCTAGTGAGGTACACATCTTTCTTATGTGTGTCGCGCATAACTATATATACTAGTTATGCGGGACAAGTCAAAATATATTTTATTATATATGTATATATATATATAAAATATAAAATTTATTTTATTATATAGCAGGATAATAAATCAATTTTGACTAATGCCATCCGCGATGATGTGAGATTTGAGGAGTTTTCAATTAGAGTAATTTGCATGAAATTAACGTGATAAGTGAGCAACGTTTGCTGTGAATTCTATTGACTTCTGGTATCGTATTCGGTATCTGACCTAAATTGGTACATACTTCGACTACTGCTGACTTCTCGATGACCTTGCCTCAAGGCTTTTGTACGACAATACTTAGGAGAATCAATATGCGTAAAGAAATTTGAAGTCCCATTTAAAAAAAGGTGACTGTACTTTCCGAGTGCATCGTTGCCGATTCGCCAGAAGTAAGACAAAAACAAAATAATGAATGTCGCGACATATCATTTTTTTCTCCTATGTTTGTTCTGGTTTTATTTTTCTATTTTTGTTTTTCAATGATAAAGGAGTTTAATCCCGTATCTACTGCTGGACTCACCCTGTATACGGGAGTAACAGTTCAACAACATTTGCATGGCCTAAGAATAGCAAAATGATGGAGAATGTTTACACGGATTGTGTCAAGTTCGTTGAAAAGCTAGTATGTACTAAGCGCCGTTGGTGGAAGAAAAGAGAGTCATATCTCTACGCACCTTTAAGGTAATGCAGCTGAGCACTACGATCATGTCTGTAATCGCTGACTAAAAATGAATGTTCTTAATTACTACAAGATTCAAACGCGTGTGATCGTCATTTTCATTCTAATTGTTATACATTAACAATGCATTTCGATCTTTTTTTTTAAATATTAATTAGCTTTCACTACACGATCTGCGTACCTGGCCCCCTCCCCCTAAATATATTGAGTACGTTGTACGTACACGTGTCGACATCGTTACGTTTCATCGGCAAATGATGCAGAAATCTGTCACAGATCATTAGTTGGTAATTAGTAATATAATGGCTGATCTTGTTTACTATTTATACTAATGCTTCGCGAAGAATGTTTTCTATTATTTGACGCTCAATTGTTTAGCATGACCAATGACAGTGTTATAAAAGCGGTATAAGTGGCATTAAAGTCAATGCTTCCCTAAAGACGTTTTTACGTACCGTTTATATGGCGCAATTAGTGTTTCGCCGACAGACAATATTCATAACAATAAGGAAAAAAATATTGAACTGATAGTTAATTATCATACATTGAATGCACGAAGATGAACCAACCAGATTTGGTATTTTTACTAGTCAAAGTACATGTTCCAATGTCATTGTTAATGACCTTGCATTCCTCTCTTGGCTGATCAAAGAGCGCATGGTAATTGAAGAGACAAACTCGGAAGAACTTTTTCTCGGTAACGAGAGGAAGGCGACTTTAACGGCACATATTGACGGAGGAGCCAATTAGAAGAACGTACCGTGACGTTCATTTCGTGTTATTCGCTGTTGAAGCAATGTACGAAGGTTACGTTTGGTGTCGCTATAACAGTCTATCGTGCTTCGATAGTTTGCGGTATGATTTAAATTGACACATTAGATATTAGATTAGCACTTTAATATCTGATTTTCTACCGCCCGATATTATACGATCAATAAACATATGGAGACGGATGGCGCAACGAATATTAGCGTATAATAAATCAGAGTTTATTTAAACGTGCAAATGCTTTGCTATGATTCATGTATTCCCGGAAGACTCAAGAGACATAAAGATGTAGCGTGTAGGAGACGCAAAAATTGGCGGTCGTACACCTAAGTGCGTAAAAAGGAACAGCATGTAATTTCGAGAATGTATGCGTTGTTGGCCTCAGATGGATTGGATGGATGGATGGATTGTGTCCGACACGTATTTTGTTTTGTAACAGCCTTTTCAGCAGTTAATTCAACAGAAATTTGTATGGTCATTGATGCGCTGAAGAGGAATGTGAACATACCTACTTAATTTTGAAAGAACCGATTTTTGAAAATATATTCTTCATTTCTCTACGTTTTCTTGAACATTGTACGACATCTGGATCGTAAGTATGCAAGTAGGATAATTTACGTTTGTAACAGAAAATTTTGGGCCACTTTTGTGAATCGAATAATATGAACAGCTTTGCAACATAAACCTGCATATCTGTTTGACCATCAGTTAATACGGCCGAGGCATGCTCTGCACTCGTATTTTCAGTGATATTATTCAATTGGTTGTTTAGGTTCAAACCACACTGCACGATAGAGCATTTTTCTCTTCGGAAAAATCACGTGCATCGGCAACTTTTACTAACATTTATACATATTTGCACGTTTACGTTGCCAAAACTATGCACATCCTTTTATTCGGAACAGTCTACAACTCTACAGAATTTAGAGCACCAGACCGAATAACTACGCCGTGCACATTTTGGTCTGAAATTTATTTACTGTAATGTAGAAACATGCATGAACGTACCCCACAAGTTGCGTTAACGCATCTTTATCCTTTCTTACTTCAAAAAATTCGCAGTTTTGTACGTTTTCGGACCGCGTATAAACCAGGCATAAATTAGAATCGAATAGTCAGAGAAAGGAACACATTCTTTGTTACTTTTAACATTACAACATATATGATTTGTTTTTTTCTATGTATCTTCTAGTGTTGATACACCTTTAATGGATCCTTAATTAATAGTACATACTTGCAGATTTTGTATAGCCCTTTACTCTGATAACAAATGCTGATTCTTTTCCATTTTATTTGAAAACGATCTGGAACGTAAATGGAACGAAGGAAAATTTCTTAATCCACTGTAAAGGCAGCCCTGTTTCCTACAAATGCTTTTATTAAATCAACCCTTTCCTCCGGGAAGAAAAGTCTCTATCAAACGTAGTATAAAAGTATACACACTAGTCTTTCCGCTTTCAATGACCTCATCTGTTTGCAAATGTTGTCTGGTACGTGACAGTCGTAATATGCATAACTGGCACCTCTTGAAATAATACTTGATAACGTATTTTTGTATTATATTTTACGTGTTTAATGCCACATAACGCGAGTGCCAGATTATTAGTGACGCAAAATATTTTGTTCAGCGCACACGCAACGTATTTGTCTGTTCAAAGTGTCACGTTTTTTAAGAATAGCACCGTAGAGAACAATAGTCAAGTATGCACTGTGTTCGTCGCGGGTATGACGGGAGCATTATAAGCAATAACGCAGCTGGCTATGATCAGTTCATGTTCGCAATAAGCGGACATCAGTTAACGAATGCAACTATGTATATAAATATTCTATACAAAAAGCTTCTTTCTTTTGATATAAATAACAGATACATATGCAAGACGGCAAACACTGTAAAGAAGACATTTGAAACATTGAACTATACGAGACACATCGCTGGCATCAAGAGAGCAATCGATAGCGGTGTATTATAGAAGAAGGGTCGAATAATCTGTGATCGTTGCACGCGGTTAGATCATCGCACTTTACACCCTCGCAACGCTTGCCTCGTCGATTCCAACGAGCGTATCTCCGTTAGTGCATGCAACAGATAAAACTGCGGATTAGTTTAACGCACGACATTCCTCTCGGAGATGATTGCCGACAGTGAAACAGTAACGGCAGTAACGGGGAGCCTTATTCGTACGTATAGATATACGCTTGGTTTCATGTAATCTGGCGTCAATTGCTTTTACTAGACGCAGGTCTTTGTACATATTCGAATATTTCGAATAGCTCTTATCTGGGTCGCAATACTGGGTATATCTGGTGAGTCCGTTGTTATTCGCAGGGGTATGTGAGTCAGAAGAGTCGTTTGGCGAAGCTGCCAGGTCTCTATGCGAGCGTTACAACAATTGAACTTTGCGTGATACGCAAAATTATTGCGGGATAGGTCAGACCTCTTCGAATATGCATACATTTTTTCCGTCGCACTTAAAGAACCGCAATTCACTTTTGAAACTCCTTTATACCTTAGCCCTCGAAAAAACAATTGACGTCAGATTATGTCCTCGTAAAGCGTCAAAACAAAGCAATATTAGTCCGATGCATCTCTCAGTCGCCGATTATTTAGATGGCAGAGTTCGGGCTGCGTAATACTTTTAATAATGCATTCAATTGCTGACCGATTGCAGGTCGAAAAATTTCAACGGGTAAATCGCCCGCTTCCTTTCGTATGACATTTTCAGCAACGGCCTTTGTATAAGCGTACGTGTTCGGCCATTGTCGCAGCAGTCTGCAACAAAGATCCGGTGTTCGTTCATTGCTGCGAGAATCGTTCCGCCCGAAATGAAACGAACATACCGTGGTGTGATGTCCTCGATCAGCTTGTCGTCTTTGCATTCCATCAAAGAGATCAGCGTGTTTGGGTCCATCGGAGGATCGTAGAATTTTTCTTCGATTCTATTGTGCGGACAGTTGGTATAGGCCGTCGACACGTGCACGAAAGCCTGAAATATATGATGTTCAGGGCATCTTATTTCCGGGAATTTTTCCTGACTTTTATTGAAATATGTACATCATTGATGAATGAAAGTAAAGCAGAATTTCATAAAGTAAGATGACTTGAGTGTGACCTTTCATTGTGGAAAAATGTCGAACCAGTCATTTTGATTGCTCAGTAGTTCTAGTGTTAATAAGAAAAAAGGGGACGATTTGAAACGCAGCCCACTGTAAGAGAGTGTTAGAGAGGATAAGAAGGGGCAGAGACACGTGATACGTATTGTTACGAAAAATAAGAGCTTAAAAATGAAATGCAAGGCACCAGTGCCGCAACGAAAAGCGGCCTCAACCCCACTCAATGCTGCATTCAGTTTTCAACCACCTTCAACAACTTGTGACTTAACGGAGACGCCCTGGACAACGCACGACGGCGTAGAAGAGAAAATTAGTTTTTTCACCGTATGATCAGTAGTTGATCTGTGCGGGAGAAATGTTCGAAATAACGTGCCCAAGGGCTATTTTCTACTAAGAAAAGTTAAATTCGCTAAGTCAGTCCTATCCGATCTTGTGTGGCCATCACCAGAGCAATGCGGTCCACTTTTTTTACTAAATGACAGGTAATTATCTTGACACAGATCAGTCTTGTTGGAATCGTTTATAGTTTTCTTAAGCGTCTCATTAAAAAGAAATGACTCGGTTCAGATCAAATCAAATTTATAATCAGATCAGAGTCTCACAAGTGTTTGCCATAAGCGTCTACTTTTTTCCGGTTGTTGCGATTTACCTATGAACCGATTATAAGATCCAAACTGGATTACGTAAGCCTGATATATAATTTACCTAAAGAGGATGGCAAAAAGATGATCGACGTCTTCTAAACTAATCTATTCTCTATCGGATTAAGTAAGGCTGCATAAATTCTACCATCTAGCACGAGAACATTACTGAGCCTATTATATATGACCATAATAGCGGCGCCTCTTGATAATTCTGACTTTAAAAATGCAATAGAAAACCGAAACATAATTCACTACCGAAAACGCCCAAGCTTCACCATAGTCAGGATTGGTCACACACTTAACTCACTCGTACTTTCTAAAGAAGATCGCAAAAAACAACTGCGATACATGTCAGCAAGAAATCGCAGACAACCGCATCACCTTCCAATATTTCGAAAAAATCCTTCAAAAAATTAGCAGTTTTGTACGTTTTCGGACCGCGTATAAACCAGGCATAAATTAGAATCGAATAGTCAGAGGAAGGAACACATTCTTTGTTACTTTTAACATTACAACATATATGATGTGTTTTTTTCTATTTATCTTCTAGTGTTGATACACCTTTAATGGATCTTTAATTAATAGTACATACTTGCAGATTTTGTATAGCCCTTTACTCTGATAACAAATGCTGATTCTTTTCCATTTTATTTGAAAACGATCTGGAACGTAAATGGAACGAAGGAAAATTTCTTAATCCACTGTAAAGGCAGCCCTGTTTCCTACAAACGCTTTTATTAAATCAACCCTTTCCTCCGGGAAGAAAAGTCTCTATCAAACGTAGTATAAAAGTATACACAATAGTCTTTCCGCTTTCAATGACCTCATCTGTTTGCAAATTTTGTCTGCTACGTGACAGTCGTAATATGCATAACTGGCACCTCTTGAAATAATACTTGATAACGTATTTTCTTATTTTATTTTACGTGTTTAATGCCACATAACGCGAGTGCAAGATTATTAGTGACGCAAAATATTTTGTTCAGCGCACACGCAACATATTTGACAGTTCAACGTGTCACGTTTTTAAAGAATAGCACCGTAGAGAACAATAGTCAAGTACTGTGTTCGTCGCGGGTATGACAGGAGCATTATAAGCAATAACGCAGCAGGCTATGATCAGTTCATGTTCGCAATAAGCGGACATCAGTTAACGAAAGCAACTATATATAAAAGTACATGTATATTTTAAATAAGCATAACATAGTATAATGAGATTGAGCATGGAGGTAACAAACACCTTCTATACAAAAAGGTTCTTTCTTTTAATATAAATAACAGATACATATGCAAGACGGCAAACACTGTAAAGAAGACATTTGAAACATTGAACTATACGAGACACATCGCTGGCATCAAGAGAGCAATCGATAGCGGTGTATTATAGAAGAAGGGTCGAATAATCTGTAATCGTTGCACGCGGTTAGATCATCGCACTTTACACCCTCGCAACGCTTGCCTCGTCGATTCCAACGAGCGTATCTCCGTTAGTGCATGCAACAGATAAAAGTACGGATTAGTTTAACGAACGACATTCCTCTCGGAGATGATTGCCGACAGTGAAACAGTAAGGGCAGTAACGGGGAGCCTTATTCGTACGTATAGATATATACATATATATGTGCGCGCGTAGACATAATATATGCTCCCCTCGTTTTTAATTCGACTCTATCGCCAGGGTGGTTGTTCTTCAAGAATTCCAACGAGCAAGCACCTTTTGTATCTTCTGTTTCTTTGGATTCTCGATTCAGATTGGGACGTATCATACGAGGATGCTATGAAATTATCGCGCCACGTGTCATGCGCCGCTGACGGCTAGTAGAATGGTGGATGTCACGGTCCACATCAATTTGACGCAACCGTACGCGAAAAGGAGCTTCAATGCTTGATGAATCCAATATAATCTGAAAATGAAGAATACACACATGTAGAACACCTCGTTTTGATAATACGTGATATAGATTATAGACATGTAAGAAGGTGAAGATAAACGTTGTGTACGCCCGTGTATAAGACATTTGATTAATTGCTATGCATTAACAGACTTCAAAAAAGGAGGAGGTTATTTATTCGACATGTTGTTCTTTGTTTATTATTGTTATTATTATGTTCACCCATAACTCTCGAACAGTTTGTCGGATTTGATGATTCTTGGTCCATATGAAAGGAGCTATTCTCCCATTGGTCCCATTTAAGTTGCACAAATTTTCGACAATAAAAACCAATTTTTTACAGCTTTTTCACCAAATTGACACTCCCCGGTGGTCCCATGTCAATTTTAAAAAATTCTAATAAAGAATATCCATCTTTTAATCCACTTCTTTACTAGCAAATTACTAGACCGAGGTTGATCAGGGGGAACTGTTAAATGTAAGTAGTAACTAAAAAATTAAAAATTTAAAAAGAAAGTATCACCGACTTCAAAACTGCACTAAAAAGTACGAAATAATTTTCAATGTTTAAATTCATTTGGGGGTGGCTTGCAATTCAATTAGCCTGAAAGCACACTTTGTATTGTAGTCATCCGATAAACGAAACAAGTTATAAACATTTCTTACGCTAATTGATGGGTTCCTTTGTTTCCATCTAGGCGCCGACCTCAAAAATTGAAAATTATTTCGTACTCTTTAGTGCAGTTTTGAGATCGGTGAGGTGACAATTTCTTTTAAAAGTTCTTTATTTTGTTAGCAATGAGCTGTCAACCTATCTGATTGAAGATTGAAGAGTGTTAACCTTGGAATGGTCTCTTAAGGCAAAAAAAACAATATACATGTCTAGTAGATAACGTTTTGCTTTTTTGAAGTCGGATAAAAAGAGAAAACGTACCTTCGCCATCTGGCACGTGCTTGCGGTAAAGTGTCGAGAGGGTCTTTAAGGAGGTAAATCCTGATTCCCTGAATATATGTTTGAAAGTATCTGTTCCAGTCCACCTCTTTGACGTCGCAGAAAAATTTGTGCCGATCCTCCGGTGAAAGCTTTGCCAGCATAGATTTGAATCTGTCATTTGAAAATTCCCACTCATTCGTTGTGAAATAGTTCAGCACGTCCATGAATCTATGAATCTTCTTATATATTTTCAGTAACCTGTTCGTAAAACAGAACATTTTTTTATTTTCATTATTAATTTTCCGTGTCCATGGTGCATAAAATGAAATATTGCGCGCTCGGTAAGCGCCGGACAAATGCAATTATGGCGACTTCTCGAATTTTCGTTACGGTATAATTCAGTAAATAGCAACAAACTGGATACATGATACGGTGTGAAGTAAATAGTAACTAAAGTTTGTATTAACCAGCAACTATTTGCTAAGCTCTCTTGTAACATTTAATGATTTCGAAGCTTTTAAAAAGACTCTCTGCAATTCACTATGAAAAACTCTTAAGATGGCTAGAAAGCCACAATTACATTTATATCTTTTAACAATGCAATGCGTCTCTTGGAAAGTCTTATATGTCGTTTTCTCCGTCGCTATTAGAAACAGCAACTTGACATTTTTGCATTCTTTTGATTTCATCAAAAAATGGACTGAGAAATTACATAGAAGAGATAAATGTGATATAAGAAATAGAAAAAATCAATGATTTACAAATATCAAGGCACAAAAAGAAAAGCTACTAAAGTGAGAGGCAATTATATTATCATTCTCTGATACATCTTTAAATAGTTGAACAATTGTGTCTAGAAGCTGGCACTTGAATAGAATAAAAGCTATACTTAAATATGTTTTTTTGGAATAAGGCATCTTCTATCCAATAACCGAAGTAATGGTGTTAATAAATGAACATTAGACTTTGCAACGAAAAATACTATAAATAACTCAGAGATCATTTTTAGTATAGATATTTTTTTTTTTAACGACCACATCGATCTGTGTTGTTCAATTTCAAAATTATTCACATGCGGTTTAAAAAATAAAACAAGTATAGTTTACCTTGGTTGTTTTCCAACGCACACTGTTGCTGTATCAATTAAGAGAGCTGGCAATAGGTGTAGAAAGTACACGTAGAAGAGATGTACTAGCCTGTGTTTATTGTTTCTAAAACTATAATACCAAATTGCTCGTGTGGTCGGAGTATCCAAACCATATTTTGACGACATGATTTTTAGATCATCATAAGTTATGGCATTATCTTTGGAGATAAAATTGTAGATTGGAATATCATCGCAAGATTTTTCACCTCTGTAACAAATTATGTAATTCTGATAAATATACCTTTGCCACGTTTCACTGAACAAATATCTTCACGTAGAATTGCTAAGTAATCGAGAGGATGAAAATTCTGGAGCACGTGTCAAATTGTGCGTTATCCCAAACAACAAGGAATAGGTACTGCAGAAATATTTTACGATAATTACGGCATTGCACAGTATTTTCAACATTGCAGAAATATTGCTGGAATATTGTAGAATAAATATTGAGTAGGAATATTGCGGGAGTATTACCATAATATTGCCATATGTAGGTCAAATATGCAATATTGCGCCAACGTTGCAATGAAATTTTGGTGTAAGATTTAGTTTTCCTTAATCTGCGTTTCTGATTTGTTAACAACTAAAATTATTATTATAAGGTTCAATTGAGCATGAAAATTAAATTGATTTAGGAACATATATTTCTTTAGTCTTCAAGGAGATGTTGTATCGAGGTCACTAAAATATTTGACTATATCGACTACAGAATATTATTTACACACCCTCTAGATAACGAAAGTTCCAAAGCGCGATTAAGAATAGCCATTATTTATAGAGAAAGTCGCATTAACCCTTTGGCCTATAACCACGAGTCTGACTCGTGGTAAAGAATGTTGGTCATAAACAAAAACCACGAGTCTAACTCGTGGTAAAGAAATGTGTCATAAACGAAAACCACCAGTCTGACTCGTGGTAAAGAATTTATGTCATAAACGAAAATCACGAATCTGACTCCTGGTAAAGCATTTGTGTCATAAACGAAAACCACGAGCCTGAAAGTCTGAACAGCTGAATGGCACGGCGCGCGACCGACTTTTTTGTTTACTATGGCACGCGCAATTGACAGATACCGTGTAGGCCAAGGGGTTAAAAACAAATTTCTGTGTGGCCGTTATCCAGTAACGTATCCTGGCCCGTGTTGGATTCCCTATGGCGCAACTTATTTTTAACTCCGTTCTTTTAATAATCCAGAGATTTGTGTGCTTTCAGAATGATCCCTCTAACTTTTCAAATACTGTTTTGCTCAAAATTCATGTGGCCTGTAAATCGCAACATCATATGTACTGTGTGTTCCATGTAATATCCCCGCAATATTCCCGCAAGTTACGACGAGGCGAACATAGGAAGATTGCAGCAATATTCCCACAATACGCAGACAATGTCACCTGCAAGGTTTCGCATTGCAAAGAAATATTTATGCAACATTCCAGCAATATTCCTTGCTGTCTGGAATGTGACGGAAAGGGTATGCGATCATCATCGAAGTAAATATGACGCATGTAATATCCTGCGTGTAAGTAAATCGATTTTTTACAGACAGTGGGAGCGAGCGGCATAATAGTACAAATGTATCCACGCTTGATTACACGCTTGACGCAGACTTGAAGGAAACAACAACGTGAATATGTTTTCGTGCCGCTCTACAGTACATTCGTGACGTAAACTCGACCTGCATGCAAATTCGAGAATTTGTTATATTTATAACGCACGTTATACATCGCTTACATACCCTCTTACATTGGCGATGTCCCAGGCACTGGCAACCAGAGCGTTCACCGTTAAGTCACCGGGAACGACGTTTGCTTGAATCGATCCGTCACAATGTATAGATCGCAGTAGGCCGGTACCGGCTCCAGCAGCAACGCCAGTCGGTCCATATAAGTTGTCGATCCAACCGCGCACCGGTTCCCGGTAGGTCGATATAACTATGATAAAATCGAAAAACGATATTTTCAACATATTCAAACGTGTGTCGAACCTGTACAGGACGCTGCCTCGAGAACAGGCCATCCGAACAGCTCGGATACTTTTGGCGCTGGAAACAGATGCGTCACACCAATCTCGCTTGGTTTCATGTAATCTGGCGTCAATTGCTTCTACTAGACGCAGGTCTTTGTACATATTCGAATATTTCGAATAGCTCTTATCTGGGTCGCAATACTGTTGCCTTTCACGCATTGCTCGAAAGCTTGAACGCACGTGCATGTGCGTATATCTGGTGAGTCCGTTGTTATTCCCAGGGGTATGCGAGTCAGAAGAGTCGTTTGGCGAAGCTGCCAGGTGTCTATGCGAGCGTTACAACAATTGAACTTTGCGTGAAACGCTAAATTATTGCGGGATAGGTCAGACCTATTCGAATATGCATACATTCTTTCCGTCGCACTTAAAGAACCGCAATTCACCTTTGAAACTCCTTTTTATACATGAGCCCTCGAAAAACCAATTGACGTCAGATTATGTCCTCGTAAAGCGTAAAAACAAAGCAATATTAGTCCGATGCATCTCTCAGTTGCCGATTATTCAGATGGCAGAGTTCGGGCTGCATAATACTTTTAATAATGCATTCAATTGCTGACCGATTGCAGGTCGAAAAATTCCAACGGGTAAATCGCCCGCTTCCTTTCGTATGACATTTTCAGCAACGGCCTTTGTATAAGCGTACGTGTTCGGCCACTGTCCCAGCAGTCTGCAACAAAGATCCGGTGTTCGTCCATTGTTGCGAGAATCGTTCCGCCCGAAATGAAACAAACATACCGCGGTGTGATGTCCTCGATCAGCTTGTCGTCTTTGCATTCCATCAAAGAGATCAGCGTGTTCGGGTCCATTGGAGGATCGTAGAATTTTTCTTCAATTCTATTGTGCGGACAGTTGGCATAGGCCGTCGACACGTGCACGAAAGCCTGAAATATCATTGATCATCCATAAGATACATTAGCAGTAGAACTACCGAGCAGCCAAAGTGACTGGTATGATACATTTTGCTATAATGAAGGCTGATGTTCAGGGCATCTTATTTCCGGGAATTTTTCCTAACTTTTATTGAAATATGTACATCATTGATGAGTGAAAGTAAAGCAGAATTTCAGAAAGTAAGATGACTTAAGTGTGACCCTTCATTGTGGAAAAATGTCGAACCAATCATTTTGACTGCTCGGTAGTTCTAGTGTTAATAAGAAAAAAGGGGACGATTTGAAACGCAGCCCACTGTAAGAGAGTGTTAGAGAGGATAAGAAGGGGCAGAGACACGTGATACGTATTGTTACGAAAAATAAGAGCTTAAAAATGAAATGCAAGGCACCAGTGTCGCAACGAAAAGCGGCCTCAACCCCACTCAATGCTGCATTCAGTTTTCAACCACCTTCAACAACTTGTGACTTAACGGAGACGCCCTGGACAACGCACGACGGCGTAGAAGAGAAAATTAGTTTTTTCACCGTATGATCAGTAGTTGATCTGTGCGGGAGAAATGTTCGAAATAACGTGCCCAAGGGCTATTTTCTACTAAGAAAAGTTAAATTCGCTAAGTCAGTCCTATCCGATCTTGTGTGGCCATCACCAGAGCAATGCGGTCCACTTTTTTTACTAAATGACAGGTAATTATCTTGACACAGATCAGTCTTGTTGGAATCGTTTATAGTTTTCTTAAGCGTCTCATTAAAAAGAAATGACTCGGTTCAGATCAAATCAAATTTATAATCAGATCAGAGTCTCACAAGTGTTTGCCATAAGCGTCTACTTTTTTCCGGTTGCTGCGATTTACCTATGAAGCGATTATAAGATCCAAACTGGATTACGTAAGCCTGATATATAATTTACCTAAAGAGGATGGCAAAAAAATGATCGACGTCTTCTAAACTAATCTATTCTCTATCGGATTAAGTAAGGCTGCATAAATTCTACCGTCTAGCACAAGAACATTACTGAGCCTATTATATAAGACCATAATAGCGGCGCCTCTTGATAATTCTGACTTTAAAAATGCAATAAAAAAACCGAAACATAATTCACTACCGAAGACGCCCAAGCTTCACCATAGTCAGGATTGGTCACACACTCAACTCACTCGTACATTCTAAAGAAGATCGCAAAAAACAACTGCGATACATGCCAGCAAGAAATCGCAGACAACCGCATCACCTTCCAATATAGAAAATTCGATCAACAACGACAAAAATACCAAATATTCGAAGATATCTTAAGAAGGTCCGATCTAATCCCATCGATACAGATTGTTACTACAAGCATTAACCGTTGCTAGAAACCCTAGTTGTTGATGCGGCTTAAATGCCAATATATAGTAAAAGAAAGTAGTCAAAAGTGTAAGATGAAAAGAATGATAACACCGGGAAAATAGACAAGCAGGCAATTTTGTTGATCTTGGGAGGACCACCTTGCATAACAAAATTTTGTTTTACAACTTCGACTTTTCCACCTTAGCAAACAGCTATTCCCGAAAACATTATGCCATTTTATCTACAAAAATCTTATAAATAATACCCACTTTAATAAATATAATGAACACTACCGTATACTAGAATTTGCTGCGTCAGTGGTATATCGTTTTGCATAATGTACAACATTTTTCAAATATGCGCGTACGCCACGAAATCTTAATTGACGGCGGACGTTACCTTCAGAGCCGGTATTTCTTTGCAGAGATTAATCGCATCCCTGGGACTTCGAACGTTGATCGCCGCGGCCAGCTTCATCTTTTCGTCAAATCTGACCGTCGCTGCCACGTGGAAGACGATCGTTACTTCTCGGATTAGCATAGCTCTGTCAGCAGCCGATATCCCGAGACCAGTTTCGCTACAATCCCCGGCGATCGCGACTATCTGGTGACGGAACTTTGGTCGTTCCTCCTTGAGTTGCATAAAGAGCTGAAAACAAAGTAAAAAATAGTGTTGCGCAATCGCTCACGAAAATGTTCGCGGAACTGCCGGCTAAAGAGCGAACGGACGACAAAAAAAACGAGCAATCGAGGAAGCTGATGAATGAGACGCGGAATAATAAGTTGACAGTTCGAATCCTCCTGTGTTTAACCGACTCCGACAAAGGGAGAAGGTTATCTGTTGGACAAGTCTATTTCTTCTCTTTTCCCTCTTCCCATTAATAGGGATCTTTCTTCTGATCGAAATCGATCTTCTCGGAAACAGAGCGTCATTAGAAGAAAATTTATTTGACGTCGCATCGCCATCTTCCCTTGCATACATGGATGCATAGTTGTTCGTACAGAATCAAATGAGAATTTAGTCATACAGAAAAATCGTAAAAATCGTCTTTCCTTCCGAAATGACCAAGTCTCACTGACGTCATTCAAAGTTAGCGTACGCCGCTGCGTACGCGTATTAGTGATAATAATTTGCTGAAAGCGTATTTACGGGATCGTCGAACAGTTCTTCGGTCCGTTGATGCACATCCTTTCCTCTCTTCGGACGGACCAGGAGGTAAATGAAAGAGATCCCGGGACATCCTCTGAGCAGTTTATCGATCAAGAGCTTGCCCAAGAAGCCCGTGCCGCCCGTAACGAAGACGCTTTGTCCATGATAGAATCGCTGGACGGGCGTCAAATTCTCGATGTTCTCGGCGACGATGGCCGGCTCGTTGGAATTGGTGCACTCAATAGGTGTCCCTGCCCTAGAACCACTTTCCGCGACCACGACTTCTTGCCCGCCCGACTCCAACAGAACTTCCACCATTCTTCCGCCCTGCAACACAGTAATAAATTATGCTCGCATAAGAAATTCCGGGGCAGATACGAAAAAAGGACGTGGGACGCAACGTCCAGCTGCTATTTAATTGCAACGGGCATTGCTTCTGAAGTCGCGGAATTGCCCCGTTCGTCAGTGTCCGCATGTACATCCTTGAAATTCCCATCGTTCACATCTGGTATCGATCTGCAAAGCACACACACGACCACTCCCTTCCGACGCTTTCCGTTTGTCGCGGACGCACAATGTACACGAGCGCGCCCGTATTTTTTTTACGCCATTTCGAAAACATCTTCTGCCGGACAGTGCGAGCCGGAGCGGGACGACCAACATTTCGATGGTTTTCTCCGCGCGCAGCTAATTGTAAGTTGTCGGAGGCGGTCGTAACAGGGCACTTTGAGAAGTCGGCATTGCAACGCGCGTCGCATCTGCGGTACAGCCACACATTGCACATTAACATAAGTGGAAGAGTTGTTTCGACATTCGTTACGCGCGAGGAATGATGATTGATCGACCCTCGTCACGAGGACACGAGAAATCAGTCGAGTTGGTCTAACGAGCGAGGAGTCTGACTGTATAAACGCGCGTCCGCGCGCAAAATATACCGGCGATTCCGATGATCACGGCTTTGCGTCTCATTTTAGCGCTAAATTTGTATCATGGTGTCAGGCCTTTCCATGATTCAGATTTTAGGTTGTTTGTTCTGTCGTTAACAAATCACAAATATCACATGGCTTCCTCTTATCACAATTGTCCTATGACAGGCTCTCACGGATATTTTTCTTATATCTTATGTTTAATATGCTTTTTTTATCATCGTTCAGCGTTGGCATCGCAAACCACTATGCATAATCTGAATTACTGTCAATCGAAACTACCATTCTATTAGACTGAAAAATTAACCCTCACAATCGACTTCCTACGCAAGTCGAATTTTCAAAAACCGAAGATTAGCTAACCGATGAGCTGAAAATATACTGTACAAAACAAATTTGATTGTACTGATCTAATGGCTCGGACGCTTGGCACTCCGTCTACGTCTACGTGCGTGCACGTTTACGTAACTAATATAACCGAAGACGCAGGTTTAATGTATTTTGTAAGTAAACAGCGCGCTCTGCACGGCCAACGACGAAGATAATGGTCGTCCCGAGGCGAAGGACTGAAATACCATGCTAAAACCTCTTTTATCCTCGCTCTTTTCCCGTCTTCCTTCCCGCTTCCCGCCCTTTCTTTCAGCGCCTGCCAAGAAAAAAGACGGCAGCACACAGAGGTAGGCGGACGTAAAGTGAAAGTTGATCGTGAACTTCATCGTGTCGTCGAGATTTTCTGGAATAAACTGCTAAACTGCACGTTATAAATATACAATATACACAGTCGACAGGCAGGCCAGTGACGCGCTCATAGACATGATAAGGTTGCGATACAATGAATTCGCCAGCGCCTACAGCCGCACAGAATGCATTCGCGTCGTCCGCGGGACACGCACGAAATTATTTCCTGACTTTCTCCAATCGCAAACTCCGACGTTTGCGTGCATGCGTGTTTGGCGGTATACACCTTAAGACTTAAGGTTTGCACACATAACTGTGCAACAGCTTTCGACCTCTACTTTCCCATATATTGCCGACTACCGCAAAAGCATCACAAAAAGGTCAACGTCTCTTCGCTCGATGCTGGCCTATTCGAGCAAATCAATCTCGGCAGTACCGTTTCGCAGAAACTACTTCCTAGTTTCGTAGAGGCTCGTCGGCGGACTCGTATTATTCATACGCAGTAACGTCCGAGCGCACGTAAGACGTCGCGGTTCCTTTTTTCTTTTAAGCCAAGAGAAAAGATCGTCCACGTATATTTCATACGGCACGCACGTCCGAGCCAGAAGTATCCTCGGGCGGTTCGAGGAAATTTACCACCGGAAGAGAATGGCCAAACATTCGTTACAAGTGCCCATCATTATTACGTTCCTTTTCATCGAAGGAAAGTCCGTCGTGCGAAGTAACGCGAACTGTAAGTCACAGAAAGTTGGAGCAAGCTGACCGGTATTACGAACTTATTATCAGAGATTCGGCATAAAGTAAGAATCGGTGCCGTTCAAATGCTCCAGTCCGACGTCTATTGAAGCGAAGGCATTACGAGTTATTAACACAACATTGTAGTTACATTGTAAACGAATGGATATACGGATGACGTACGTACGGTAAGCATCAGGTAACACCTGGTTGGCTAGTCGCGTTCATTACAGCCCAACGCGGAAGAGACTCGGCTCCACGTTACGCAAACAGACGAGAAAGAAAGGCCCTGAGTTGCACAATATGCGCTACATTAACTCGCACGTAATTTTTTAATGCGGCTTTGAGCCAAGCCGCAAATGCGCTACGTCCGTGGCACTGGTGACGATCAATGACTGAGTTACAACCGGTGCATGTGCTCAATTTTAATATCATTGTCGAAAAAACCGATTCTTTATCGAGCGGAAAATGTATTAGTCGAAAACGAGGTGGTGGAATTGTTAGCATTTCTCAACCACTCAGAATGCGAAGTCTCTGTTAAGAATACATAATACGTGGGTCAAATTTAAACTTCCTAAAAACAGGCATGTCTTTTTCTTATTTTATTTATATAAATGAAGTGAATTTATCAATACTGTTGTCTGAACATAACATTTCCTTTCGGTAGATATCACTTGTTTGCTTTTGAAAAAGTCACAGCATTGGTTTTAAAACATCGGCTACAATTTAATACTAAATTTATGTCTCTGACCAAAAGTAGATGCTCAAAACCTTCAGCTTCGTAAAGAATATAATATACGCAAACATCTTGTAGCTGTACTAACCGCTGCGAATCTGCCTAGTACGCAGAACCTCTATTTCGTGAAGATTGGATTAACTATCGTTGTCAACGACAATTATAGTTGGTGATTATTCCAAACAAGATGCGGTACACCATTAAAGTGAGTATTCTCATCTAGCGTAGGCTTTGTTAGCTATTCACTATTTTGCAGATATTTTGGCGAGTCTTGCATTAATGCATTCGGCTCCGACTGCCCTCCAATGTGTATATAATGAATGACTCAACAGTTTAATTATACATTTTCAATTATTTAATCATGCAACTTATGAAATGTAAATCGTACAGACGGAAGTACGCACTTTTAAAGTGAGTGAAATGGATGATGTACCACGAATGAACAATAAAGAATTAACCCAGTTTGGTGCGTCAATATACTACGTTAGCATAATTAGCGCATTCATTTATGCGTTCTTCTAGCAACGGTTTTTTTTAGAGCATGTAACGCACGTGTGGTATTTATTTAAGTATAAATATTCAAAAATGTTTCATTGACAAACAGAACTAAACAGAAACTACTGGCAAATTGCAACTAGTGCAAACTGCGTCCAATGACTGGTGTCCGAGATGATTCAAAAGATAGGTAAGAAACATTCGTCATTGTTTACACTGGAAAAATGCGCGGCGCGCAGAAGACATTGTTGTGCAATCATTTCACGCATTCGGTCGATTCGTTACAAAGAATTGTAATAATTGAAGATGGCACAAAAGAATGTTTATCGCACTGGCGAGCAGAAAAGGACGACGTTGGAAAATGGCCGATTTCGGACGACAACGGAAGTATCAAATTCTCGCAGGACATGCTTGTCTAAGTTTTAAGGCATCGGAGAACTGTAATTATTTTAGCGAAATGTGATGGGGAAGTTGTGACAAGCAACTGTGAAATCTAGAATGGTTATGACTAGTCAGCTAATATCTACAAATTCTGCAAAGTTCGAGCTGCAATTAGCTGCTGCTAAATATACACATTTGTATCTTGAGCCAATTAAAAGGAATCATCGATAATCGCGGAATACAGAAGCGTTTGCAGTAATCAATTACGTCACCTTGAAAGTGTGCAGAGATGCGAATCTCCTTTTTTCCGCTGCAAGTTTCATGCTTATACGGAAGGGTAAGTTGGTCTTTTAAAATTGACGCGTTCTGAATATGTCTTTCTATATTCTTTCGTTTACCTTCGACGCAGAACCATTTCAACATAATACTGCAATAATAATATTTATCAATTGTTTATTATAATATTTCCACCTCTTTTGGATTCAACGATCATGATTATCTCGGATTTCTTAAAACGTACATAAGCCTGTTCTACGGGAACTCGACAACTCCGTCGTGGTCCCAAGTCGACCATTTTCCGTCAGTGTACATTATTCGCAAAGTGAAACGACGATGATCTTCAGTTGCCCGTCGTATATCGTGCAAGACCAATGCAATAAATTGTGAAAGAAATATGTTCTATGATTTTGATTTGCTTATTTTACCTGAAATCATATTCCTCTTCGTTTAACCTTTTCCTGACTAAACTCTATCATCGAGACAACGTTCGCACTTAAGGACATGGAAATTGCGATGAATGATGCACGACAAGGAGATATGAAAAAAGCTCAGCAGACATGTTTGCCTCGCAACGAAACGATTCCGCACCCAGGTTATGATCATTTACGCAAACGAAATATTATGCTGTATGTCATTTCGACGCTGCCTAACATGATAATGTTTTCTTACGCACAACGGGTTATGTTCAGAGGTTTTTTTTGTAGAATGCTATTGCATGTTATTTGTTTCCATTGTAACTTTCAACGAACACAGTTCGGAAGCTGCAGGAATGACGTTGCGTCAACATCTGAGACATACGTTTCCGAAAAATATCTTTACAAACTTTATAATTAGCTAAAACGTCTCGTTGGTTACCTACTTGTGCGCTCTAAGAAGAGACCTAGAACACAATACTAATGTGCCAGAATTGAATTTGCTTGATTGCTTGTGTCTTTTCACATTTCGAATTCCCCGTGAAATTGAAAGATACTCTTCAGGAATTCCAGCCAAGAACTTATAAGAAGTCAAGAATAACGATACGATCGGGACGACATTAAGAATGGCATTTATGCGGGCGAAAGTTTGTTAACGTTGCCGAGGATATATGATAATGGTGACCTTTGACGACATTAGTCGAGAGCAGTGAGAAGGAATGAGAAGAAGTTAAATAACCTTCGATTTCTCATAATTCCTCACATTAGTCTGTCTCTGAGGATCAACTGGGCATTCAGCTATTAAAATTCGTCTATTATATTTGCATGAATATAGGCTGTGTATATCAGGTCAGCACATTTATTATGCATTTTAACTTTAGCTAACTAGCAATATTTTAATAATGAATCGACGAAGACCATAAAGTAACCCTTTGCACTCCTTTGTTGAGTGTGACTCATGTGTGAATAAAACGAGTTTTTAATTGAATTTGGTTCTTCCTTTATTTATTTAAATTGTCTTATTTTTTTGTGAAAAACAAATATAAACTACAACAAAGTTTGAAAGCTATATTTAAGTAACATAATTAGTAAAAAAAATTGTTTAAAATAAGTAGCAGTCAAGGAACTATCCTTTGAAGTAAATTTCAAATAAAACACATAAAATAGTAGGGAGTTATTGGCAACGAAATTGAAAAATAATTCGGAGTGCAAAG
The DNA here is from genome assembly GCA_963942575.1 of Priocnemis perturbator. Taxonomy (NCBI): domain Eukaryota; kingdom Metazoa; phylum Arthropoda; class Insecta; order Hymenoptera; family Pompilidae; genus Priocnemis; species Priocnemis perturbator. The sequence goes on from OZ012649.1 coordinate 17,739,290, forward strand.
GGTTAATCCCGTAGAAACATAGATTACAATTCAAATTGCATAGAATTAATCTGAATTTTGTGACGCAAGATTGCAAAGCGCTTTGTAGAACTAGTACAGTGTGATCGGGGCATCGCTCCCAATGAAATATGAAAACTCGAAATAATTCATGCGCCGCAGCTACAGCTAAACCACAGCAATTAAGAGAAAGTGTAGCAATAGTCGAAACACGAGGCACGTCGCAATTCTTTGAAACCTCTTTGAACTACAACAACTGCGCAACGGGTATCCACAATAGATTTGCGTTAAGTTTCAATCTCGCATATAAATAATGACTGACGACACATTGTAACTCCTCTGTCGACCTTTACTGTACGCACGTTGAAAAAAAGAGTACACTACAAAGTTTAGCGCGCGCGCTGTTGGCAAAAATTCCTACAACGCGATGCCTACGCTGGACGCAAGCCGAGATTTACATGCGGAACAAAATTGTGCCGACGAGAGATTTACATGAGGACAAAAATTCGCCGCGGGCAGTTCCTGAAGTAAGTCAGTCTACACACACACATACACAAACACAAAATGTCCGTATACGTATGCCTTCCGGCTACGATTCAAGTCGATACGCTACGCTCGAGTATTGACCCAAAAGAAGGACACGACCGTACATTTCTCTTCATTTAAAACTCTTTCCTTCGGTCCCATTAATTGACATATTTGCCGTGGGATCACGCGGCATTAAGAACGCACCAACAGTCGCGGGCGCGCGGAGAAATATGAACGCATCACTCGAGCAGCATATTCCACTGGACGGTGAAGAAAGTTAACGACAACGAGCGTGCACAGCGGCCGTCGCAATTGTTAACACGTAATCGTTAAGTCGTCGGCCATTTCCTTACTTAACGTACTTATCATCGTCGAAAGAGTTTCGCGCCGGACGGCATCAATCCTAACGGACAGGATTTTAAGCAACGGAACTGTGCCCGTCGCTGCTAACGGTCACACAGCACACATCGCCGTCCGTCGTCAGCCACTGGCTAACACAATCGACCACCCAAGATTTTCGTCCCAACGGACTCGCAAACGAACAATACCTGTCAAAGCCGCGCGTCCGCTCGCTCATCGAAACTGTGCTACCGATATCGTTTTCTCCCGCTTTCGCCTCTTAACCGGAAGCGAAGAATTCCTCTCGGAAAGTGGAAGTAGCACGCGGCCAGTTTCACTGCTCTCGCTCACCTCTTTTTTCGCTTACCGTACACAACGACGTACCGACAGAACGAACGACAGTACTACTGGTCAGATAGATCGACAAAGGCCGAGGCGGCCAGCAGGTGGGTAACGCGGCCAGCCACGCAGCAGCCAGCCAGCTAAGTACGTGATAACTTTCTCTCCGCGCAATCCTACTGATCCTCTTCCTCCTTCAGGTTCGTCACTTTTCATCGGCGACGGATATCGCCGTTAACGTGAGTTTTCTCTTACCTCTGATATATCCCTCCTTCCCTCCTTCCCTCTTCCTTCTCGTCTTCTCTCTTCCCGTATTCTTTCGGCCTCCTATCCACCCCCTTTCGCCGCTTTTCTCGTCCTGTTTACCTATATTCGTCCCTCCTCCGGCTCGACTTTCTCGACCACGCCGATGGATTTTTGAGGAAGAAACAATTGACTTTCGGCTGAGAATCACTTCAGTTTCGGATTTGCCCACCTCGAGTCAGCTCGATACTGAGCGCCTCGATACTGACTCGGCGAGCAGATAGGTAAATAGGTGGACAGTCAGAGAAAGAAAAGGGGAGGGAGGAGGAAGAGAGAGAGAGAGAGAGAGAGAGAGAGAGAGAGAGAGGTCTTCAAACACCTCGGTAAGAAGAAATTCTGAACGGTCCGAAAGTGCTGGTACTCGGCATACTCTGAGGATAGAAGAGGGCATTAGGAGGAAACGAAGAAGGGATTTTGGCCGGTACACGCATCGTATCTTCGAGTAGTCAGATCTGAACGGCCGTGCTCATAATAATTAGATATGAACAGGAGATGGCCAAATCTTATGGGTCGACAAAATTTATCACGTACACGTACGTAAATGATTAACACGACGCTGATGGGTGCGTGCTGAGAAATGGAGAATGAACTCGTGACACGATTGGCTCCAACTCATTTGAGCAGGCAAAAGGCACGTTGTCAGAACGTATTACCGTTCGCGGTGCATATTATGGGGAGTAACAAATACAAAAGAACGAATGAGAGGATCAATCTCTCTATCGATGAACACGTAACTTTGTTTTTGCCTCCGAGAAGTTGATGTTTTAGTCGACAGTTAGATGTCTTTTAAACTACTCCATACAATCTAACCGTTCACTGTTATACAACTATTTAATACGGTTGAATTGCAAAAAAAAGTGCCGAAAAATAAAAAATATACATGTCCAATATATCGCCTCCTGCTGATTTGAGGTCGTAATAAATAATGAACAAATGTGTACAAAATGAAGAGCTCACGCGTTTGTTTTGTGCGTTAACTGATAAGTATATAAGTGAAATGGCAACCGGCAATGTTTGCACAACGATCGTGTACGGGCTGGGAAAAAGTTGAATAGTTTTAGCAACAAATGACGCAGGAAGAGAGTTTGAACAACGGCTTTGAACTATTCTGATAAGAAACGTATTTATCGATGACAATATATTGGTGCTACACGATCAACAAGAGCTATGTTGTGACAAAATTAACTTTGACTTATCACGGTGACACTCGAATATTATGTGTTATTGTAACGACAATTTTGCCACGCCATTGCAACTGGTAGGCAGAGATGTTCGAATACTCGAAATTCGAGCCGAATGAAGCTCATTTTATCGGGCCGAGCCGAGTACCCGTAATATTCGAGTAATGCTTTGAACGACTGGAATATTCAAGTAGATTTCTGATGTTCGACAGTACTTATATAAGGATCTTTCGGATGGAAGATTTTAACTGTCCGACCGCGAAAAATTCCGTATGTGGCGCAGCGTGAATTCGGGTCATTGTTGACGCATGATCAAATAAATGAGATTTGCTTGAAGGTTTCAAAACTTTCAAGCCAGTTCGCCGGCGAGCGCGGATCAATTTTGACGCATACCATTTTATGGACCAATACAATCCAATTAATCGTTTCGAATCTGACTTATGTTATCGTAGATCATAAATTCCTCAAAACCCACGTTGAGCCTTACAGCGTGACTTTCTGTGGTCAGATGGATGAAGTTTTCGACCACACAGATCATTAACAATTATACGAACATTATAAACGTACTTAAACGTTTCGAACCGTTCGGATGATCCTAGTAGATTCGAATTTTGTCAAACTTACTCAGTTTTCGGGTTAATCGAAGTATTTAGTTGAACATTACGAGTATTCTAACACCTCCAGCCTCCCGTCAAATTGCGTAATTCGAGCAGCCTCGAGTAGTCGAGTCGAGTTTGGCTCGGTTGGTTTAATTCGAATATTGGAACAGCTCTACTGGTAGGTTTTTAACGACAAGAATTTGATTTTATGGTAGACGTTTTTGTGTACTGTCAAAACTTAAAAGTATTTCTTGCATGGTTCTGAGTTTACGTCGAATGTACACCGTTTCTGTCGGTAAAATCGATTGTTCTGGTCCGTTCGGTCACTCTATGCTTGGAAAATCCGAAAATCCCTGTGCGATAATAGCCAATACGAATTACTTGCTCGCCAATAAACAATTCTAATGATCTTCTGCAGTCTACGCGCACCGCAAGTTGAATTTCGAGGAATTTCACATGGGCTCTCCATTACTCGCTGAATTACACTTGCAATAGCGGAATATCGATGATCGAAACAGTTCAGCACCCTTACGACTTTACTTCATTTCTAGCCCGAAAAACATATGCTATGTGTCGATATCGATGTGATTTATTCGATAAGCATTACAACAACATGCAACATCGCATAGGGAAAACATACGCAACATGCATACAAAAAAATAGGCATAGAATATATCCGATCGGTGCAACTATCAATGAACATGGCTAATTAAACTGCGTTAAAGTCATGGTAACTGTATTCCAATGAGATATCTCGACTTTATGATAATTGCTTGTTTGTCTGCAGCCTTTCTGTTACTGAACTGCATAATGCCAGGATGCATGCATGTATCTTCACGATACCTCTGTACTTCAAATATGCATGCTTGCGAATGTCGCAATACTTTGAGTAGAGATATATGTAGACAATTGTGACAATAAAATTGATGAGGAAATAATAACAAATATCTAAACCACTCTATCGAGTAAAATATAAACGATATGTGAAATGTAAAGTAGTATAAATTGACTTCCATGAACAGCTTTTTCACACTTCCTCCAGCTTGACATGTTCAAATATTGCATTAACAGTGAGTGTTTCTGCGAAATGTTTTGGATACATTTCTTCAAAATCAATAATTAATGGGAGATTTTCAAAAAGATGAAAAATTCATTTTATTATTGCATTGGACTTTTCTTTTATTACTTCAAACTACAACTTACATAGGTTATGCACGATATGTTGTATTTGTCAACAACTGTACTCTCCAATTATCAAAGTTTCATCAATCTGGAAAAGTGGTTACGAAAAAGTAGTGAAAAGAATGTCGAAAATAATATGAACAACAAATCCATCTTTTTCTACAATATAAAAAGACGTATTATTCAGAATATTTATGATCAATAGCATTACAAAATTCTTGATAATAAATTTGATGAATCTATCATTCGTACAGCGTTAGTAACTGTAAGAAGACCAGAAATTGATCTTCTTACAGGTGATATAAGCTGGTGATATAAGCTGTGTATTCGTGTATATTTCAAAAGTACATATACAATATCTTCGTAATAGCATATCTGACTTAAACGCTTAGGTACAAATGCGATAATTAATAATGCAAAAAAAGCTGCACATACGTTCACTTACGATTAGGACACTATGTAACCAGTTTGTGTAATTGTAATTTTTACAATTTCTAATTTACCTAAAACATAAGTATGAAAAACTTAAAAAAAATGTAACACCGGCTTCAAAACAGTACTAAAAAGGCTAAAAAAAATATGCATATGTTAAATTCCTTTTTTGCTGTCGGTTAAAAAATAACTTTTCCTTTTTCACCTAACATCACATATACAACCTACAAACGATCATACTGGTACGTATTCGAATTGGTGGTCAATAGGAATTCACCGGTACTCAAACTCACCTTCCGAAATTAATTTCTTAAACACCTATTGTTTTAGTCTACACCTGTTCTTTTGTTTGTAATATTTCATTTATGTCCAAGCAGAAGTCGGTTAAAAATGAATGCGTTCATAGGACGCACTAATTAGAGTTTGAAGAACATACGTATGAATTTGTAGTACTAAATACTCAGTAGTACTGAAAGAATTTAGAGTGATTTAAAAGTGTCCTCTGATCTCTATACTCACCATGTTTCCTTGATGACGTCCGATTATTGTTTGTTTTCAACTTTGAAAGAATGTCGGAGGGGGCAGCACAATACGGTAAACATTTTCCTTCTCTGAATAAGGTTAAAATGATTGTAAATAACCGATTTATGAATTCTTTCTCCCCATTCTTGAAAAATATGCCGATTATTGTATTGCAGACAAATAAATAATTGTATTCATACAAAAAGATATTGTAATATTATTATCAATGACAAATTGAAATCTTATAAAAAATTCCTGTAATTTATTAAAGAGCATTGGTCTAAAATACAGTAGAATTGCATGTCACGACGTTTTTAAGTTTTGGAACATGTGACAATTAAATCTCAGAACTTGCAACTGATGGGCATATACATTGTCATTATTTTAAATACAAGATAAATGTGTTTGCATGTACATTACGTCTGAAGATATTGTACAGTGTAGAAGTGGCAATGCGATTGATTCCAAAAATGATTTGATATCAAATAAATGATTTACTCCTTGTTAACAACGCGATACGGGAAAGAGTGTAAATACTTTAGAAAATATACACAATGCAGGACAGAATTTTAGTCAATAAAATTAAAATTAAATTGTATGACCTATGATTTGTGTTTAGGCTATTTTCAGATATTACGGGTAGAAACAGCTATTTGTAGTAAGTATACTGTTATTTTTTATTAAAAAATTCACACTACCAATTATTATTAAAAAGTCTTATATATCAAATGTTTGATAGGTCTACAACTCCTTCAACAGAATTTCACAAGTATTCCTTCAGATATAAAAAATGTAAGTTTTTATACGGTAATTAAAAAAAAATTGGTGTTTGATACACAAATCACCTTGAACAAAAATGCTGTGAAAGAAATCATACCTGCGACCTGCGATGCGCATGTTAATGTCTTCGCAGTGATGGCGTAAATTATACGTTCCTTACACCGGTATAAATCTAACATAATCAGAATCTTTGATGTCTTTCCCTTTTTGCTACGGTAATCAGTAATATTAAGCAACTCACTTCTTGATAATCTTGCATCGCATGGACGCAGTAAATAATCGCAGTTTAATTTTAATTATAAAATTAAAATATGGCCGAAGTTTTGATAACACTTCTGATGGTCAAAATAGTCACATGGGGTATTAAATGGATAGACAATTTCGAATATTATGGTAAATTAATATACAAATTACATCAATCGAGTGTGTGCACGTTCTCACCATAATTCTTCCTCAAGCTGTACATATCCACTTAATAACTTTACATGGGACAAGGCCACGCGAAGATTTGCAGCAATTATGTATTTTCTGATGCCGTCAAAAAGCATCTTATACAAGAGGCTTCAAGTATATCATTTGTTTTTGAAAGCATATTGCGTGCACTGGGCAATAAAACTCACAGACTTCGGCCCTGTGACAGCCGACAGTTTGATACAAAAAAATGATGCTTCTTTCCTACAATACAACACATCTTCTTCTTCTAACTGGTTCTGGTGGCTCCAATGCTGCTAATATTGCTTCATCAAAAACATTCTTCAAACCTTTCTAAAAAATAAAAAATACACTTATTATGTGTTTTAACAGATTATCGTTGATTTTCTCTGAATACAGAATAACATACCTGGGTAAGAGCACTACACTCAACATATTTGACGGCTTTTAATTCTTTTGCAAGCTTTTCACCTTGCTCACCTGATATTGGCTTTTGTTTATTTTTTGCAAGTTTCTCAATGGTCGCAGCATCGTCTCTTAAATCAATTTGTGTGCCAACCAATAAAAATGGTGTTTTTTGACAGTGATGCGTTATTTCCGGAACCCACTGATCATGATTTCAGAGTAATAAATTTTGTCTAATTAAAAGGTTGGGTCTAGGCCTGTACAATACCAAAAATAGCAATTATATATGTGATTTATGTACCTTTTCCTTCACATTTTCGAAGGATGATGGAGACACAACTGAAAAACAGACAAGGAATACATCTGTTTGTGGATAACTCAAAGGTCGCAAGCGGTCATAGTCTTCTTGACCTGCGGCAAAATTAAAATTTTTTTTTGGTAAGTGCAGTGTAACAGCAAAGCAAGTGTAAATTTTATATGTAGTTGTGTTTTGACATGAAGGGATGCGCTTGTATATACGCACATACGTACACATGCGTAAGGTTGAAAGGGGAGGGACAATATTTAAATAGAAACACCAAACATTCCTGTTATTTTAGTAAGCACTTCTTAAAATTATGATAATGTTAGAGGTATAAATTTATCAAAATGTGTAGGGTAAGACACCATACATTTGGATTCTGAACTCATTGCATCATTCATGGTTTAAAAAAAAAAGTAAAATGGATCAACAGAGCAAATATAGTAATTGGAAGGAAAATTCCCACAGGCAAGTTGTTATTAGATATGGCATGGTAATCACATTTCATGAAGTGAGCCATAAAACTTTGAAAAGCACCTGTCAAAAATCTATAATGCCTAACCCAGACCTATAAACTGTATATGACGAAACAAAGCTGTATATGTACAAATTTCACTTCAAATGTAGAAAATATCTTTCCACATCATACATAGTACATAAAAAAGAATGTTATGCCATTGTCGAGAGCCAACTTATTAAATCCCTCTTTAGAGGGGATGCTCAACATATTGCATTTACGGTCTCTGATAAGGGTAATCAAAAATATATACAGAGTGAATTATAACATGTCGGACCCATTTCAGGAGTGGAAACAATGAAAACAATTCATATAACCATGTGTCCTACTTAATCTTGTTTCAGAGTTATAACAATTTTCATGCTTTGGCTGAATCACATTTAGCAACCCCATACATAAAATGTATGTCTCCCATTATTTAATCTAAATGTTTATTCATTCTTATTTACTTACTCATGCACTTCTAATACACAGTAAATTGGAGAATTATTGTGTGCTTTTAGCAAGAGAAACATTTGAAATGAGTCAACTCAATTAATAGAATGTGTGTAATCAACAAGATTGAAAAACGTCCAGAAGACACAGAGCGTTATTTATAAATATAGACCAAAGGTGATCATTTCAAGCCCTTTCTATGAAGGTAAGTTATTGCAAATTATTGGAACACAAAAATGGCTATAACTCTGAAGCAAGGATAAATAAGATACATGTGTATATGAACTTTTTTCATTGTTTTTGTGTCCTGTCCACTCTTAAAGCAGGTCCCATATGTTATGATAGATCCTGTATATGTACAATTACATTTAAGAATATCACAATTGCTTTAAAACATTGGAGATAAATTAAACAAAAATTCAAAACTCTTGTGGGTAGAAATTTGTTTCTCAGCGTTACATTTATTGTACCAAACATTTAAATTCTTCTCTGCAGATTTTTTCTACACGAATAAAAATTAAATAGTTATTGAAGGTGTTACTTTATGATAACTTGCCATACGTGTATAACCACCACATGCAAAGCTATTTACCTGGACTCAATTCCATCAAACTACTTCTTCCTTAATATTTATATATAAAACTTCTGTATTATAATATTTTTTTACGGTTTAAGATGTTCCATAAAACATTTGCCAAACTTTGAATTGTGAATGTGCTCAACATAATATGTGGCATACTTTTACTGTTGAAGAAATATTGATCCATATCTGTGCTTTACTTTGTATACTGTTTATAATAGTTTAATTTAAATAAACAGGTAACACTACAGTGAAACAATCCATTATTATAAGAGCTATCATAAGTAAGGGGAATGTAATTGGTATGTCAACTAGTAGCATGTCTGTAGTTCTTCATAAGTCCGATTTTAACACTATATTTATTTCATTCAAAAGTTCAGATAAAAAGTTTATTTAATCTGTTTCCAGTTTACACATAATACTTTGCAGTGTCAAGTATATTCAATGTGCACAGCTCTGCAATGGGAAAGAAGGATAACGCTATGGTAAATCTTTTAAAATAGATTTGCTTATGGATCAAGCTTATTTATGAACAACAGCCAAATTAATGCATGTAAGATTTATTATTATTTTGGTGAAAGTACAAGATGACCAAGAGAAATGAATAAACAAAGGCAATAAATTGTAAAAACGTAATTTACGATATACCTATGACATACTGTATTAAAAAGACATTTACACTATGGAAGCATAATAGTCTCTGTTTCCACATATTAACATTCTTTAGATTACAGAAAATAATTCGATTATTAAAGACACAACAGTCGTCAACGTTATTCAATCAATAGATTAAAAATCAAACGGAACATTTTTTTTTACAAATTGACCTAAATGAGCTAGAATTATGAAGTGGCTGTGTCAGTCCCTGGGTAATGTTGTGTTAAACGTTTTATACTTAACATCAATAAATACTGACTAAATTGGTCAAATTATGGTATTAAAGGTTTTTCATTATTCTGAAAACAAATTTGCTGGAAAAGTTTATACATGTAACTGCAAACAACAGAGGTATTTAGGTGCTTCAATTTAAATGCCCTACTCTGTGTGCACGCACTTGTGTCTGTGTGAGCACAAATAGCATAAAATAATTATACAGAGACACATCTAATTTGGCTGCCTCAGATAATTCTTGAATCATCTACCGCATGAAAAATTCTATGGTATTAAGGGAGACTTATCGTGTGTATGTATTAAATTTGATTCTACTATCATATGTTTTTTAGAAAGATATTGAGGTCAAATTTTGTTTTTAATAGGGAATGTTTGTTTTCTTTTTGCGCCGATTGGAAACTTCATAAATTCTGAATAGAAAGTATAAATGTAAAACAAAAGTATAACAGCATACATATACAATAATATATAGACAGCATATAAAACAATAAATTAATCTATCACTGGTTCTCATAATAAATATAGTAATATTAAACAAATGTTACAAGTGTTGACTTAGATTTTCACTACCCTTCAAAAATGAATACAAACTGCAAATGATTCCATTACTTTCCATCTCAATAAAACTTGATCAATATCTTGGTAAGCAGTACACATAGACCATACTATTTTACTCAGTAATCAATATCTTTTTGAGAAGTCAAAAAATTAGCCGACATGAATGATTCGTTATTTTATTTTCATTGATTGTATCTAACTTTTATGCAATATACTTTTTCATACAGTATATGATTTGAGACTTGCTCAAAGTAGCAAAGTTAGGTATCACTCACATATAATGATTACACTTTGAAGAAAATGTGACTGAGATATAAACTAAATCTTCTTAGGTAAGATTTTCTTTTCTGTGTGTATGTGTATGCATGTGAATTACATAGATATATGTAACATACATATATTTATTTATTGAAACTTATACAGTTGATATTTACCAGCTGTATCAAACAATCCTAATGTATATGGTTCTCCGCCAATCATTACAGTTACCGCATAATTGTCAAATACTGTAGGAACATACTCAGACGGAAATTTGTTTGTAGTATACGAGATCAGTAGGCAAGTTTTACCCACTGCTCCATCACCTACCACAACACATTTTATTGTCTGCATTTTTATAAATCTCCGTTTTTTAGTTCTGAACTTGTGCGTTCTGTCAAAGAAACAATAATGTTAAAGTTATAGTAGTTGCTGTAGAATATAAAAGTATAAGTGTTGAATACAAACTATTACTTTTGTGGGAAACTTATTTTAGATAATTTGGTTCTTCAAAAACTTATGCAAAGCATTCATGAATATCATGGATCCGATCCAATGTAAATTGTCTTTAAACACTTGCCTAACATGAGTTAGGGATATTAGTTAAATTATATCTTATGTGCCATAACTACTGACAATTTTTTTATATACCAGTTACACACTTATTAACAGTTATATCAACAAAAGTATGGCATAACACATGACATAAAACATTTTAACTGTACACACATTTCCGAGTACAGTGTGTATAAGTGAAGAATTATAGCAAATATAGAAATTAAGTAAAAAGAAAAACTTATTTGTTTCAGGTACTACGAATAGTAGCATTAACGAAGGGAAACAAAAAGCAGTTGGACTATAAGAATCAACCCTTTAGAATGAACAATGTTTTTGAAGTCGCCATTTTTGTTAATATGTCAATTTATACCACTCTATTTCGTTGATTCAATTCGTCGAACACTTCAAGCAACTCGTCGATTAAGTTTTTTCATGGCTTTATAGATTTGATAAGAGAGTACCAGTTGATAATACAAATATGTGAAATTAATTGTAAACACTCACGAGCAACTGGGCGTCGACAACGCTTTACTGCCAAAAACCTTTCAATCGTAATAGAAGGGAAACATGTTGATAAAGTGGCACTTTCCACACAACAGTTTCCTACACAATAACCCAACAATCTTTCACTTTTACAGCCATTCAGGAAAAGATCTAAAAGAGAACTAGTCTTATAGGAACTTTTTCTCGAGAAGGTAAAATTTGCTTTGGATTGACCGGTTTGACGGTAAACGGTGACGGAGGGTCGGAGGGTCGCGATCCAAATCACGCATGAAGCGCATGAAACCAGTGACAGCATATTTGGTCCAACTCTATTTGTGTCGCAGTGTGCTTGCGCGTCTGCGTGCGATGCTAAGGTCCTGATTGGGCGTAAGCTGCGCGCAACGCACACAGGCGCACACGCATGATGGAGTTGGAGGTTGGGCCAAAAATGCTGTCACTGCATGAAACGTATATAGCGCATGCTACAATCAAGTAAGTGTAGGTTGTAGTTGTAGTAGGAGTCGTACAAGTAACAGCCAACCAATCAGAGTGCTCTTAAACCGGAAGTGCTAGTTACAAACGACTGCCTACGACGGTTTTAATTTCTTAAAACCTACGCTTACTTGATTGTAGCATGGGCTTATGGGTTCCATGACTTCCATTCAGTGTCAGCATATGTGGCTCGAACTCCATCATGCGTGTGCGCCTGTGTCGATGCGCGCAGCTTACGGCTTACGCCCAATCAGGGCCTTAGCATCACACACAGGCGCACACGCACACTGCGACACAGATGGAGTTCGAGCACTTCGAGACTTTGCCAAATATGTTGACACTGCTTGCACTGTGCCCTAGGGAGTTTCACCTCAATTTGTCCAGAATCTCCGGGTTTACCGTACCATACAATAACAGTTACAATTAACAACTATTAAAATAATGATTATGATAGAAAATTATATCATTATAAAATACAGGAGACAAAGGAAATAGTCCTTATTAATCCTTAACTTACGCGTATTTTCTTCCATGGCATCCATGCTTCTTATATATATACGGAGACATAAGAAAAACCTCGATTTTTGGGTAGAAAAGAATTGCGTCACCGAAAATTGAGTCTTGGAATAATCGACAAAATAATCGATTCTTCAAAATAAGAATCGGTCGATTCTGAAAGAATCGAGTAGAATCGATAACGCAACCCTAGTTGGAACTAGTTGGAACACGTATCAGCTCGGCTGATACGTTTATTTTCGAGTATTTCGCGTATTTTCGATACTCAACTGTTTACATCGGCGAACCAAGAACTTAAGAACTTGTTACGCGTATCAAGTGCCCGGTGTATACATGACCAATGATTTCAGGTAGTCCAATGATGTCGTTGCGAATGTAGTTTGACGTCAGGTCCCTAGGTGGTAGCAGCTTCGATACGAAATATGCACCAGCTCGTTTACTATCTTCCTCTTTGAATTTCCACGGTCATAGAGACTCTGCTAGAGTTGGTTAGGCTCTGAGCGCATGAATTTCTTGTAATATCGGGTTGAGTACTGTGTGGAACGTTCGGAGAACTAAAGTTCTACGTACTTAACCTATTGTAGACCGACTTCGCAAGGTAGGCATATTAATAATACACAGAAATCACACTTTTTTTTCCTTGTTAAAAACTATCGCATGCTATGCTTTAAGCTACAATTCCTTATAATCACACCCTTGAGGATATGACTAGTGCAATTGAGTTAAAGGAAGTGAATAAGTCGGGCGTAATGCAATGGCGGATATTCGGTAAATTACTTTTTAAGACACATTCGCAATGTTTACTTTTCTAGTACGGATTTACTTCTTTATTAACGTGGAACACGGTCAATCCGTAATTCAGGCTTTACAAGATGAATAATAATTTATGGTTAATTGAGAAATTTTTCATTTTTTTTACCGCTGCTGATTTGGCATAGTATGGAAAATTCCTTTTTTGCACACGAGTTTTCAACATAGATTAACAGAATCAAAAATCGAGTAATATTAAAGGTGTATTCTACATACCGTTTTTCGTATGCAATGTAGTTTTACTTCCGATTGAATAACTATTCTATATTTAAACTTGATGTAATGTAAAATCCAAGAAAATGACCTTATGCTTAGCAATTAAATTATGAGTAATCTTAATAAGCCCAAAAATATAGTAAATAATGCATTCATCATATGACATTCAAAATGCAATTGACTTTGTCTAACATATTTAACTTAAGTTTATATTCTTGTCTATTCAGTTCCTTAGAAGACCTACATTCCAAAAAAAAAAAAATGGTGTTGCCAAGAGTATACTTCGATATGACTGCCGATGATAAGCCATTAGGCCGCATTGTGATGGAATTAAGATCGGATGTTACCCCAAAAACTGCTGAGAACTTCCGTGCTCTTTGTACGGGAGAAAGAGGCTTTGGATATAAAGGTTCTTCTTTCCATCGTGTCATTCCAAATTTTATGTGCCAGGGTGGTGACTTCACGGAACACAATGGTACTGGTGGAAGGTCTATTTATGGCCAAAAATTTGAAGATGAGAACTTCGAGCTAAAGCATACTGGCCCTGGCATTCTTTCCATGGCCAATTCTGGACGTGACACAAACGGTTCTCAATTCTTTGTCACTACTTTAAAAACTGCTTGGCTGGATAACAAGCATGTAGTCTTTGGATCAGTCATTGAGGGCATGGATGTAGTGAAGAAGATTGAAAGCTATGGTTCACAAAGCGGGAAGACATCGCATAAGATTATTGTCGCTAACTCCGGTCAACTGTAATTTTCCACTCATTTTGTAATTCTTCCAATCATGGTCAATATCTTATCTCCAAAAGAAATGGATTAGTTAATGCTAAGTGTTCTCTAATAATTCCAATCATGTCTCAGGATTGAGTCCCACAGTAAACTAATGTGTGATTATTATCTCTTTGTACTACTTTATTTGAGGGTATCCGTCAAGAAGAATAAAGAAGCATATAATAAATAGTATTGAGCATAAATATTATTCCATGTATTGTCTTTTCCTCAAAGATTATTAACAAAGCCCTTACAGAAGGCAGAAATGTAGAATGACACAGGGCAAACCAACGGTATAATGCATTAACTTTTTATATTTCAATATAATGTGTATGTAACATTTGTGCAATATATACATAATATGAGAATGTTTCCACAAAAAATTAAAATCTGCTGCATTACGTAATCTTACACACTCGGAGACACGCGCACACACATATTGACTGCATAACATTGTAGTATATACATGATATTGCATTATTCACTGATAAGTTGTGTAAAAAAAGTGTACCAGGTAATTGTTAGCGCTAATGAACACATATTGGCAAATTGACGTCAAAAAACACATTCAGTTCCACAATAGACGCAAACACTAGAAAGATGCTATACGTGACAAGGCACGTTATACCAACTGTCCGACTTAACTTAAATTTGTTAAATGCGAGAGCTGCATATAGAACTATCAAAGTAGAGAAGAGTGATATTGAACTGTACACGAGACCTTGAGAGTTGATTTTTACATGATAGTCGCCAGGAACTGTCGGTAACATGGCTGCCTTTACGAACCATGGCAAACCGAGGCATAACAAGACGTCAAACACGTTCGAACCTATCGAATTACTTATTCCCATTGCGCCATGTCCTGCAACAGGTGGAAATGGTATGGTTTGAAAATTCGTTACCAATTAAGTGCACGCTGGCGGATAAAATCACTTCGTACTCGAACTAGTTACCTTGATTTGTCACAATAACACTGGACACTGCTTCCGGCACGCTCATGCCTGCGGCCAGGAAAGTTAATCCCATAATGGAGTCAGGAACCTTAAAAGTGTCACCTAAAATGAACGGAAGAGTGTGTTACATATTAATTTTATTTTTATACTTATGTTTTAGCGTTTTTATAAAAAAAACTTTGCGTCTTCGCCAAAATAGCATACCTATAACGGTGATAACCCATCCTACCACATAGGATGTTCCCGCAATCCAAACGACGCACATAATAAAAGTCAGAGGATACCAAGACTTAAGTGAATTTCTTCTACAATCAGGAATTGTTACTAATAATATCAAGTTGATTGGCCATGTCAGAATCCACCACAGTCTTTCGCAAGTCGAGTTCGGCCAACTCCTCATGTTTACAATTCCAACTGAATTATGAAATATGAAATATGGGAAATTTTGTCGGTTTGAATTAAACGATATGTTTTCATTACTCATTAAACGATATACGGAATAGCCAACAAAGACAGTCGCATTGTCTTCGTTACGTTACGGCGTACGGTATTACATAATACAAATATTCCATAATGTTTGTTAATGGATTAATGGGAATCAGAGTATTTTATAGTCTATGCAGTATGAAAACATTGCAACAAGGACGTGTTTCTACCACGATTACAGCATTTATAACTGATGCAGCAACGGCACATTATTACCAGCCACATATATTATTTAATTATAAATATAAAGAGATACGTCCGTCGTTTGGTTTTAAGACATTAGCGAACAAATAGTTGCTTAACGGTCGAATATAATTGCCCTGAATTATTATGCAAGCAAACATATTATTTTTCACATTAATATGCCAACTACTTGTATGTAACATTGAATACGATTTTCGTTCATTTTGAACTGACAATGAGTAGTATATTTACTTACGCGATTCATCTTCCTCGCCGAATTCAAAGTTTTGCACGTCCATGTCCTTCGAATGATCTAAAATTCAAGGAGTAATAAATGTTGGTTCTTATACTTTTTTTTTTGTTACAAGATGGCTATGGCGCCAATTGCCGATCAAGTGTATTTGCCTTACTGGGAATAAGAGGAGTTTCTTCACAAAAGCTCTTGTACTGACTCCTTTTCCACGTGACTCGCTTCAAAAAGTTGCTGATTCGTCGATTAAAGCACATTGCTAAAAGAATAGAGTAAAATGATGTCTAGTCATCACAGGCATAGCAGTAGGCAGATACGTCAAGCCTATGTTTATTGAAATAATTGAATATTCCATTGGGTATAAAATATATCAAAACAGCGAATAATTCGGTGTTGTTACCTGAAATATATAGGATGTAAGATGAAACCAGAACAAGAGCCTCGTACCATTCGACACGGCCGTCGTGTAAGGTCACGATTAGTAACAAAACCGTAAACGCGTAAGCCATTGAATCTCTTGTTACAGGCCACCAATCAAGATTCAAAATCTGCACAAACACCACATAGTAAATTGTGAATCGATTTCTGTTCATCTTGTCGTACTGCGATCGTGTTCAATTTCTGTTCTGATGCGAGAAAAGAGCTTGAAGTCATTTTCAGAAGGGACCTTACCTGAGTGGCGAACAGGCCACAGCATGCAGGCACAGCTAGTATGTTGAAAACAGCGGAACCGACAATAGTTCCGACACCTAAATCTCCTTCCGTTACAAATGTTCCTACCACATTGATAAATAACTCTGGACTAGAACTAGCTGCAGCCATAACTGTCGCCCCTGCAACGTCCTCAGTTACATCCAGTCCTGCGAATAAATAATGTGTTCATTGTCATTCTCGTGACACGATTTAATCATACCATTGGAATATCATTCACCATTTTGTGAAGGGACTTGAAGATACAGGAGTCCAAATACCGAACCATCCATAATTTCAAGCCTATTATAGTCGACCGTTCTTTATTTACGAGTAACTTTGGCGTTGGTTGGTTTTACAGACAACTGTTCCAGACAAAAGCTATTTTCTAGATTCTGTTCCATAGGTTTTGTTCGAAACATACTGTTTGATGCAAGTGAACGGGTTCGGAAATGCAGGAGTCCAAATACCGGACCATCCGTAATTTCACGTTTATTGTACCCGACTGTTTCGTAATGTTCACAGTTTCTATGCGAATGACTTTGCTGCTGCCGATTTCGGAGCGAAAATGTTCCAAACAAAAGCTATGTTCTAGATCGTGTTCCGTAACTGAAAGTAAAACGCGCTAATACATGTGACCACATGTGACATTATCAGGTGTTTGCCTTTGATCAAGTATCTCGTTGAGTCGTCGCGTTGAACAAAAAGTTACAAGTACAGTTTACATCGGTAAATGATAACTAGACGCAGAATTCGCAAATTATCGTCCGCAGACTTACCAGTCTGCGACTGTTGATCTTATTGAATCCGTTAGTAAAGATTATTGGGTCCAGTGAAAAGAAAAAATAAGCAATAACAGATTACCGCACTTTGATCGGGGAAATACTCACTTTCGCATATCTTTTTAATAGATGGCACGAAGAAATCGTCGCAGACAACGGCAAGCAGCAGAAAGAGGTATATTGCGATAATGAAATGGATGGCTATATAGCCCGATTGTCTCTCCTGTCGCGTGAACCCATCGGGCGGAAATTCCTTAATTGCCGGTGGCGTGCAATTTCCTATTAAATCCTCCGGTCCAGGATCATTTAGTTGCAGTAACCTTCGTAACCCTTAAGAATCAATTTATTATATTAACTTAAGAATCAGTGGAGGTTCCTCGATTAGCAGCACGTCTTGCGTGCGGCTTTTTCAGCAATTGGCCATTTCTTTAACGCGCAAAAAGACATTTTGGATGATTAAGAATCATATAAGACATCAGTACTCTCGTGGACACTAATGTGCCAGCAGTGCTCCTCTTTTCGTGTCTACAGAAGTTTATCTGATAAATCGAAGGCGTCGTTTATTCAATGGTATCGACTACTCTTGATAAGGCTATACTTTAATTTTTGTATCTGCAGTAAACTTTGTCGCTCGATAAAGTTATCGTTTGTCGACGAATGCCGAAAGTTTATAAGTGTAGCGAATGTTTAGTGAAGCACATATTTGTTCTTATCGATTTGCCAACAGTTTGCGCAGACTTGAATTGATCCTCAATATTTAGTTGCATAATTTTGGTCAACTATTAGATTACTCATTGTGCTGCTCGTAAATGGCAAAATAAATGAATGTTATTGGTTATGAGAAATCAATGCCTCGTGAAATTGCTCAGAAAAATTGGTCGGACGAAAAACGGACGTACTTGATTGTAATAAGAAAAAAGACCAATATAAAAAACATGTTTATGAAATGAATGTGACTGAATGAAGAAATCCAACAGCTCTGACTTCTTGCCCGGCTTCTAATAATTCCAACACTTATCTTCGCCGGGACTCACTTCAGCATATCTAAGATTAATTAGATTAGATCTAGATATGCGTGATGGAAGCTGCACAATCGATACGACGAGTTTAATTAGCGAAATAAAGGCTCAATATTTGATGGTTAAATGGAAGGTGAAAGAATATGTGCGCGGGCGGTAAAAATAACAACTGAAGAATGTTGAAAAGCCACGAACAGAAAGAGAAGGGAAAAATGTCGTTCAAAGGATTACGTAAACAAGCTAAATCGAGGAGTAGAACAAAGGAATCATTATAACCATCAAGAAAACTCCACCAAAGCAGTAGTTTTCGATGCCATAGAAACGGTAAGAACAGACGTGAAGGCGATTAATACCTGGAAGAATATATAGGCTTATACTCACGAGTGGCCCCGTGGTTTCTAACGTCCAGCTCGTTGTTCGGTAAGAAACCTGCCAAACTGATGCAAAAGAAGTACATAGCCGGAATGGCTGTAACAAAGAGTATTTTGTATCCGACCATATGTTTATGTCGTCGCGCCATCCTCTGTCCGTGGGCCCTCACGCCTAGTTAACAGGGCTGAGAGAAATTTTGGTTGGGTCCAATTTTTTCTTCAGAACACGCAGCACACTTCGACGTTCAGTGCGACACTGATGTGTCCGAGGAAGCTTGAAAGCACTGCGCCGGACAACGCCAATACTTTTCGTACACGGGTGTTATCATATTACATGCTTGAGATAAGATACTGTATGAAACGAGCTGGACAACCGTCCCTTCGGCCGTCCAGGTGCGGATTCGATCTTAGCCTTTCCACCATTTTCCAACTTTTATCGCTTGCTCCTCTCTTATTTCCCACAGCATGTTTCTTACGGTCCTTTCGACTGAGCGACAACTCTAGCGATCGGTGCTTCGTATTAGAATATAAAATATGCAGGTCGGGCCGATGCACTCGGGCGCTCTTTTATACGTGGCCAACGTCATCGTTCAAATTGACCACGGTCGTTCTTGAAAAAACTGCAATAGATGAACCGATCGTTTATCGCACTCCACGTTATGCCCGCCATGCTCATCGGAAGGGCAAGGTTGTCCGAAGTTCGTACGATATTTTGATTACATGTCGTACCTATTCACGGTCATCTTAGAGTGATAAGCGCTTGTCCACCATGACGACGATAAATAGGTGTCGTACTTATCAGCTCGAGATGCACTCCTTTCTCTTCTTCTTTCTCCACTCACTTTCTATTCGTTTTCTCCTCGCTCCCTCTCTCGGCGCGTCGTTGATATGATAAAAGGTTTAATTGGGCGTGCTAAAAGCGCTATCAGCGAATTTCTTCACTATGAATCTAGCAACAGTTAAACGGTATTTGATTCAACTGCGTGCGATGGAACCGTAGATAAGCATGATGCTTTCATGTTTTCGCCGATCGACGTCGATCAAGTATGTTTCCATTTGAAGTGTCACGCCTAATCATATACGCGCACATACTTCTCTACCAGGTACATATTACGGAAGCACATGGACGGCGATTTGGGAGAAGCAGATGCGTTTCCGTTGATTTACAGCATCAAATAAGATTTTCAGTAACAGAAGCAGGCGCGACCGTACAGTATTTGGACGACGGTCTCAGTCGATCGCCATTATCATCATTTCCCGCTCTACGAATTAGCGGTGTCCGAAGCATCATTATTTCGTCAACTCGCATTGAAGAGGTGTGCGCGCTTACGATTCTGCTGATCCATGGGACTACATTTTGCCGATCGAATGGAACGGCGAAACGAGACGACGCGCTTTCAACGGCATTAACCGCGATTCAATGCTACGCAGCCTTTATTCAATACGACTACTTCACAAAAGAATCCGCCGTACGGCATCAATCTGTCCTCCTTCGCCACGAATGCCCTTCAGCTCCTAGACCAGCCGTGCGGCGCACACATTCGTGCGAGCACTCCGAACCTTCCTCTCGTTCCTTGCGCATCACTCCACATGCTCCACGCGGTTTTCGCACCAAGAGAGAAGGATGACGATGATTTGGCGAGAGCCAGCCACGGGCTCGCGGCGAACAATCGAGCCTAATGGCTCTGTCACACGCTTGGCGAATGGCGAGTAATAAACAAAAAAAAGAAGCGTGCGATCAGGCTTTGAGGCCGACCAGCACGGATCGCTACCAGCATCATATCCACGGATTCGACATCGCGGCATTACATCGGCTTTGTACCTACGATCGAGGGAGCACGAGCGAGCGAGCGACGGCTCGGCACGGGAGAGAGAGAGAGAGAGAGAGAGAGAGGGGAGCGGGGGGGGAGAGAGAATAGGAGCTGGAGGGAGGGGCGATTCTAACAAACGATGTCGGACTTCGGAGTGGTTGTTAATGTAGTATGTGTGTGACAACGGGATTGACAACATGGATACGTCCGATCTAGGAGGAGGTGCGTGTTCGAATATTTCACTACGTACTCTCGATAATCGTATTCCTAAGCAGGCGTCGCTCACGGATACCTTCGTCTGTAATCGGTTCGGAGGACGCATCGAAGGCGAGGCGTTGGATCGCTCGCGATCGGCAGGCCTCGATCGGGAAAAAGGTCGAGTCGAGGGTGGATGGCGAAAAACGGACGGACAGAAAGATTGAACGGGGCGAGAGGAGGGGAGGGGAGTGGGGAGGGGAGTGGGGAGGAGAGGGTAGGGGGGCGGACGAGGGGATATAGGCAAAGAAATGGCATGGGGAGGACGGGGAAGGAAGAGAGGAATTGGGAGGAACCTTTTGACACGTGACGTCGCGGCGGTCGTTTGAGTGTGAAAGCGTTCGCGATACCGCTAAGTCGTGTGTAAGAGTCAGCCCAGTCGGGGTACAGCGATATTGGCGGGGTAAATGTAAATTATTTCGGACGTGCCATTTTTACGCGCCGCCACGGAGTCTACGCGGAATCGAGCCGATCTTTAATGGGCGGCGTGAGGAAGATCGACAGACGCGTGTAGCCTCCTTTCTTTTTCCTCTTTTCTTTTTTTTTTTTCCCCACTTCCTGCCTGTGCGCGATCGCGGGACCCGGCCCATTAAGATGGATACGTTTAATCTGGGAGGAGGTAATTATGGAGGAGCATTATCGGGTACTCTCTTTTCTTCCTTCTCTTATTTTTTTCGTGTGTGTGTGCCCACCACCCCGTGCCACGAGTGAGATGCGACGGATTCTGCATGCTCGAATGTCGACGCCGTGACCAAAAAAAAAAAAAAAAAAAAAAAAGAAAGAAAAGAAACGAAAACCAAAAAATAAGCACGCGCACGCGCACACACACACACACACACACACTTATACACAAAAAGACATGACGCGTTAACGGAAGGAGGGATGCTTACGAGCAACAGAGAACGAAGCAGCAACAAACCGAGGCGGATGCTAGGTTTTGAGTGAGAGCGTTCTTTGCACGTGACGTCTCACGATCAGTGTATACTTATTCTGTGCGAAGCCTCTTCCGTTCGGCTGCGTTTAGTACTTAATTCGCCATCTACCTTCGATCTCGTCTTCATTTCAGCAATTTCGGTAACGAGCTAGAAAATATCAGCTGCGACGTGTCAAGAGTGCATTGCAGCTCTCCGTAATTTCAGGCGTTTACGCATTCGCAATCGGCAAGATTAGTAGAAATATATATACATATATTGCCGTCATATCCATGCTACCGTGCATCTGGCCATACATTTCTTCGATATTATTACCGCTTTATCCATGTGTGCCAGCAACGCCGGTCGAGACGACGTCCTGAACACATTGCAGGTACATCGTATGTTCGCAGACGTTGCTTAATTGCAGCAAGGTAATTCAATGAGCTAATCGTGTCCACATTGACTTCAATTAACTATTTCAAGGGAAATATTGCTTTAATTGGTCGAGTCACAGAATTAATCACTTTGTCGGTCAATGGAGCGCAGATGTAATTAGACTCTTGGAAAATCAAAGAATCCTTAAGGAAACACGAGAAGGGCATTTATCGTCATTATCCAATCTCGTCATATTTACTCTAAGGCGCGCAGAAAGTCGCACGACTTTAGAGACGTTCAGTTGTCAGCTAAAAGGTTCCTAGCTTCAATTCCCATCTACACAGTAGTCGTAAGTGCAAGGAATTCAGATGAACTTGATGCACCGCATAGCCAGGCATCATTTCCCACAACTACGCGCAGTTGTCGATCGATGCGAATAATTGACCGTACCTTAAATATCATCATACAAACTACGGATCGGTAGGCAAAAACGATCGTGGCCGAAACACTCGAGACACTGCATTGCGCAGCGCAGAGAAGCGCGAGTCGACCGGACGACTGGCCCGGTTGCTGATCGTTCATTGTCCACGATATTGATGCTAATCGCCGCGAAAAGGGCGAAAAGGCGGTATTTTTGTTTGACGTTCCCACTTTCGTCGGCCGCGAATAGGGACACTAGGGTGAACGGAGTCCGACGATCGAAGCGCTTCCGATGTTGTCGTTTGAGAAATTCATCGCGCGCGGCTTATGTTAAAATGATCGGTTAGCTAAACGAGCACACGATAAAGGATCATTCTGACTAACGATAGCTTCGAAGCTTTCGCGTTCATAGACCGTCCAGGGACCGCTAATGAACCGTCGACTGTTCGGCAGAGACCGCTCGCGTTGTTGAGCCGTGTTATATCTAGTTTATACGACGTACATTAGACATGAATGGCATCTACTCTGCCCAGCTGAATGAGAGCAATTTAACTTCTTTAGGTTGCTTAATCGGTAGGAAGTCAGTCAGTCAGTCACATAGTCGTATAACCTATAACACGGTATACCAATACACATACGTGTTGAGTCGCCGGGTCGCGACTTGCCTCGTGTCTCGTAGGCGATCACGATCGAAAGGAAGATGTAAGAGAAGCAAAAGAAAATGCCGCTTTGTGTTGTTCACCTTTCGCGTCCACAGCCGTGCTCTCGTGATCGCGCCCGTGGCTCGTCGTTGCATCTTCCTCTGCTGTCAATTTGAGTAGTACTTATCAATTGATCTTACGCGATCATACTGAAGTGGCCACGGTACCTCAAGTGTTTTATGGCTCTCTTATACATACTATGTAAATACCCTCCCTGGCCGCGCGCAATCTCTCCTTCCCTCGTTTTTTGTCGAATCCCACCCCCCGTTGTTTTCTCTCCCCACCACCCCCTCTTCTTTTCGCCTTCCGCCGCGACCTTATCTCTTTCATGCTGCCCGGCGGAATGCCGGGCGGATGATTTTTATTTTGCACACGCACAGACATAATTAAACTTCTTGTTCCCTGCATTGCTCCGACATCGTCGTACGATCCTAGATTTCATATTCCTTCATTGAAGCGCACGATGTTTCACTTGATCATACTTACCCTTTCCTATGATTCGCGCGCACAACGAAAAAGCGCACTTCAGGCCGAATCTTGTATGCCGCTGTAGGCTCATGGCGTGTATCGCCCGGAACACATTTTCAATCGCAGTATTCTTCCCGTCGGAATCGTAACTTTAGGCTACGGCCACTAGTATGCTGTTGTTCGACGAGCCAATCGAACCCGAAGTACGACATATAACGGTCATTTATCTCATTCGTGGGAAACTATTAGCAGCCGCGTGTTGTGTGCCGCAATTTGCATGCCGTGCTAGAACGATCCTGGCTCCAAGAAGCTTGTCAGATTAATCATCCGACCCAACCTCCGAAATCGACTTCCGCCGCGAAGTTGTTTGCCAAATAACGCGTGTGCGACGCAACTTTCGTAAAATTGAAGTAATGGCTAACCTTAACGAGTCGTTTCCTACTTGGCGTGTTACTATCTTACTGCTATGCGATGCAATTTGGGCATAGCGCCTGCGTGCATACCTTGCAACTAGCACGATGCGCGACGTCGTGCACGCTTGTGTCCATGACTGTACGCCATATCCACAGGTCCGAATATTGTTTACGATAAAGTACCCAGCGATCGACCTTGCTCTAGTGCATCGCCACTCTTTCTACACTCTAGCTTAACTTATTTTCAATATCACTTAATTACTTCCTCCGATCTTCTTCAGCTTCAAATCATTTATAACCCAGACCATTTCGACGCTCCTGCGTTTGCAAATTTTTAGATCAAATGCATTTGGCAGAAGGAAGAATTTTAGGTTGCTATACAGTTAGAAATGTTTGCTTAAGGTCTTGATTATTATTGGAAGAAAGTACTGTTGTATACGAGTGCATATCGTGCGCACATTCAGTCAGGTCTACTGTGCACACATTTTCCCGTATTTAGCGTGTTACATTGAAACTAAATAATACAGAAAAATGTCTTTCTTATCATATCTATGAACAAGAGCTAATAAATAAGAATCGTGGCTGATACATATGATTTTCGTAAATGCTTAAAGAAAGTACTATTCAAAAGAGAATGAAAACTTGTTCGATTGTCGTTTCCTTTTCGATCGAGTGTTGATAACGTCGCTTTTCCGCGGGAGATTTAAGATCGTGAGAGACTGTAACTTGAGAGACAGCCTACGTAGAAAACTGCTCAACTCTGTCAGAGTTCCGCATTTACAGTTTTCGTTTTACGCCACCAGTTCTGCTCACAGAATCGAATCCGCTTAGATTCAGACGTTTGCAATTGTACAATACCCACCGGTCGTCATTCTTTTCTCATTATTTTCTTTCCAACCGTCCTACTGGATTTGCATCTTTTCCTGTTCAGTTGCGACGACCGTTTTATATTGGCAGAGTGTGGCAAATTATTTACCGATTAACCTTCTGGCGCCCTGTAGTTGCTAAATTCCGCGTTGACGTAACAGAGTGTGCTCGATATTAGTGTATCGAGAAACGATTGTTTCAGAAATCTTACAGATTATAAACAAGGGAATTGAGAGGAACCCCACAGACAATCCCGAATAGTCCGCTTCGTTATAGAGCGGTACGTCGATTGATTTTGTCATGCAAAACGCGTATACTGTTCATGCTTTTCCATCCACCGAGTGAATGCGATTTAAACAGATAGATCAACCAGTAGCCGATGGTTTCATAAAACGTCGTGTCGGGAATGTTTTGTACCCCACGATAATACATTTTCTTGTACAATAGTGCTGCAATGTCGACTCATTGACAATGGAATTTCTGTCTGACGCATGTATACCGGGTGCCGCGAAGCGTACGAGAAACATTCGAATATGCTCGCAGAGATGTAAATATCGTCGTTTGTTATAAATAAAATCGCCTTCTCCGCAAATGGGAAAAAGTATCGTAGTAAGCAGCCGCAGCAATATACATTCGACGAGATTACGTAAAGAGCATTTTACGGCTTACTATACTTCTGGGTGTGGAGCATCCGCAGTCTGTATTGTGTTTGCCGACGTTAATTATCAGTGGGCCGGCGGGTCGCTGTGAAATAATTATAATAAGTTTCGAACCGCTGAGGCCGAAATCGTAAGGATGTGTTTTGAGCTGTGCACGACGAGAAGTCTATTATCGTGAACACTTCAAGTGTGCTTACCTATCGACACTCATCGATACCGTCGTAGCAGCAGTTCTCTCGTCCACATTCAAATGCGATATCGAACATTGATTGCACATGTACCCACGAATATACGTACTGATTACAAATTGGCAGACGAAACTTCATTTATAGATGACGTGTGTAGAAAGTAATATAAATGTGTGAATATATTATGTCTCCGGTATTGCTCTCTGAATTTTATAAGACAATCCGTTCGATGCAAGTGTTTTAGCAATATACATATTCACCAGAATATTCATTCCGGTTGTATGGAGTAGGCGCATCGAAGGCGAGACGAACTAGCAAATACAAACTCTTTCGTGACAATCTGAAATCGTCTATTTTTAGTAACAATATTATTTTGTATATTTACCGTCGAATCGCTTTTAAATACGTTCTAAGTGTGTCATTCAAAAGTGATGGGACGATTAAACTAGATTTACATTACATATTAGGTAGCGGGCTAAATTATCATTCTCATAACAATTGAATGTTTTATTTGCAATCAACTTTTGCCCTCTGACTTCGAACATTTAATTCGAACATTGCGAGTGCGTGTTGCACTAGTCTCGAATACGAACACTGACGCACGTCGATCTATGGACCGTTACAGAAACAATATTGTTGTTACATCGGCGGGTTAAATGTGTTACTTTGGTGGCGTTGTTAATGGAAGGACATTTAATTTTATAGGTATAAATTGTACACCGCCAGCAATAGAGGATTTTCCACATGATCTGTTTGACGAGCAGCAGAGGCAAGGCGGGGCTGTTGTTGTGCACGTCATCGTATCCCTTTATCTATTTATCGCGTTAGCTGTAGTATGCGATAAATTCTTCGTACCTGCTGTAGAAAAAATATGTCACGGTAAGTGTTGCTTCTAGATGACATTCAACAGATATGGCCAGATTGAATTCGATTTAAAAAGCTTGCATTGCGAATTGGTCGTCATTCTTACGCCGTTATTTAATATTCATAAACACAACAATTTGTCGTCTTTCACTTTCCAAATTAACGGAAATAGCATTTCTTGCATCTGATGCCGTTAGAAGTACACCCGCGGCGTCGGATAACAGTAACAATAAAAGTGGGACGATATGCGCAACGCAATGTCAATTCGTTAACTTGCGACTCTGTAGAAAGAAGTCCCACTGACCTTTCTACATCAACTTACCAATTGCAGGCATGCAACCACAGGTCCCCAATTTTTCGAACGATTAACCTGCAAGTCGAATTCATTCTCGTCAATATTTTTCTTCAACGAAACATACGAACGGCAGTTCTAATTGCAGCACTGTCGATGTCAAAAGACGTGGCGGGTGCGACGTTTATGGCAGCGGCAACTTCGGCGCCAGAATTGTTCGTAAATGCGATTGGGACCTTCATTACCGAAGGTGATATCGGCGTTGGGACGATAGTTGGTTCAGCGGTCTTTAACATTCTCGCAGTTCCAGCTTGCTGCGGCATTGGCGCTGGCATGGTTGGTAATTCAAGAAACTGTCTCGTCTGTTAACGGAAATATGAAAATTGATTGCCAGATTGCACGTCAGATGAAAGAGTTGATATCGGTGTGCGGGGCTGACGCATCTAACGATAAAACAGGCTGATCGAATAATTTGCCTACTTTTAGCGATAGAAACGAAATTTCTGGACGGATTAATCTTGCTTGCTTTCAAGGACGACGTACTCCAACGTTAGTGGTTCTCTTTGGTAGGCAATGGTTTCGAGGAGATTCGAACGTGAATTTCGTCTTTATTTTTTACATGGAATTCGGTGCAAATTTTGGAGACAATTAAATAGCTCCGACCAAGTGCCATAACGTTTATTTGAAATATTTTTCAGAGGTTTATCAGAGGTTACTGCAGAAATATTACACTCAGTAATACGGTAAAGTCTAGTTGCAAATGCAGAACTATGCGCGACAGGAATCTCCTTTACATCGAAAGGAAACGAAAAGAAAATACCGCCATCAGATTATAGTCGCCCCTAAGGCATGATTGCTCTCATGCATTTTTTCTATCGCCACAAACAGGCGGGATATTTAGGAAGTCTGTATTAGATGTGTGCGCCTCAGCGTGTATGTGAAGCAAATAAGCACCAATTCGTCGAATATGTCGTAATTCTTAAAGGAATTAGAGAGAGCTTGTGTATTGGCCACATTAGTCTTGTAACTTCCATAATGAGTTCGACCGTAATTAGTACATACATGTTTTCCTAGCATATATACAGGATTGAACTATACTTGTGATAGAACAAAGAACGGAGTGATACTTTACGAAACAAATACTTTCAATATTATCACGGTGATTTTGAAAATTGTCTAAGCAAAATTCTGAAAAAGAAAAATGGAATTTTTCACTTATATTGTAATGCATATCGATGTAACAGAAAATATGTAAAAATTATTGTTTTTAGAGTTTTGACTTATTGTTACACTACTCTCAAACTCGCTGACACATAGGTATTACTTATAATTAGAGTACATACTCATTCTCTCTAATATAGAGAAATTATACATACAAGGTACGTCAAACACATCGTCTCGTATGCATCAGATCATTAACGCAATGTGTACCCTTTGGAAGGTAACCTTTTTTCACATTTTGAGTCAGTTTATGTTTTTCTCATTATTTTGTATTCATTGCGAGTCAATTTGGATTGTACTTTTGTTTTCTCGCTACAACAAGGTCCTGTACGAACCAAAATTTGTCTGACGCCTTTTACTCGTTCATCCATAATGAATTGTCCTCTTTCTCGTCGTGTAATTAAGTGCACTGCGTCTTGTATACGTAGTATAATACAGTTGAAAATATGTCGCAAAATGAGGAGAGGAATTGAGGAGAGTGAAATACCGCTGTGTAGCCTCACTTTATGATCGACAAGCAAACAGATAAAAGTCACAGAGCGTCGTCGTAAATGGTATAACAGATTCCATTTCGTACCTACGTACCCTTCAGATCGCACAAAAACGACGCTTGCGTGCCGTAAATTTCTCTCACTCCGCAAGTTATCTTCTTACAATCGGAGGCGTTTAAAACGATATTTGCTGGCAATCACGAAAGCAACGGAAAATGGTTCCGTGACATCGAGAATTTTTGTTCTATTGGCCCGAAAAAGTTGAGAATTCAAAATGCGAAAGAAATGTTTACCCCCGACAAAAGGACGTACATGAGTCTTTTTATTTTGTTCGCAGGTTGTACCGTTGGATTGGTGGCCCGTCAGTAGAGATTGCCTTGCGTACGGCGTGACGGTAGCGATTTTAATTTGCATTATACACGACGAACGCGTAGAATGGTACGAAGCACTCACGCTGGTTTTACTTTATATCGTTTACATCGCTGTGATGTACTGGGATAAGTCCTTTCAGCGATGTACGAGATGTTGCACCAATAATAACGATGAACTGGCACCTGATGACTGTCACATTCAGACTGGTGAGAATGCATTACAGTTTTTCGGAACGTTTAATTCTTTGAGGCACGCGATTTTAAAGAAATAATACCCAAGCTGCACAGAATTTTTTTTAATATAAAAAGTGGACAAAAATGAGAAAAAGAAGTAATAACATTTCGATAAATCCTTTATTACAGAGTGTAAATAATCATAAAATGCGTGCATAAAAAGCTACGCAAAGGGTGGGATAGTTTTTAACCCACCTAACCTCAAAGAGTTAGCAAATAGAGGGAAGGGTGTGATACTAGATTCTTAAGCAGATCTGGCTTTACTCGGCCGCTTCGGGGCATAGTTTCAAGGAAAATTTTTGAAGAAACGACCCACATACATAACTTTCCTGATTTTTCATATTGTTCCTACTGCGCCTTGGACAACTCATTTTGGGTATTAAAATGATTCGTAAAGTAAAGTGAAAGAGAACTTACAACTCTTACAAGTCGTTCGAAGCAGAAAATTCCAAAATTGTGACGAAAGTATATGATTGTGCTTATGAATCTTACCGCAGAGGATAAAAAAATATTTTTGTAAATATCGCACAAGTTTGAAAAATAAACGTCAAATTTGACTATTGAACCTTTTTTAGCTCTATAAAGTGTTAATAAAAAATGTCCATTGCAAGATATTAGCTTCCAAATGTTCAGGTCAAACTGAGCGAAAAATCTTGTCAACCAGTTCCGATAATGTCTTCGCGACAAAAAACGCATTTGAAGTTTGATGTAGTTGGGCCAAGGGAGAGAGACATTAGAACAGTAACGCGCGAAAAAGGGCCGATGAAGGAGGGGTCCCGTGAAGCGAACATTACTCACGCCGTCTGTAGATTGCAAAGACCACGAAATAAGATATAAAATACTATTTCCCACGCCACGCTAATGAAGTGTATGTATATACAGGGTGAATCGGATGCCACGCGCCATAACGATGAAGACATTGTTATTCCCATTATTTCTTATATACGTTTGTTTTTATTGCAGATATAGTTGTAGTGAAGTAATATGACTAAAAAATTTACGAAGGAAGAGCGCGTTACGCCTTTTGGCCTTCCACTTTGAGAGTGATCAGTAACACGTTCAGCTTCTTTAAATCGTTTAATTAGTCGTCCCACAATTGATTGATTAATTGGTGGTCGACGTAGACTGTTTGTTAGATTCTTCCGCAACTCATCTTCTTGCAGTGTCTGGTCCACCGTACATTGACACAAGGGTAACTCATTCTTTCTCTGTGAACTTTTCGACTCGTTACTTCACTACAACTAGATCGGCAACAACTAAACCTTCATAAGAAATAATCGATATAATAATTTCTTTAGTCTTATGGTGCGCGACATCTGGTTCATCCTGTATACTGACGATGGCGCCATTTTATACTGCTGCTCCTCCTGGTGTCGCAACCGAAAAGTGTCACTCTTGCTTGGTACACGGTACACTATGCGGAGCACCATATCCATTCATATACTGTATCTCGCTTGGCATTTGAAATGTTGTTCCATTTTTTGCTTTCATTCATTTTTGTTTACGGAGAAAATGTAAACAACACCTCCATCGGGAGCTGCAAGTAAATCCGTGGTGATAAGTCATACAGTTATATGTATAGCAGACAGACCGGATATAACCGCTGCCACCGTTTATTTATAATAGTACAGGGCACGACAGAGTTTGTTAAACTGTGTAAAAGTATTTCCATATACGTTTGCCGATAAATGGAGCGCAGATTTAGCCATTATCGTATGAAACAGTTCAAAGCATTTAATGGCCTTGACGAACTGGTCGTATGAACACCGTACGTTATGCAGAAATTGAGATTGCTCGTCAATCATTTTCAGTGGCTCTACACCGAATTCACTATGCTCATTCAAATTGTGAGGACGAAACTCCTGTACCATCTGAATTTTATACGGATGATAATGCAAATCCATACGTAATGTCCGCCTCATTATTTTATCCAACATGTCCGGAGCTAAAGCGTGTCGACCAACAGAACGTTAAGCACTATGCACTCAATGAATTTTCCGTAGAGCTACTGGAGATGATTTACAAGGAACCATGGTTTCTGCAGGACATACGATGCTCGTTTAACCAGTACTCCATTGGCATTAAATGCTTTGAGGGACTTTATAAAACATGAGCGAAACAGTGCACTATCTATCGGCAAGCGTAAATGTCGATAGTTTCAAACTGTCTCGTTATTTATGCCGCACCCTGTATACATAAGAAACATCGGCAGTGAAGACTCGTATAAAAGGACTTTGTCTTACCATTTGGATTCTTTTTCTTTTTCTTTTGTAGAGATTTATTACGTATCCTCTTAATTTAACAATAAGCTATCCTCCAATTTTTATGTGTACAACTTAAATGTGTGATTGATACTCTATGACATTTTTATTTCCACCAAAACGAAACTTGTGGTTAAGAAATGTTATTCTACATATTCGATTAATTTTTTTTCATAAGAGTGATTTCTAGATAAATTACGTATACGTGGTCAGTCTTATGTAATTGTGACACGTACAAAATCTTGCTACGTGTTATTCCTTGTGTCTGTGTATATCATACAGGAATGAATATTCAGTGAAACAATACGTATTTGGAAGTGAATTATATTTTATTGCAGGAAGGTAGAGTTATTCTGATAAATGTGCCCGCGACTATGAAAATGGTTTAACAGTAATTTAAAAATCTATGAAAATGTAGTTTTCACTCATATCGTAATCTGAACCGATGCAACGCAAACTAAAGGAAAATTCATTTTGATGACTTGTATAGATCGTGTCCCTGCTTACGGGACTAGTACCCATATATAACAAAATAAAGTAGTAAAAGAACAACAGGGCTTAGACCGAAGAGATGCGTGCAGCAAATATGCTTGTGCTTACTTTAAAACTTCAAATGTTTATTTACGTCTGTTACAGATTCTGTAGATATTCACTTACCGATACCAGATAAATTACAATCATCCAGTGATCGTGTCGAGCAGATAGCAACAATAGACGTTCCACTGCAGAATGGCGGCACAAAAACACAAGATGAAAATCCTGAACCAGGTAAGAATTTCGTTAAACCTTAAACTGTAATATCGTCTTACTTTTGTCAACAGCATGATATGCTCCGCTCACAGTAAACCACAATGCAATGAGTAAATATTTAATTTTCGAAATATATTCTTTGGTACCTAATAATTTTGGCTCAATCTGTGCCCGTGTTTCGTAACAGTTTCGAAGTTCAATTCCAATACTTGGCAACACAAATTTTCTGTTCACCTAATCATTGTTAAATTCCTAAAATACATTTTTCCACAGTCACAATAAATATTTGAAGACGTTGCAGGACATTTATTGGAGAGTACAAATTTGATTTGCTGCTAAAAATGTTGAGAAAATGAGAAAATTGCATCCGTTAGAAAGCCCAATATCGCGTACTAGACGACTGACTTTCTCATTGAAATGCAACACTTGTACAACCTTCTCCATTGACATTTAATATTACTTTTCAATTTGATGTAGACTTCGGGTAATTATGCGGTTAAGGGGACCCTGCTCCGATTTGGACGGGCTTGGAATATGTTGTATATTTCAACATTCTGAACAACTTTTTCCTATACATTTATGCGCGCTCGACCTTCGTTTTGGAGTTATTAGCGAAAAACTTTTGTTATAAGTACGCTTTGTTTTACTGTAAGCGGCTGTGGTATGCTGTTGATGTCCTGCTTACCTAGCGCACAATAACAACAACACGTTTTGGGGGTGGGGGTGGGCAAGGCTGTCTAATATTAATTCCAAGCCATATGAAAAAGAAAATAGAGTGACGCCGGTACTATTAACTGGAATCGTTGTTGCAATGAGAGGGTTGTTATATATTTATCCGTGGCGAAGGCGCGTCAAGCGTTGCAGACGGACGCTGACGCATATAACAGAAGATCCTCTCATTGTGGCATCGATTCCAGTTGAAAGTACAGGCGTCACTCTATTGTCTTTTTTCATATGACTTGGAATTAACATTAGACAGCCTTGCCCACTCCTCCAGTGTTGTTATTGTTGTACGCTAGGTAAACCGGACATCAACAGCATACCACAGCCGCTTACAGTAAAACGAAGCGTACTTATAACAAAAGTTTTTCGCTAATAACTCCGAAACGAAGGTCGAGCGCGCCTAAATGTATGGGAAAAAGTTGTTCAGAATGTCGAAATATACAACATATTCCAAGCCCGTCCAAGCTCCGTTCGGAGCTGGGTCCCCTGAAACGCATATTTACCATTGTTGTTAATAAAATCTCTAAAACTAACTAACAATCAACGGTTTGCTTTAAACTTGACCCATGCCACTTCATATATGCGATGTGTTATATGATTGCAGATTACTACGAATACGAGCTTCTGGTGTGGCCAGCAAGGGCTGGATGGATAAGGAAAACTGCTTGGATCATGACTTGGCCCATTCATTTGATATTTATGTGCACAATACCTGATTGCGAAAAGCCACGGTTTAAGAATTGGTTTCCGGTTACTTTTCTTATGTGCATAATTTGGATAGGCTCGCTAAGCTATGTCGTCGCATGGATGATCACAATCATCGGTAATTTCGACTCATATTTATACATTCATGTGAAAACGTTAATCCATGATGTACATCAACAAGCTCCGAAACATTTGTTTACTTCACCTCAATTGTTATTCATTGGGCTTAAATGGAACGCTAAAATGGAATGATTTGCACGATTCAGCCTGTAGGTGGGATCAAAGGCTGAATCATAGAAACATTTATTGCATCTGTCAGATAGACTGTGTACATGCTATAAAAAGTAAGCTTCTTCGTCTTTCTAAAAACTTATATCAAAACGTGAATTAATGAAGAATAATATGTCCCATACGGACAAGAATATTGTACGTAAGGGGGATATCCCGATATATACTTTTGCATCGATTCAGTATCATGTTAAGAATTCTAACTGTATTACAAACATTTTCTTTCTTTCAGGAGACACATTGAAAATACCAGACTCCGTTATGGGCATTACATTTCTCGCAGCAGGGACAAGCGTACCGGAAGCGGTATCTAGTGTGATCGTCGCAAAGCAAGGTACGAAAACGCATAGTGAATAAAATCACGGTTGTTAAAAGCCTTGTGTATTTGCGAACGGATTAATTTCTTTTAACCGTACAACAACATGTGCCAGGCGGGAAAGCTTTCCGGAGCTCACAGTATCGGCCATTCTTAGAAACAAAGTTAATATGAGCATGCATCCTGTCCCGAACAGCTTTTGACATAAGCAGAGTTATTTCAGTGTCACAACATCTATTATATATTAGCTTGTAATTCATCCCGTATATTTGAAAAAGTGATAAGTCTGAATCGGAGACACACTACTATGCAGAAAAGTAACAAATCGTTTCCCGTATATGTATCGAGGTCCGAGGCCTCTTTTCTTAGTTAATCTCGAGTATCCATTTTTTTTCTATTCTTTTTTCGTTGTGTTTTAGCCAGAGCTGAGAACAATATCCGTATGAACTTTCTTCTTAGGTCAACCGATACTATGAACTTCGCGAATATTGACCTGCCCTCCAGAGATACTCTACTTACGTAATATTTACAATTGGCCCACCTCGTGTATAGTCCTGATAAAGTATGCAGCATCGATTCCAATACACCGGACGACAGTACTTAACACGCACTTAACACAGCTTCAAACCATAGAAACCGTATATTTTCTCACTGGCATTCACTACTACCGCTTTGCCCGATTATAAAGACTGAAAAGACTACCGATAAGAATTTTTAACGGAATATTGCCTTATAGTAGAGAATCTATGCAATCGCCGCGCAACATAACGCGAGCTACCATTTTTAGTCATAATTGTCATGGACGTTTTTTGTCGCACTTACGCAGGACATGGCTCGATGGGCATCAGTAACTCAATCGGATCAAACACGTTCGACATACTACTTTGCCTTGGACTGCCATGGCTGATCAAATCATCGTTTTCGCCCACACAACCCGGCAGACATTACATCAGCATCAATTCTGGCGGTTTGGAGTACAGCGCCATATCATTACTTTCGACGCTGATGCTGTTATACATAGCATTCGCTTCGAATAAATTTCAGCTCGATCGAAAAGTAGGCCGCGCCTGTCTGTGTATGTACGCTGTATTTCTCATTCTGGCATCGCTAATCGAGCTAAACGTGTTCTTCAGGGTAAACTTGCCCACTTGCCAAAGGACGGTCAAATGATTGGTAACAAAAGGGTTGCTATATTTAATAACAAAAAAATTAAACAAAATAATTCTTCTCGGTGCGATTATGTTTATGTAATCGTCGTACGTTCTACTACGAACTTACGAATAATACGATCGAGCGAACGGTGCTTATTTCTGTGTTACCATGAGGCGCATTCTCACTCTTCCCTCTTCATACTCCATTTCCCCCTGATCTTCTTCTTTCCCTATTCTCTGTCTGTTCTCTAACGCGTTCGAACCACCATTACCGCCGTCATCGTCAACGCCCACCATCGTCATCATCATCATCACCTCCAACACCGCCACTACTACCGTTCATACATATTGCCTAAGTTCTTCATCTACCGCAACGCATAGGTATCCGCCACCTCCCACTGTCGCCCTTTAATACTTACCCCACCTTCTACCCTTCGATCCTGTTTGTACAGTTCTAACACGGCAATACTAATAGGATATACGTGACAGTAACAATAACGCTCTGTCCCCGTTTTTACGTCTAAATGCTTGCGCGCGCGCGCGCGTATGTGTGTGCGTGGATACGTGCGCGCGTCTTTTCGTGTATGGTAATACATTTTTTAATTTTTTTTTTTTTTTTTTTTGTTTTTCGGTGCAATCTCGGAACGTACAATCTTGAAAATAGTATTACTAGTCGGAACGCTCTCGCCCTTCCAGACAATTAATTTCTCTCTCGATCATTTCCTCGTTTCACTTAGGCAACGCAAATAGCTGGTAAGTGGTCAAGTTAAGTAGGGCACCGTTTTTATATCAATGATTTAATGTTTTTATATCGTTTGCGCAACGCGTAATCTAAGCGTAATACGGACGTTGCGTAACCGTTGAGATATCGATTTGTTCAACTTCAAGATTTCGCTATGTACCTCGAACACTAAATTCGTAGTGAAGGTGTTCCGTTACTCCCAGTTGTCGGTTCCAATGACACCTGGCAAACAACGTCAAGACGCCATTGCATTATTTTGTCGCCAATCCCATTCGTCACAGTGATATTCGTGTAGAGGAAAAAATTGCGGAATTTACCATCGGACGATGCAAGCTCAAGCACATGCGGTTTCGTACGATACGTTCGCTACTGAAAACATATAATAATTAGGACAAATGAAACAGAGACAATGACGCCTTTAAGGCGACCGTACACATACTCAGCCGTTATATTTCAGAAGCCACACAGGCGGACGACAATACTACCGCTATACAATTCTTCTCTCCGTCTTGCAATCTACTTTTACAACTCGGCCGCACGTCCTTCGATATTTTCGCCATTAAATGATGAAATCGAGCGAATAATAAGAATTTCGCGAAATCTTTAGAAAGGGACTTCGAGACGCTCACGTGACTCTATATAGAAACGAATGAGTCTCGCGCATGAGGTCTCTCAGAAGTGTCATTGATACACTAAACGGGCAAGTGTATACGTTATTTCGATTTTCTACAGTGTACCGATTGTCATCAGATGATTAGATCTAATGAGCACACGTAACACACTGACGAAGATACGACGCTCCCTAGGAAAGTTAATGACGACAATGGTGTTGTTGAAGCGCGTGAGGGCGAAATTGACAGTCGGAGAACTGAAGCCACATCGGACTTCCGCGATCGTGTAACCGTGCCTAGATAATTTGAAACTTAAGATCACATAGAAGTACTGTAATAAGTTATTCAAACAGTCAATTAATAAATCGACTCTATTCGAACATCAAGAGTTGATTAGAGGACAACGGCAACGTGTTACTTGCAGAACATTATGATGGTCGTAGCATTTTGATTTAATATTAATACTCCCTTCTCCATTACTCCTTTTCTGTTTTCTATAGTGTTTTCTTCCCTTCAACGTGCGTCATAACCGCAATTCAACGTCTCTCACCGTTCTTTGGCCTCGACTGTACAATCGGTCCTTGTTACGAATCATTTGCAACTTGAGAGACGCTCGCGTTAGTGTCATTTCCTTGAAACCAACGTATGATCGCTTTTATCCACTTTTCTAACTCAGCCCTTCATTCCGACCGCTCGACAATCCACAGTCATCGAACATCATTTCTCGGATGTACATAAGGAAACACGCAGTATTAAAAAAAAAAAAACACAGAAATCACTGTCAACCGTTTTTAAACGTCTGCAGTTTCGTTCTCTTACCCACATTTCGGACATCATTTAACATGCGAGATATGACATTGACAGGAAGATGACGGAGGGACAACTCGTACAACGACTCCGGCGCTGCGCGATTTTGCAAGGAAATAGAAACAGCAATCTGACAATGAGTAGGAAAGCGGAAAAGTGTGGCTTGCAGCGGCGGGGGACGGAGATGACAATTTGACAACGAACGGTCGGTCATTAAGGCGTTGGCAAATTCGGAACATTGAACGGTAGGAGGGGAAAGGGGCGGTAGTCGATATACGTGTGCTAGGTCGGTAGGTCGGTAGGTCGGCCAGTACGGCGAGAATGGTGGAAGGTTAGGTTAAATCCAGTTGCGCGTCAGTGCGCCAGATCTGCAATGCGGCGTTGCCACTAAAACCGTTGGTTCAGCATTAACCCTTCTTCCCTCCACTGGCGAGAACGCGTACGTGCGCACCACGCTCACTGCGCATTCACGTGTAATTATACATGGGGATGTATACAATTCACTTACAAAAGCGACGTGCACATTGAGATAGAGTTATCCATTTTGGCACGGCTGAATGCGGCATGCTCATCAGGAACATTGTCAGTCAGATCTTAGGATGCATGCATACGTATCGGCATGTTGCTCGCCATTCTTGACCAAAAATCACGTACTCCCCGGTACGCTATTTCTGCATGCAAATACTACCGGGTGGAAGTCAGCCGCACGAATGTTTGGCCGAACATCGCTGTAAAGGCGTTCCGCACGCGATCGATCTGTAAAATATAGCCGAATAAGTTTGATCATACAACGACGACTCCTTTCATTCTCTCCGCCTTCAATCTCGGAAGGTTCGTTTCTTAAAATGCCACAACGACGGCAACCGCTCGCCGCCCGTTCCCCCATTACTATATTTCCAGCTTGTCGATGCCCCCGTTGCCAACGGAGGCAAAGAAACAACAGGACATGCGACAAAACCTTGACGCGTTTACTCTATACGATAGGTGCGCGCGGACGGGAGCGCGCGGA
Source organism: Priocnemis perturbator (assembly GCA_963942575.1). Classification (NCBI taxonomy): domain Eukaryota; kingdom Metazoa; phylum Arthropoda; class Insecta; order Hymenoptera; family Pompilidae; genus Priocnemis; species Priocnemis perturbator. The sequence goes on from OZ012649.1 coordinate 17,778,358, forward strand.
AAGCGGGACAAGTACGGGGACCTGCACGCTGATTCGCGATATTAAAAATAGTAGGGAAGAGTGTTGTCGCGAATTGCGGCGAAAAAAAGAGGAGCAAGAAGAAAGAATGCGATGACGCCCGCCGAGGACAGGATTGCGCCGGCGAAAATCGGGACGCGAAGCCCGGGGGTTGAACGAAATTTCTTCCGGCACTGATCTCATGCGCCGAATGCGACGACGGCCGTCATGCGCCTTCGACTCTTCCTCCACGGTACGACACGAAATACCCTTACGAGACCGCCCCCGTGGCCCGTACTTGACGTACAATCACGCACACTCGTGTCCGGTATCGGGTGTGAGTGCACGGGGGTGCACGAGTGCACAGAAACAGACGGGGAAACGACACGTCGGCGTCGGCGTCGGGCGAAATCGAGTCGAGCGTGTACAGTGTTAGTACGGTGCGGCAAGTATTCGCGGAGTCCCTCGCTCCGTTACGCCTTACTATTCAGCTACTTTTGCACCGACTTTTGCCGCCTCCCTTCAACCATCGCGTGTGTTCCTTTTCAATTTCGCTAGTTGCCCTTTCCTCCCTCCCCCCTTCCCGCCCCTCCCTCGAACGATATCGACAATATAGACATATTGAGCGTCTGCATACGATGTCGGCTGCGAGGAGTCGGTGAATAATCACCGGTCGAACCGACGGCGGCCACCGTCGCGACGGCATCGCCGACGATCGCAACATTTGTAACGTAACGATCGGAACGATAGGCGGCAACAAGCGCGGCTGGAAGACGGAGGACGATAAAAATGTGTCGGAGTGCGTACGTTACGTGACAGGTATAAGCGGTACGCATCAAGTGCCGCTGTGACACGTCGTAAAATCGACTAGACCGTTCGAACGGAAAGTGAAGGTCGGATTAAAGCGATAAGCGAGGCTGGGGTTAGGAATTGGAGAGAAGGGAGAATCGACGCCAGGACACGGAAGTTGGCCTGACGATTGGAAGCGGATTTAAAGTCGAGAGACATAGGAGTAACGCAGTAATTAACGTTTTCCGGGTTGAAAAAAGAGTGCCTGCAGTATATCGGCATTGAAAATCGATCACGGCTCACCTCATAAATCCTGTATCACATATCTAGGCTCATATCGTCCAGTTCTTTTCGTACGCAGAGTGTTCTACGACACATAAATATACAAGCTCAGATACAAATGTTACCATAGAATTAAGATGGCACACTGACAGCAACGTCGACGAATGCAGATTTTGCTCCTTCGGGCCGGTGTGTCGACACTAGAAACCGAATAACTAGAAGCAAGAGGGCCTGAAGGCGAGACGAGAAAAGATACTACTTAGTGCCTGAATCGTACGCGTAATAAAATAAAGATTATCATTTTACTCGATCGATTTTCGCTCGCGCATACCTCTTTGTGTATGTCCTAACGAATATAGGCGCTTTTATAGCAAGAGCACTGGTGCTGTTCTAATGCTCAGATATCAGATAAAATACTTCGACGGTTGGGACTACTCGCGAGAGAGAGACACAGTGACGAGAAGCAAAGAAGAGACGAAGCCGAGTGCGCTGTCACCGTGTAAATTAACCGACACACGAACGAATGAACGAACGCATGGCCGGCGTATCGTGAAACAGCACTCGCGCAAATACTCAATCAACCCTGAAAACGCGATCGGTATTGAGGCTGTCTACTTGAAGACTCATTCTTCTTTCCGTCCGGGCATTGAATGAGAGACTAACGCTTCATCATTCGGCAAACATGTCGCGACTAATGCTTTGCAACCTTGCAAACGCGTCCGCCACAGGAGGAAACGATACAAATAATAACGCAAACACAAACAGCAGCATGGAGGACGACGATTCCTATCCACTCCCCACGATATATCGGTAAGTGTCAAAATCTTGTCGACATCGAACGTCGATAATGTCAGTGTGTATAGGACTATTTTGTCCGATTATATATATATTCAATATCGCATGATTAAATACGTCAATGATTGTCATGGGAACCGACCTATTTATTGTCACTGCGATTACCGAAACTACCTATAGTTATGTCTACTACTTACTGTCTGGGTATAGTAATGCATTGTGATCCGCGCATATAACTGTGTGGATATGTTTTCCAGAGAGGCAAGTAAGCTGCATATGAATTCCGTTCATATCGGTGACTCAAATTCGAATCCTCCGAAGAGTTCTTCTCTGTTAGACTTTTGCTCTGCAACAACTTACTTTTACGGTCAATTCTACTGCACAGTGTTGCAAGATTATTTACGTCAGGATCCCGTTTGACGAATCTTACTTAATGTCTTTTGCTTATTAGTATCGTGGGCTTCCGTTCAGATCCGTGGTAATGTTGATCTTGCTTGAGATTTATATTTAAAGCCGTTCTCTCATCCCTCGTCGTCCGTAGTCTCACAATTTTTGCAAACAAAATATAGTCGATAAGACATCGGCGATCCTACTAAACGGAATTCTACAGGAATCCCCCGTTTACCTATACGGAAAAAAGAGCATATATTTGCGAAGATTGATATCTACACGATGAACTGATTTGATAAAAATGTGTGACTAATCAATATGCGACTGTGTATTGAGTATAAGATTCACACTGAAGTGTCTGGTATCTGTTGGAGTGAGCGATATATTTGTACTGCTTCACGCAGATACTGACATTGGGAGAGGAGGATGAGCCTGTGGGTGGGGACTGAATTGATGGTGGAGATGGAGAATGGAGCAGAAAGATAGCATGCAGATAGTGAGAGAGGGGGTGCACAGTCGTGTATTTTTCGGCGAATCTATAGACTTTACTATGTACTGTGATGCGGTCCTTAGAAGAGGCTGCGAGTGTCTCTGAACGTCGCTTGTCGACTTAAAATATTTACTCCAATTTTATGATAATCATCGACGATTGAGAGGGTAATGTAAAGAATGTGAACTGCTGCTGTTTTTTTGCCTTCTTTTGCTGTACAGGCCAGTGTTTCGCGGCCGTCGTTTTACTTAGATTTTTGTTATCAAAACCGCAACAACGAAAGCGAGTCACTCGCAGGCCAAACACCTGGACGATACAGTCACATAGAGTTCTGGAGATTGATAAAGCGAGACTCGGAGTAAACGTGAATAGTCCCGATTTCAAGTGGTGATTGAGCATTAGATTAATCGACATGATCGCGATAAAAGCAGTATGTCACGGGTCGTGTTGTTACAAGTTTCGCAAACACTTTCATCGGTGGCATTTCGCACGCGACACTTTCGTGGCGGTGCTCTCAGGATGACGACTGACGAATGTCGGTGGAAAACGCCCATGCGACCAAACTGACGAGAAAATAGCACGTTACTAAGCGGAGTGTGTTCGGCGTTTATAAAGAGTCAACGCATCGTCGAAATGGATAACATAGAATTATCGATATAGTCGCACTAATCAATCGTAACAGTATTCAATACCAGACTCCTTCCTCTACGTTCATTAAATTGGAACTTGAATCGACTCGAATATTCGCAAAGCTCGTGATCGGTCTAGCCTCATCCTACACGTGGAAACTGTCTCCACACTTCCGAGAACAGAATGAAGTTGCCAAGAATCATTTCGTCGCAAGAAAAGAAAACACACAGTCTCGAAACACGGTGCGCGCGCGTGGTTTTTTCTTTTCTAAGTGTACGCCTGGCCTAGCCTGGCAAGGACGCAACAAACAAAATGCGCGTACCTATACAGTTGCGCACGCGAGCGTTGCGAATTGACGTGAATCGTGTGCTGCAGGTGCCGTGCACCTATAGCCAGTTTGGATTGCATGGAAGAATTCAATGGCGGCAGTGGCGGCGGAGGTGGTGGCGGCGGTGCAGAGACGGGAGTGTACTGCAGCAGCACAGCAGGAACCAAAGAGCAGCTACTTACTAGCTGCATCGCCGCACAGACACAACGTTTACAGCACCCCTCGCCAGGTATTCGCTACCGCAACTTGGGCAAAAGCGGTCTACGTGTTTCCAATGTTGGATTAGGTACGCCGAATGTCTTCCCCTCTTTCGTAGAGAATCGTGTAAAAAAGACACCCACAAACTTTCTTCTATTCCCGCCTCCAAAACACGCTGTCAAATGTCTCCCGGCGCAGCTCCTCCATTTTCTCCACTTCCGTTTCTTTCTGCCACGTGTCACGTTTTCTAAGATACATCGACTCGATAGGGCAGCACCCGCAGCACCCGGCTGCGACCTGCGACTGCTCTGACGACTCGTCTCTAACCGAACGGTCCATAATTATCTTTCCTAACATTCTTCATCTCCGACCTTACTTTTGCCAGCTCATTTTGGTTGAAGACATTTTTTTGCTCCGCGCCATCGTTCTCGTCGCTTTTCGGATTTAACGACACTTCCGAATATGTCCCGCTCGTGTCGGACTACGGTATGCCTGTCAATTTAGGAGACATGCTAAATATTGTTACGCTCGTATATACGTCTTTCATTCGAATGCATTCCATTCGTCAATTGCCGCGTGCTTGCCTTTGATAATGTAATATCGGACGCTCGGTTTTGTAGCTCTTTGTACATAATGTTGACTCAAAGAACACCACTCGACACGGTGCTGTCTACGGATCGGAGACTTCTTTTTAAAGTGACAATTTCAGAGCTTGTATGGTGAAAGTATCTCCTCAGAGCTTCTTTTGTTACATATTGTCCTTGTATGTGTGTGCGCATGCGTGTGTGTACGATAACCTATTGGTGTCTTGGCTGTTTGTTAGATATATAGAACATTATTTGTGTACCGTTAGATAAATGAAGGAAGGGAGGGGTTTAAATAAACCTAGAACAGACATAATAGTTGTGCATATAGAGTAAAAAATACATTTTCAAGCATTACTCACAGATGCGTGCTAGGATGTGGGTACATACATACATATAGGTATTAATAGAACTGTTGCCTCTACAAGTCTACGCCATGACGAATTGTATCTTCATGCTGCTAAGGCAAATACGCTGCCAATGTCGGCGGTGTTGTGCTTCTGTCTGCAACACTTCCATTCTTGCTTCGCAAGTATATGTATTACAGTTGCATTGAGGCATTAAGAATTGTCAAATTAATTAGTAGTCGTGATTTTAACGTTACACATAGTATATTGACATATAATAACGCCTTGCCCTTGGTTGAAGTAAACTACATTAAACAATTACATCGTCAACCGTGACCCTGAAGGTTGCCAATTTTACGACGACCAAAGGATTCTTAACAGCAAGATCTTTTGGATTTACTCCAAAGCATCGTTTCGTTCAAGATTCACTCGGCTTGACAGAGTCATTTTTAAATGCGGTTTAATTCAAGCAAGAAGAACTCGTTATTACACATACATATATTCCTTAAACACGGTTGTAACCTTTGTATCAATATAGTGTATTGACAGATTATAAAATGAATCCTAGATAGAAGCAGACTTTTACTATTGAATTACAACACGACGTTATAAAGAATACAATCAGATCATTGGATGCAATAATGTATCTAAATATAGTGCTTGTACGTTTAGACAGTGTCAATTATGCAACAATAGAGACTATATTTTGGTGTAGATTTAGTTTCTGATAATTATTGAATTAATGCAATCTATGCAGATCAGAACCTTTAATTCAGATTCTGAGATCTGCGCTATACTTACTACTTTACATATGAGGAATCTGGTCCACTGGTTTTTTTTATAAAAGTTTCTCGCTTTATCTATACAAATGATTGACTAATTCTTCATATACGAGATTAAAAAAAACTGTTTTCGAGTCAAAGACATACTGAATTAAACGATGTTCATCTATCGGAATGTTACTGGATGCGTGAGTGCATAATATATGCATATACAGGATGTCGACTAATAGATTATACAATCGGAAAGCTGGTGACTCTGAGAGAAAAAAAAGAGAAGTGAAAATGTATATAAAATAAAATCTTTTCGCGTGATAATTCGTTCTTGGGAAATCAGCTTTAGACACTTGACACTTCCCTTATTGTCATTATCTTTTGCCTTTAAACGCGCGGTACGATGCTTATATTAATCGCGGCGAAACGTAAACAGAATGTAGAGAAATTTGCTGGCAAAAGAAATGAACATTAAGAGCTTACTTTCTCAGAAAGAAAAAAACGTCACACGAAACAATCTTATCTTACATTCGCGACTTACATTTTCACGTAGCATCGCGAGTTTCCCGGTCGTAACACCGGTTATCACTGGACAACAAAATTGGACTTTTTTTTTGCCTTTTGAACGAAAATAGCCAATTTCGACTAATCTTGACCCGCTGAAAACGAATCTGAAAAACAGCCTTTTTTCGACTTTGCGAATGTATTGTCATTGGAATTCACGTCGGAGTGACAGTTTTTTCTACAAATCGAAAAACATCTCGAAAAATAGGTGCGCAAAACGTGTCTTATTCACTTTAACTAATGTTTAAACATGTTTGCAAGTTTAAATTGTAAAAGTGTTTGATACTGTTTTATTCGGAATAGTGTGGAGAATTTTTTGCAACCAATAAAAATTGTCTAACTTGTATACTTACGGCCCAATTGTTGTTCAAAGTCGAAAAAAGACTGTTTTTTTGAAAATTGAATTACTCAAAATGTCGAGCCAATTTTGAAAAACGGGTTTCAGATTCGTTTTCAACGGGTCAAGATCAATCGAAATTGTGAATTAGTGTCGTCCAGTGTAACCAATCGGCTTGTACCGATCTGTCGTATAAACAAATATCGTGTAGACGGATCGAAAGATGGAAGCGGATTACGATAAATTGATCTATAACTCTATGCAATAGAAGGGAAGAAGTAGCCAACCAAGACATGTAGATGTATCTGAATGTTTGCGCAAAAATCACATTTGACTTCGTCCGAAGGGCACGACACGTCACAACGCACCCTCATATTATCTGTATACTGTGCACAGGAACTTGGACGACGTTCGGTATAGGTGGATGCGGTAACGAAGAAGCCGCCGAAGCGGTTGTCGCGCTCGCCTACGACAGCGGAATAAACGTCTTTGATTTAAGCGAGGCTCATAGCGGGCACCGGGCAGAAATCCAATTCGGCCGAATCTTATTGCGTCGTGCCTGGAACCGCTCAAGCTACGTCGTTACGACGAAAATATACTGGAACACCAAGTAAGTCAGCGCGTGTTCGAAGTCGTTTCGCTGCATTAACACGCAGACATCGTCTTGTATATAATAAGTGTTGGTGCTCGTAATTCGAGTCTCTGTGATTAAAGTGTTCTTGTTCCACGAGCCTACGCTTGTGGAGACGAGACAGGATCGATTGTCAGTGTATATGTCGTTGCATGAAATGAAATCAGCCCAATGACAACTACGCTGCCGAGTGAAACTACGAGTAACGATGGACCAGAGGTGTTGTCCGACGTTCTTGGACGTTCGTCGAATGCTCGAGCAGACCAGGACCGATCGACAGATCCACGATATTTTTAATTCGATGACGCTGCACGAAAGCGTTGCCGCGAGTAACTTGCTTTCGTTATTCCCTTCTGTCGCTTGCCCGCGGAACAGTTTCGATAATATGGAAAACTTGGGAATGAGGTCGAGCCAAGAAAAGTGGCACTGTGTACAATGGCAGAGTGCCCAGATGAATTGAGTAATGACAATGCGGCAAATTAATTCGATGTCTGCGGTCAGGGGGGTATTGTTGACGTAACTACAGTACATCGTGTTTCAGTCCGTTTCCTTTGCAATGCCTTACCGTTTCTCTGCATTACTAGCGCGACAAAAGCTTATCACGCATTTTACTGCTATTGTACGGACACGCGTACGCGTCGGTCGTGATGAGAGTGGGACAAGTAAAAGTAAATGTGAAAATTGAATTTTTCAAAGTTCAATGTTTGCCGACGTTTTACTCGGGCCATTTTCGTAATCACTGGCACGTATGCAAGTAGTGATAGTGCATTATTTCGGAGGAACTGCCCTCATGCAATTTTGACCAACTCTTATGTGAAATCGATCGGTTCTTCATTGGTAAGATGTGTCTAATCATTTGTTTCTATTGTTGTATGATGATATTGTTGGAAAGGGTTAGAGTCGAGTTCTTTCTTCGGTATTTTGGAAGAATGACCGTGCGCGCCGTTGTGGGATGAAGACACTTTGAGGGGACGGCTATTTCCTTAACACGTTTGCTGCCACCACACTGTCAATTTTGTAACCGCTCTCATTTACTTTGCTGCACGGCTCTGTGCGATTAACGAGTATTACGAGTAACGAGAAAACGCACGAATCAATGGAAATATTGATAAACAAAAGAAAGTCTCTGGACAAAGCCTATCCATGCGCGTACGATACTAACAAAAGGAATGACAGCAAATGTGTCAAGGCACGCGCCAGCCCCGGCTTATCGGATAAAAAGAAATGTACGACTCTCGACAGGACAGAGGGTCGTGGACTGTCGCGCAAGCACATCATCGAGTCTGTACAAGCGTCCTTGGTCAGACTGCAGCTGTCGTATATCGACATCGTCATGATTCACAAAGTTGATCCGATGTGTCCGATGGAAGGTAAGTCGTCTGATACATATACATATACGTGCACATTGATACATAACCGCTTTGTTAAACGGCGTGTTGATGTTTCACGCGTTCTAACAAAAAAGAGAAAGAAGGATGAAAGGATGCCGGAAGGGAAAGAGCAAAGTAGATCCGTTCAGTAGAAATGATGGATTATCCATTCCTCCTAAATTCTCTTACACGACACGTAGTGGTACTGCTTGCTATTCCGCTCAATCATTACTTCATCCAGGAACAGACGATGAGGAGAATCTTTACGAAACAATTCGCGTGAAAATTTTGTATTCGACCGGATACGAAGCGCAGTCGAATAAGCTTTGATTTACTAATCAAATTTAACCGAATCCTAAGAATGTGTCTATTAGCTTTCAAAGTGTCTCGATGAATTTGATGAAGGACGATCAGACCTTAGCGACGTGCAGATCCTTACAGATCGTATATGTGTTCGCTCGCTCTACTTTTCAGAGATAGTGCGTGCTATGAATTACGTGATAAGTAAAGGTTGGGTAATGTACTGGGGTACATCGCGATGGTCACCAGTGGAAATTATGGAAGCCTACACAAACTGTCGACAATTCAACTGTGTCACTCCGATTGTCGAACAGGCGGAATATCACCTGTTCTATAGAGAAAAACCTGAACTTTACATGCCGGAGTTGTACAATAAAATAGGTAACGATCGCAAAGCTTTAATTCATAGTGCCGAAATAAGCTGAGCATGAGGCGATTTTGTGTTCGTGTCTTTCTGTCGCTCACTCGCCATTAATGTTCATAGGAGTCGGTTTAATGGCATGGTCAACGGTCACTATTGGTATGGTTTCCGGAAAATCCGAAGACTGCGGAGTACCTTTCCTCTCGCGATCATCTTACAAGGTAAGCATCTAATAGTACCACAGCTATACAGGGTGTCGTAATTTTCGTATCACGGATGGTGCGACTGAAAAGATTGTGATTTTGTATGAAGAAGAGTGATAGAAATGTAGAGTCAAAAGTCAAAGTGTTTCTTATGCCGGGCTTTGTGTTCCGAGTAACTCGACTTATATTGCTCGATTCTGTGTGTGATATGTAATGATTTTTTCTGATTATATCATGATTGACTCTAAATGAGAAAAGAAGACGAAAATGAAGGATAAGATTTTTGTGCATATGGCAGCCTTTTTTCCAAAGTAACGACAATTAAAATTCAAATAATGAAATTGTGCGTCTGTTCACAAGCAGATACGTAGGGAAGTTATTTGTTCGACAAGAAAAGCGTGTATTTTTTTCATACAGTATTTCAATTTTATCGGTTGCACTACCAATTACATGGCACCCAGCACATGTGCGTACGTATATGCTGATAATTAGACATGTCACATATATACGTCTGTGGTATACACTAAAGCATTAACACACGCTTCATTCATGCATATTTAATAAACACGTCGTACTGACAATAAATGAGTCCAAAGAGATTCTTGCAAGCACATATGTTTCAAAGGAAAATCACTGACCTGCTCTCATTTTCTTGTTTCACACGAATGGCAGTACAGATAATCGATATGTTACTATAAACATTAATGCGAAAAGCTCATGCATCCGATCTTAAGCTATAAAGTGTTAAGCAATATGTAGCATACCATCGTGCCGGTCGGCATGATTTAAATGCATGAATGAATTCTGTCATGAGTGGCAATGATCTTTTTCTTTGACCCAGCACTTCTTAGCGTCCTCTTTACGATGTACTCGTTCGATCCCGACTTTACGAATCTCAGACAAACAAATTTCTTACGGTTTCAGAATAAATACTCTTCGTTTAGTTGGACGGAAGACGAAACGCAGTCTTTGTATAAGGAGGTACGCTATTATTTCGCTCTCATACGTATTAACACTTTCACTGTCATGTCACCTAACCCAGACATGGGTGACAAAACAAAGCTTCCGCAGAGGACCCACACATTGAATTGTTTTGAAATGTTTCGACCTGTCAAAGTGTTAATCATTTTTAAAAGTCTCTCGTGTATTTTAACCTAAGGCACTGTTTAACATCTCCTACAAATCATTACTGCAGGAATATGCGTGGAGAGACAAACCTGCCGATGAAGAAACACGAAAATATTCCGATAAATTGCGGGACGTATACGCTCTCGCCGAAAGATTGGGATGTACATTTGGACAGCTGGCAATTGCGTGGTCTTTAAAGAATGAAAGTGTTCAGTGCCTTCTTCTCGGTGCATCTAGTACAGATCAACTTTACGAGAGTTTACAGAGCCTGCAGGTGCGTACGAAAAAGAATTGTGCTTCGGCCGTATGACGTAGAGAGTGTTGAACTAAGTTTTAGAACTCGTTGCAGCCGTTTCTCCAAATATATCTACTACTCGGTACTCCTCGGTCCATCTAACGTGCGAATAGCGATGCACAGTTTCCTAGCGTAATGTGCGTATGCGTGCATGCATTAGTTTCCTTTCGGATTAGAAATCTGCAAGGGATAGGGCTAACGTTCACAATGCAGTCTCACCTGTACTATCTGAACGTAGATATGTCCTTGCTGTCGCATCGCGTTTCTTTGTTTATGCCGATCGCCTGGCATATTGAGCATCCCCTGTCTTCGGGGCAACGACAGTGGCGCGGGGGAAGCCACATAGGTTCGAGAGTCTGCGTTGAGCACCACTGGTGTAGGCCGTCCCACTTAGCGTCCCCTTCTATTTGGTACGACAGTGCTGGCATGTGTTCCAACGTCGTTGATACTTCGTGATAGACGTCATTTTGGACAGACGCCTAAAAAAGATGACCCAACGGGTGTTGAATCCGGTGAACGTACTGATTAAGGAGACTTGTCCATAGAGTACACGACAATTATGACTCTGGAACCGTATTCTTAAGCTAGTTTGAACTGATGCATTTTTAAGTACAGCTGACAGCATTTCAGATTGCAACACTCCATACCTTTAGCTCGCGATGACTTATTAGAGCTTGACCGAGCAGAAGAGACGCTAAGCGGCGGTCTAATATGAGTCGGCTTACGCGACGCCATTGTCTCTCCCCTTTTTCAAGAACCGGATTGATAATCTTATGGCTGTAAATTCAAATCCTGGCGTATCATCAGTTGCGCATGAGGTTACTGAAACTGATTGAAAAGTGACTACAATTCTTGTAGAATTTTCGGTGCTCATTCGACCACATCTTCGTCACTACTGAATGCTTTCAGCTGCTTCATAAAGAACGGCTGAAAGAGCACACTATTTGCTGATCAGGAAACCATGTTTTTTTTAACCTGTAGCCCATGCTTTGCGAAGGTGTCATAGTCAATAAAACAAAATTTCTAGAAAAACAAATTTTTCGGCTTTATCCGATACGAGAATCATCGACAAAAACGAACACAGTTTTGAACATGTCTGGCATGCAATTCCTGATGACGGGTCACATTGTAGAAGTAAAAATTATAATAAAGAACACCGCACTGAAGTACACTTCTCTTTAGAGATTACAGCATTATCTTTTTCATTTGTTGCAGTCTTATCGTTAGCATATTTGCGTAATTTTACAGTAATATTCTACTTACACTATAACATAAGAATGATGTTCCATCTATCGTACACACTATGACATAGGAATTATGTCTACCTTTTCTTTATGACTAAACTTCGGTTCAGTGTAACTTACATGATCATGCACAATCATTATTCTTCACATTGATTAATTGAGATTTCTAGTAGTAGCAATTTTCAATTCATGTTGGTTTAATAGGTATAATTTCTTCATTTTCCGTAGCATGTATCACAGTGTTTTTATTTGGTCTGGTTTTCTCCTTTCATTTGTGATTTTCAATAGATTCATTATTCGAAAACTATTCAATAAATGTGTCTCCGCCAACTAATTTGAAATGTACTAATACACACAAAATAATACAGTGTCAGATATATTAGTCTATAATACCGTTAATTTTATACCCTAATATACCATACATTTTGTTTCGCTGAAACCGTTGCTCTAAGCTCTAAGGCATTCATTTATTTTCAACTATCACGGACTTCATCGGATATGGAAACTGTTGAATTTTTGTTTTCAAACCCAACCTAAACCATGAAATAAACAATACCTACATGTTAATAGAGATATAAAGTATTAATGCGTGTTTTTTCACTTACGTTTACATGCATATAGCATAATTACAAACATTACTCAATACTGCTGATGATACGGAGAACTCCAAAACTTCATGTACATAACTACATATTCATTCTGAGACATTGTATGATTTCAGCTGATACCAAAGCTCAACGCGAACATAATGAGCGAACTTGAGAGAATACTTGACAACAAACCGTCCCGACCGCCGATGGTATCAACACTAGCTCTCAGATGACAATCGATTTGCCCCCACGGCAGTGCTGGGGGCTCGATAGAAGAGGGAGGAAGCCCTAAGAGCGAAGGTGGCAACAGTCAGGATCAGGAACAGACTAAGGATTCTAATAGTAACAAACTACCATTTTGTGAGATTCAATGAGACCATGACTTAATCCTTGCCCGCCGGATTCTACCGGACCAATACGAGAAAATGGATCCGGAATTGCTGCAACCATTGCTCTCTTCCGCTTTGTCGTACGATGACGCATAGTCGTACCGAATAATCGTACATGCACAGTGCGCACAGCGGCAGACGATCGACAATATTATTTGTCATCACTTGGCGGACAATGACGACATAATTTAAATAGTACGGCAAAAATGTTTTTTTTTTTTAAGCGAGAGTCGGACCTATCATCGGCGCAAAAACGAATGTGGGCAGAAATAGCAATAAAATAGTGAATCAGACAGGGAAAAATAGAGAAAGAGAAGGGGGCGGGGGGGGGGGGGGGGGGGGTGGGGGCGCGCGGAATGTATGAAATTAACTAAATTAAATATGTTAGTCACAAAACGCGTATAAACAACTGTGCCCATCTGTTAAGGTCCTCACGGGGAAATAAAAGGACTGATTCGGAAGTTTGATAGAGGAGGTATCGCAAAATTCTTTTCTACGTTATTTCAATTACTCATAAGATTTGAAACGGTCCGTTACCTAATTTAGTCTATTTTTATTCCATGTGATTTGTATGTTTATCACGCTCGCTTTGGCATTTTGATCGGCACATAACAAGAATGATGCATTTTCAACTCCCAGCAGGTTATATCCATGCTCAATATTTCACACCTGTACCGCAGTCTATAACGAAACATTTTTAATATATTAGGTGTACATTGCAATAAATTTGTTAAGATAGAGGCTGATTCGTGATTTTCTCGATGTTTCGAAAGAAAGCTGTGTCTGGTCGGTTATTGTAACGTGCAATCCATATACAGAACATCGCAATAGTATTTGTACCCACTCAGCTTTCGATGTCAACCGTTCCATCGAACCGTTAGACAAACGAAGCCGGAAGTGATCAAATGAAAAGAGCATGACTAGAATTTTAACTACACAAACGGAAAACCTTCACGTTATTTGGCTTTAAGACAGACACTCTATTATCGAAACGTAGCATTGCTGTAACAGAGGTGGTAGTTCGCAAAACGAAATGGAAAAATAATGAAAGTTTATCGACAGAAATTGGTACACCGACAGAAACAAAATTCCAATTGGATATAGGCGGAACAGAGGCGTTTGTTACAAATTGCGAATTTAACGAGTAAGAACCAACAATTCCGTGCTAGATAAATCACGCTAAAGCATCGACGAACGCGTCGCAAGAAACGAACGGGAACGAACAAAAGAAATTTTGATGCGACATACAAAAAATACTTAATCCAGATTTAACTCAGACCAGTAGTTCAATGCTAGCCGCGCTCGCTGAAATAGTTCTAACGATTAAATGAGCGCGGAAGAATGTAGATGAATTTGAAGAAAATAAAATTTACACGGGCGAGTAGCTCAAGTGAAGCTAATTAGCAGTCGTAAAGTCAATCGAACCAAGCGCTTACCATTTGCCATACCTTACGAACGTGCGAGATCACAATGTAGAGTTTGATTTGAAGAATCCGGAGTCGACGATAAATCGTGGAAGTAGACGTTCACTTGTACCGAATACTGAACTAACAATAAGAAAAAAAAAACACCGTCGCAATTGGTCGTTCGGTGCTAGAAAAGAAGGTGCAGTTAAAAACAGTTACTTCTGTCAGCGAGATAACGATTGCGACCGTACATACAGAGTATACCTTTTCTGTTGATAACACCTCTCTGAAGTCCGGGTAGTAGTTCGACGAAAGATTTATGAGTGGTGCTCGACAGAAGGCTGAACAGACTGTATCTCGCGGAATGTCTTCTTTATACCATGAGTGGGAGACGTTCGAAGCAATATATTACGGGGAGCCAACAGCGAAACATTATTCAGTACCGTCATTTTATCAACCTAGTCCTAACGCTCGCTAGAGTCAACAACGTGTAGGCAACAGAATCGTCAGTAATGTCATTAGTAACAGTCGAGGCCATCGAATTTCAATCGCATTTGGATTAACGCGCAAAAATGCCAATGTCATGAACAATCTGATGCATCGCGCACATCGTGCCTGTAGAATGTAGCGACACGCACCAATGCAAGCGAACTGTTAGCTTGACATACGCATTTCTTGCTAGCTCGCGAAACAATTCGGAAATGACAGGCCGCGTCTGTTGTTATTGAACCTGTTCCGGCGACAAATCGTATCCATCACATACCCCCGTGGGACCCTTCACGATGAGAGGAATTTGATTTTTTTCAATCAACATATCGTTCAGTTCCGTTCCAACAGTTCATTTCCTGGTAAACGCTTTCTAAGTACTCGCTGGCTGATGAAAACAGTAGGTTCGTTTGAAGTTCGAATACTTAATGGACGAGCAAACGGTAGCCGTTATATAAAAGATCTCAGACGATTCTAGCATTAGTAAACTATTCGGAGAATATTTCCTGCCATTTATATTCCCTTTCTATCGACTCTCGGTAGAACCGATTGATTCTGCATTTATGCCTTCTAGCTATTCTTACTTTTTTAACTAGGCTTGTCTTAACGACTGTCACAAAGCACGAGGTGCCAAAATGGACATACGCTAATGTATTCGTAACTCGTAATGGTAAATTAGTTCATCTAAGCCTATATATAACTTTCACTCTTAATATTATCCCGTTCTCCGTCGCTTGCCACTTGTGCTCAGTGGCTGCTGCCAGTGCAAATAACACACACACACACACACACACACAGACGCGCGCGCGTATTCGTTCGCTCAATTAAAATTATAAGCATATTAATAGAGTCGCTAGACTACTGTTACCTAAAATGGTCCTGTGTTTGAAATTAATTGCGTGTCTTGATGAACGTCGAGAATGTAAAGTGCCCTTCTACTTTGACATACTCTCTTCGACGTACTTAGCATATACGGACAAATAGGATATCCCTTTGTAAAGACTATAGTTCGATTCACATTGGCCTAATTTGTGAACAGCGCTGCTACTGAGTTCCGCATCTCCGCCTGAAAGAATGAGATGTGTATATACTAACTGGCACGTCTGAATGCGTCTAGGCAATTGTGGTTTTATTGTGCATGGTAGCAAATCTGATTACGAATCGAATAAATCGAATGAACAGAAAGAAGGAAAAGTAACTCGACGTGATTCACATACCTATTTAAGAAGTAATCGGTCATAAATGCCACTGATGGATGCATGCCTGTGCCGTGATGTTCAGATAGCACATACTCGGACGTCATGATCAACCGTACCGGGTCAATCCACTCTATGGGTGAAAGAAAAAGAACCCGAAACGATCGATTAGAGTACTGCTTATTACATTCAGCTATTTTAGCAAGAACACCACCCGGCAACTTTACTTATTCGCCATTTAATGTAATCGGTAATCGGACGTACATGACGAATTTATTCTGAGCTAGGCATTTTCAATTCTTTCCGGCAACCGAAAATGTGACGTTAGCCGACGTCGCTTGGGAAGCTACAAAAATGTATGACTATTTTTATTATTCCGGCCACTGACGTCACTGTTACTTTCATCGGAAACTTTCGTAGCGGTAGAATTCACCCGTATTTCCCACCAGTCAGGTCAGTCATGAATACATATTTTTAACGTAGACAAAAAACGACGTAATATTACACCAAAAATATATATTATATCTGGAGTCGTAGCGATCATAATAGGCGATCAGGACATAAATACTCACGATCTCACGTGACGAACGATTCGACCAAATTTTATCGAACCGTGGATGTACGGATCGTAGCGTTACAGACATGACGTTTGTCGAAATTGAGTCCGTGCTATGAACTGCATAAGGGAGACCGGTACTGAAGTGTGTTCACCATTTTTCTTGCTGCCACAGTTGGATTGCTGCTCTTGATCCTCTAGCATTGCTCTGATTGCTAAACATTGTTTTCTCTATGGCGAAATCTGTTGCTGCGAAGTGTGTAATATGAGAAATGTAAAGGACATTGCAGAAGGTGCCGGGAGACGCTGCCAGAAAAATGACGAAATAAACTATAAGTATCAGTAGGAAAGGAGACGTTGCGTATGCAACGTATACGAATGACAGGAGTGCGACTGTTTACGCGGTAGGACGCGCGTCAGTCATTGCAAATAGTGCGTCAAGGCGTCAAGACGTGCACGGCTAATTGTCGACACATTGCGATGAAACAGTATGTATTTGGAACATTGAACTATTTAATGATAAGATGTTGCGTGTCAGACTGCGAATGCGCGTCGCACGAAAAAAAGACAAAATTCTAATGGCTACACAGCGAAACAGTAATTTGGCAGATGGGACTAAAATATAGACAATTAATTATCATTATTATTATTATGATTATTATCACGCTATGCATCTGCCGCTATTATGTATGTGAACAGTAATTATTTAAGGCTTAAGTGGACACTGAAAGTACACTGTTAAAGGTTACCCACGCGCCCGCTCGTACACGCAATATCCGCAAATAATTCAAAAGTAAGAAGGATGCACCAGAGCCGCTGGGAATAGACAACTTTTTCAATGAGAGCCCACTGGCTCTGCAGTTAACCGAAAGATAAGCGCAAAAGGATACAAGGGGCGCTTCTTCTTTTATAGCATTATCCTCTAATTTGTAAGCCCACTCTTTTTCCACTATGAATAGTGATTATAACAGGGGAGTGGTCTTCGGCTGTCGGACGTGTCCTTTGAGATTCTTTTTTTACATTTTTCGACAATCAGAATACAGAACTTTTCGCCGACAGCATTCGTGCGCGTAATTATTTATATTTTAGTAACACTTGTGATTTTTGTTTGAGAAAATTCGAAAATCGGCACACAAATGAGATCCTTAATTTGAATGAGTTTGCTTATCGTCCGCATCAGAGAACAAAATTGATAATTAGAAAAATAGAGGCACTATGAATTTTAACTATTGATGTTTTCATACTTTTCATATCTCTCGGAGAGAAAAAGATGAAGAAGAAACACGACTTTCAATTGATTTCGCGCCGAACGATAACGACACAAGCACTGACCGTGCACATCAAATTCGAAATCAATTTGTCAAGTAGATCGTAAGATATCATGAAAGCCGCTTCAACAAAAAGTGTCTTTAAAAAAAAAATGAGTTTTGAGCTTTCCGCACCATTTGAATGCTACTGTTTATCGAATCTTATATCTTCGTCAATTTTAGAACATCAAAGAGCTTTGCAAGCACATTTTCGAATCATTTCTTGAAAAGAATTAAAAAAAAACGTTTTTGTGCTAAGTTCTACAGTAGAATACCCTTTTAAACTGTTGATTGGAAAGAGAAAGAGTGCGGAGATGATTGTGATGGTGGAAGGAGGACACTGATGGAGTGACTGGCGGTGCATGCGGGCACGAGCTACAACTCATGGCTACTTGCTGTAATAACGACGTACTTTACGTAGCCAAGAAAGGCAGTCGGACAAACGAAAAGCCAATTACTGAGAAGGAGTTGTGTCATTGCATTCGTAGACCATGACAAAGGTGGCAGCATCTTAATATCTTCAGCATGTTACGCGGCAATAAAAAGAACACAAATAATACCCTTGTAATTAAGCGAGAAACCGTCCACGATAAAATAATATTACACGAGAAGAAAGTTCATTCTTTACGTATAAGAAATAAGAGGAGTATTGGACTTTTTGTTCATGCATGATAATATAGAGGCTGATTCTGTCATCTAAAACGGGTTATAGCTCTCCTTTAAGGGGGGAGAGAGAAGACTGTTACAGGAACATATTGCACTAAGTTCTAATTTACTATGATCCTATTTGTCCTGCCGATACGTACGCGCGCCGTTAAAATCGGAATTTTACTTTCATCTTTTAAATCCCAGTGGACATTTCCTGACCGGCAGCTAGCTCTCCTCGCTATTTTGAGTAGGAAAGTATAGTTGACAGGCAAATACTTCATGAGATATTCAACATTTTTTCAACCATGTGGATCACCAAATATTTTTGGAGTCAGACGAGGTATGCGTGCAAAATGTTATGGAAAATATCGCTTGAAACTCTCATAGTTCCGCGTATTCGTTATATTATTCGACAGATTTCAATCCACGTGACTTATTTTTGTGTAGGGTCATGTAAAGGATATATACTCGCATTCTTTTGTTTCGATTGATCACTTGAAAGGGCAAACTTGTATCTTAATTCAGTTGCCCAAAAGTTCTTTGAAGCATATTAAGGTATGCTGTGTGAGTACGCAATAGTATAATATAATATTCCCAATTCTCACTAATAACTCCTGCATGAAGTTGATGCGACATTAAATGACAAATTTGGAAAAAAATGTTTATAATTGAAAATGAATGAATACCTCGTAAAGTATTCTTTGATGACCTCGAGTAATACTTTGATGTACAGAATCATGAAAAGAAACGATCGACTGAAGAAATGGTTAAGTTACATTTAGAGGAAACGGGAATTTAAATTTTGGTAAACGTTGCCATATATTCCTCTACCATTTTCTCTATCTTTACTATAACCCGTCCCAGTCGCTAGCATCAGCGTACATTTCAGCGATTGGTATATTTCGCACAGTTGCTCTGGCGCCCGAACATATATGAATCTTGTACGTAATATTTCATCGGTGAATCATGCATGAAAACCACAATGATAACTATAATTCACAACTCTTTTCGCTGAGAAACACATTCTTATATGACTAAAATACAATTGTCGCATCTGTGTTGCGAGTATATCTATACATATGCATTTACATTTTTTAAAGCGACGTTTAATGTCTCATATCTATTAATAACAATGTTCAACTGATCTGCGGTTGTTAAACTGTGGCAGTTTGGCCGTTTAAACGAACTCTACGGTGTACGATCTTTAAGTAAAGATACACGCGCTCATTCATTTTATTTGTTAATAAATATTAATACATATTTAGTCGCGGCACAGTAAAGAGATTAGTACACATTTCGTTCGTTATACGATATAATATATATATGTCGGCGCTTACGACTAATAAGTGCCGATGCGATCGCCTTTTTACATATATCGTTCTTGCATTCACACATCGCCGGACATGGAATTATCCATTGATGTATCAGGGAGAACTAGAAAAGTAATTCACTGAATTAGGTGCAACCAGTTTTGACGAACATTGATCGCGGACGTCTACGAATGGCAAAATAAGGCTTATATTAGTGAGTAGATAAAGTAACTCCGAAGCAGGGATAGGTCAATTTTGAATAGCCGCAGGAATCGCTATGATTTTGTTCTCCATTTTTCTGAGTGTGTCGTCAAACGACTGTTACTTTCTATCGGTGTAAATACCATTCTCTTTAAGGCTCTGTATTGCGATTTGCATAGATCACTGTCAGGACGTTTGGTAGACGATCACTGTTCTATGAAAAGAAAATTTGGAATTCAACAACACACGTACTAGAAGAGATTACTTGCACAGGTATGCCATTATTTATTCCTTTCCATCATTGTTACGCTAGCTCCCTGAATTTCATGACGGGCACACTGTTGTGCAATTTACATTTACATTAAATAGTAAACAAAAAAAGAAAAATATAAAATGTCGTTATTGCGCAAACATCGATATGCTCGATGTGACTCGAGTGACTCGACTTCGTAAGATACATTTGTACGAAAACAGCTTTCTATAAGTCGTGTACCCAACTACACGAATATATACTAATTGCGGCGAATTGTTAATATGGATTATGTGGTGCTCTTGTACTTTATTAATAATTATCGTTTCTTCATCACGCGTTAATTGTTGTGCAAAGATGTTTTGCAACAGAACTATAAAAATAAATAAACATCTACGGGATATCGACGGGCAGTGTATGTTATTTGCCTCTTGACTCCGCATGGTAGAAACGAGATAGCGGGGGAAAAAGTAGATTTCAATGTATGAAAAAATAATTTATTCACAAGTTAGATGCAAATGTAATTGCATTTTTTTGCACACGGCAGGCTCATTAAGAGTTAGTTGCCGAGCTGTTTGATACATATAGTATATTTGTCCTAACCGACGTTCGAGCGTAGTTGTACACGTATTAACTACGAGTAAACCCTATCTACGTGTAAAAATACCAGAATTTGGCGATTTATCATGAGAATTTTCAAATCAGATCGCCTCATACAGTATGAGTTATCCGACCATCAATTTGTCAACGATTGGACCACTTCGCATGCTTCCACCAGCGCGCAAAATCAAATAATTTAATGCTAATAATAACATATTCTTGTCTACGTCCGCTTTCCTATTTGACGCCTGGAAAACATTTTCGAAGATGAATCTTCGGAAGTAGACTGGAATATCGGCGTTCCCGCTAATACCAAAGATAGCCTATTTATCGCACATCGGCCAATTTACGTGAAAAAACACATTCAGTTCGATGAGTATGGCAAACACCAGGAATATCGCATACATTATTAAACAACAAATACCAACTTTTTTGTTCAATGTGTACTTATATAAGGCAGTGACTGTGTAGAAGCCAATCACACAAACGATGATCGAGATAATGCTATAGGTTAAAGCGCCCGACACGATCTCCACATTTTTGCCCGTCATGAGCGTTTTTATCATCCAAGGTAAGCCGAGGCATAGCAGGATGTCCAGAGTATTCGCACCGAGTGTGTTACTCATAGCCATGTCTCCGTTTCCTATCAGAAGTAAGTATCCATTAGTTCCCTTCGATATTTCTCCTTCTTCCATTTTTCTTCATATCATTTCATGGTTTAAGGAGGTATTTACCTTTCTCCAGGCATTTCAGGACGTATTTTCCAGCATAAATTCTGAAGAAACTATCGACGCAATTTTCCTGAATTTTTATACACATATCTGACGGCTTCGACAACATATTTTGGGTGTCGAAATAATTGAACATGTTTTCATTGAACAGATTTACCGTGCATAAAATAGCGTGTAAAAATGAATAACTTGGTTGACTGGTTGACGGGATTGAGACAATTTCAGTCGTCCAAAACCGACAACTCAATAATTTTGTTAAAACTTGTCAGTAGGGTCATGGCTGCTACCTCGGACAGTGAAAAATAATAATTTGGGCAAAAATGGCGCAAGTTCGAAAAATGACCATGCTATCCTACTCTTTGTAGAACTAACAAGTACATATTGTAAAACCGTAAAAGACGCCCGAAATGGGTACTACCGCCACATGTTCTCCGAATATGTGTCGAAAATTTCAAGTCGATCGATTGAACCAGTCGAGCAAATTCGAGAAAAACTCGTCTAGCGTTTAGTACGGAAATACTCATTGTCAGCTTGCTGGAGAACGCGTCACAAAACGCTTCGTAGCTCGCTTAACAATTCGAATCCTGCCTTCAAACGTTGCGACATGACTCTACGCAGGCTTCGGATTGAAATTAGTGAATAAAGCAAATCGATTTCTTGAATCGGAAAAGTGTAAATACCCCTCAGCTAGACTTAGTCGTTTGCTCACCTTGCCTTGACAATATAACAATGGATACGAGTTCGGGCATGTTACCGCCTACCGATAAGAATGTGATACCCATAATAGAATCGGGAATACCGATGGTATCACCCACAACGGTCATCATCCATGACACCAGGTAGGAGGATATTGCGATCCAGACGACGCACATAAGGAACGTGATCGGATACCAGCTCTTTAACTTCTTATACCTGCTGTCCGGTATGGTAACGAAGAGAATGAATCTCAGAGGCCAAGTAAAGTAGAACCATAGGTGCCAAATTGCGTCGCCTTTAGGTGCAACGAACGGCGTATCTGGAAGAAGAAGTGTCATTCTCATTATGTGACCATAAGACACCTTGCGCTTTACCAGCATTAAGGTAAGATTGGCCCATCTGGGACTCGGTCAGTTGCAGCTTTGCACGCGTAAACTGAGCCACAATAGGTTCTGCTTTCAATATTTATTCGCGGAAATCACGAAAAACGATTTAATCGGGCGTGTGGACGGTTGGCCAGATTCGAGACGCGAAATGTACATGCCGTAGAACTTGTAGCTTTTGCGTGTACGGGTTCAATCTGACCGAACTCCGGTCTGCAACGTTTCTGGCATTAACACTTTCAACGGAATTGAAACAAAAATAGGAGTATATCGATTCGACACGTATTTGTTTTTCGTTCAGACGCTGCCTTTTGTATCTTAAATTATTATTTTGTTTCAGTCGTTCATCCATTTTCGATTGCGTTGCATCCAAACGCCGTTTTTCATACGGACTGCGTTTTCATTTAGTCTACCTATTTTCTTGTAAAAAGAAACAGGAACAAGGTACCACAAGTAACTAAAGATTAAAAAAGATATGAACTCTTTACGATAAGTACGAGTATCGTCGTCAAATGTGTGCTAAACAGCATAAAATAATTTTCCTTGTACATGCAGCATCTCATATTTTTTGTTTGTTTTTAACCATTCAGTGCCACTATGTCATCATCCTTTGACGCCATATTATCGGTCCGAAGACACGGATGTAACTGACCAATTTTCACACATGACTGTCCACACGCTCAATTAAATCGACGTGTACGCGGACTGCGCAAATAAATATTGAACAGTACCTATTTCCTCAGTTCACTTGTGCAATCCTAATTAACTTCAGCGATTTTCCATCCACACGTCAGTTTTAACTGCACAAAAATGGCTGCGCAGTTAAACCTGATTTGCGGATAGAAAATCGCTGCAGTTAATTAGGATTGCACAAATAAACTTAGAAAATAGATTCTGTCGAATATTTGTTTGCGCAGTACCCGTCTTTGGCCCGACAAGATGTCGTCAACGGATGATTTTTGCGATCTCCACAAATAAATATTGAACAGAACCGATTTGCTCAGTTCACTTGTGGAAACCTAACTAACTGCAACGATTTCCATCCACACGTGAGTTTCAATTGTACAGCTATATATTTGCAGTTAAAGGGGTATTCTAGAGTGGACGCCCGTGTCGGAGACGATTTTTTGGGGACGAATTGTTCGAAAACTGCTGACCTTACGGAGTTCCTGTTTTGCAGTTTTGGAAATCGCTTTAATGAAAATTGTGAAAGTCACCGCCGGACGCGCCGGTCACGTTATGAAAAACGTCTAATGAATGACATCGTGGAGACCGCTCCCGTTGTCTGAAATAAACGATTTTTGTTTTGTTTTACTAGACGGGATTTGAGGGATGGCTAGAACTCCAAAGCAACAACGGTCATGACATTTACTTAAAGCGTGTGCAAAGCCTGCGCCCGATCAGCCAAGTACTTAATTATTGAGAAAAACATTCGACCGTTTTGACGAAAAGTGGTTCCGAGAAAAACGCATTTGAAATTTCTCATGTAGTTACGAGATCTATAATTGCGCGATCACATAAGCCTTCAGAACTTCGTGAATTTTATTAATCCTGCGTCCACATTTTTAGGACACATTTCCACTACTTCAAGCTATAAGAATGTCAGATCAAAAAAGAAATATTATCTATTCTTCGGTCACACTAGAATACCCCCTTAAATCTCTTAGATTTACAGCAACGTGTGTAGCCTGCTTTAGGCGTTTCAAAATTGTCCAGTACAACTGTGCAGTTAAATCACTAAGAATTATCGTAACCTGTAGGCATAGAAATTATATTGAAATTACGACGTCAGTATGTCTACGTGGCAATAATG
The DNA here is from genome assembly GCA_963942575.1 of Priocnemis perturbator. Taxonomy (NCBI): domain Eukaryota; kingdom Metazoa; phylum Arthropoda; class Insecta; order Hymenoptera; family Pompilidae; genus Priocnemis; species Priocnemis perturbator. Next base: position 17,802,956 of record OZ012649.1, read on the forward strand.
ACACACAATTCAGTACGCATATTCGGTTAGTTAACAGTAAAGCAGGAAAACTTGTTTAAAACTAATCATCTACGAAAACGATGAAAACAAGAAACTACTAATATCGAAATTACGACACGTATAGCGTTATATTCCTACACAGGAAACTAAGTTCAAAGAAACATTGTCAATCTAAGAATCGTGTTTATGTTTTGATTCGATTCATTGACATGTATCGTGAGCATGTTTTTACTTTGTTTTATGGGTACCATGGGTCGTGAAATAATTCCCTTCAAAAAGCAACATCTTTTGTATTATAGAAAATAAAATCCAGACTTTCACAGCTGTGAACAAATATCAAATAAATGAGCCCGTTATGTTCTATTTATACATTTACAATAGTCCCTGTACTTTGTTTATCGAGACACGGTCAAGGGCAATTATCTTTATAACCGACGCAAGAATTTTGTGCAAGTTTCATTGAAAATGAGTGGTATTTCGAAAACGTACAAAACATTCCCTTGTCAATATTACCACGGTCGATCGCGCACGATCTTTATCACAAAACGATACTTCTCATATTGCTGACATACCTGGTTCCACGTATTCTTCTACATCGTTTGTAACATTTTGCTGTTCCAATTCGATAACAGACGCTCTCTTAGCGCACTTCGATAAGCTTTTCCTGTATTCGACCACGAGCTCTCCATGGAAATATGGCTTATACAGACCGTCCGGCATTAATTCGTTCTCGCGAGTAGTAGCTGTGAATCGTTAGAAGGCTGGGATTATTCCAAAATTCAATAAATCCACTTCTCAAACTGCATGTATGCGCACGTGCAGGATTTAAGAGAAGCGCAGAAAGAACATTTAAGATAAATGCTACTATCGGACAGGTATCGGTTATATCGAGAATTGATGATTGTGTTATCGGGAATACTTGAAACGGTTATTCTGGACCTGTGTATTAGTCTCCTTAAATGACATTTTCGTATAAAAGTACATGTGTAAGCACAATAGTACGTAGGCACGTTTGCGAATATGTTTATTGATACTTGCTACCTACTATACCACAGTACAAGCAGAGTACAGCCGTATAGGTGGCAAACGAAAGAGGAGCTCGTCGATTGTCAATGGACAGTCTATTGGTAGAAATTGACGAAACTTACGTTTTTTCTCAGTAATCGTGGACTTTTTGACGCACATGTGCGCAATCTTGTCATACCATCGACAGAGCGTTTTACTGCCGAAAAGTAACGCCAGGTAGCCAGCAAACAGCACCATAAGTATCGTTGATTCATACCACGTAATTAAACCGTCCCACATAACGATAACCAAGGTACCAACTGATATCACATAAATTATACAATCTCGAGACAGTATGCTCCATTCCAACTGTATTCCCTGTCAAGAAGCACGATAAAGAAAGATCGTTAAACTCATGTTTCCAAATAAAATTGCATCGAGTCATTGTGACCGCTTGTTCGATGATACTTGTGCTGTTCGTGATGCAAAGATCTATGCAAGAACGATACCCACGATCAAATGATTCTTTATCACGAAAACTTACCGTTGCCGCCCGAGCAGAAAGATTCGGGGATTATTCATATATCTCGACTCAAGGGCATCGGTAAATGTTATATTAGACTGGCGCTTGCCAATCATTCTATAAGTTAAGATAAAGTTATCAGATCGTAGTATCTCACTGATTAAGTTAGTGGTAGTTTTGCTCCAATGTTTACCAACTATAATCGACAGTTCAAAACTCATTGGGTTTTAACGCTTTATTAAATACTTCTCGGCAGAAACGGGAAGAAGATGGAACGTGTATGGTCTATCGTCTAGCCCGATACCGCTATCAATCTTGCCGCGGACCGATAATTCCATCGTTTACTGACTCCGGCTACGGGACAAAAATTTGACGCGTAGTTCCGAATACGTCCGTAGAGCATCACACGTGTATTGGGTGGGTGGACACTGGACGGTGAACGACTCGTCATAAAGAGCGGGACCTTGCAGCGTTCAGAAACGTATTCATTTTATCTGCACGCGTTCTAACATAATCTTTATCGTTTTTCTTCGCGTATTGCTCTTCCTTATGACTTGCAAACAGGATGTGGCTTAATTATTAAGGAAAACGAACCTAGGAGTTTGACGATTATTATACGCTACTGTAGATAACTCAAACCGGGCCCGCTGTTATTTCACGCGTCGATCACAGCAAATCTGATAGAAGGTCCACACGGCCGTGTGGAATCTAAAAATACATTCCCAAGTAGTACCAAAAATAACTTATTAACCGAACCGATGGAACATGCTAGCCACTTCTCTTTATCTCTATATGCGCTGTACGGAGAACGCAAATGACACATGAGATAAAGTATAAAATCGATCGTTCGCCGCGGCAATATTATGTTATTACTTTAGCCGTCGGATTTTGAACGCGCCGGTATTCGCGCTGAGAATCAGAGAGTCTACTCACTCACATTAATTGCTGATAGCGCGCCGCACGCTGGGGTGGCGAAAGTGTTGAACACTGCTCCACCGACGACCGTGCCCACCCCGAGATCTGATTCAGTCAGAAACGTACCGACAACATTAACAAATAACTCCGGGAAGCAACTGGCCGTGGCGAGGAAGGTCGCGCCGGCGACGTCCGCACTGATGTTCAGGTCCGCACAAATGCAGTCGAGGGCCGGCAGGAGATAGTCGTTGCACACGAAGGCGGTCAGGATGAAGCAGTAGAAGCCGAAAAAGGCGTGCAATGCGACCGCTCCCTGGCGCCGCTGCTCGTACGTGAAAAGGTCCTCCGGGAAATCGTCGATTGAGTGCGCAGTGCAATTCTTCTGCTCTTTGCCGATCGCTCGTGCGCGGCTTGCATCTCGCTGGCTCGTTCCTGAAAGAAAAATTCCAATTGTTAATTGACTATGGCCGAGAAGGTGTGCTCGCAACTTCCCCGGTAAGACGTGTCAGTGTACGTACTTGCATCGTCTTGCTCTCGCTTGTCGCCGGCTACCGATATGCATGTGGCTAGAAGAAGAACGCATAGGGCAGCGGACCTGAGCCAAATATGCATAACTCAAGCGACGATCGAGGCCACCCTCTTATTGGAGAAAGAAAAGCGTTTACGTGTTCAGAACCGCGGCGAGCCCATCTGTCGCGTAACTTCTTAAAGGATGTAGGCTAAACTGCTACTTGGACAACAGCTTCGGCATTTATGATAAATTCAGCCGATTACGGACTGACCTTCCTCCCTCCCGACGTCTGTGCCGAGTTTCCGCGCACGCTTTTTATCACCTTCTCTACACGTCAAGTACTGCAAAATGCGATAAACCGCTCCTGTCAGAAAGCGTACGGCGGACGGCGGACGGCGGACGGCGGACGGCCTGATCATCAGTGCCATTTACGTTAAGATTGTCAGGTATAAGCTTATTTCGTTGTAGAAACAATGTCCGCCGTCGCGGCCTACAGGAATCGTTTGCTGAGCTGCCAATTTTGTCCGGCGCAAACGAGGACGTATTGGTAAGCATTGGTCAGAAGTAAATTGGACGATTGGATTGAAATCTTGAGAATGCGTTGATTTGGGTAGCGGTATTAATGTAATAATGTGTCAGACAGTGTTACCAATTAGTATTTTTTATGCATTCATAAAACCTCGCTTCATTTCGAGTGATATACACCGGTACTGTAGATCAAGAATGGAGGAATGGTTTTAGTGAGCCGTAATCTTGCACGTGGAATGTAATCAGTGTGTAATTGTGCTTCTTGATAACGTGTCGAATTTATATAATACACTCATTGTAATCAAATTTGATGCAATTCAAATCACAAGTATTCGTTCACAAGGGAACCGTATCAATCAAAGTGGCTTAAACGACATTGAAAACACCTATTGATAGAATGCTCCACGTCAAGCCCCTAACATATTAGATATATCAACCTACTCAACAGTTCGAAGATTATAGTATTATCATTTAAAATAATAATCATTTTGAAACGTGTAAATGTAATATTGTCTACAGTATACACATTTAAGCACAGATTTTTGCACTTACGCCATTTCTTTATATCATTATGAATGAAGTACCTATACAGACGAATATTTGAAATAAATATATAAAGCCCGATTTATGTAAAGATAATTTATGTCATGCTTTAAATTATAACAATAAATATAGATGAGTGGTGTAATTCATTTCTTGATTCTTGAACTGAACTAAACGATCCCATTGAACAATAAATAATTCCAGAGAAATACGCTACTAACGAGGTGTCAACAGAAATAATATTATTTCGGCGCCAAGTGTTATGAAACGAGTGTAAAATTAAATGTCAAAAATAAAGTTCATCGTACAATAACAGTATTATATCTATAATACAAACTCGCACCACTTAGAATAATGGTTCAAAACCAGTTCTACGTATATCTTTGCAAAGAAAGTGAACAGTATATTGAATGGTAGCAATAATTATCGAATATTAGATGAAGGAACGTTGTACGGTTCAACATTATTGCAACATACTCGTTGCCATTAAGTTCCCTTGTTTATATTGCACATATTATAGCAGTTTTTCATTATTGTAGTATTATAAATTACCCCTGCAATTACTAAGCTTTCTTTTCGCTAATTGTACTAAGATAATACTTAAAAAAAAAACTATTCAAAAAACAAACTAGATACAATATATAAACACTATTCTTCAAATGCCTATTCGAGATGCGGTCGTGAACGAAGGTGTATAAATCGGTGAATAAACATATACGATACGTGAGAGGACCACAAACACACACAAATAGTTTTCAACGATTTCCGCGCAATATCAATGAAGTGGTTGATAAAAGTAAAGAATGTGATTAACTATGTTGATGTACATCCGTCGTCATATCAGTTAATACATCGTGATTTTACCACGTAGCCAAGTAATTATGTGTGACACGGGGGCTATACAGCACATGATCACAATACTACTATTGTGTACGGTCGACATACAGAATATCAGGCAAGGTAAACATGTAATAATTCTTTAAAATACTTCACGCAGTTCCCTGTTTTGTCGCAACACAGCTCACAAATATTTTCAATTGAATAAACATCGGTATATGTTAGAATCAATAATAATTATTTTAGAACGAGCACCAAACACTGCAGCTGATTAAGAGCAATTTAAAGGTTGATACATAGTTCATGACGCGTGTACCAAAATTGTCTGGTACGGGAAAATGAAAAAATCCCCTTTTTTTCTCTCCTTGCCTTTCGTAATAATAAATCATTTACTACCAACACAGGGTAAGTCTTGAGGGAAGTGGTTCCGAGAAAAACTTGTTTAAAGTTCCGCATGCAGTTACGACGGCGTGGTCTGGTTCTGGTGTGGTCCGAGCACCGCACACCTAGGTGCGATGTGCGATTCGGGGCCGGAGCCGGGGCCGTCGGCCTCACCCCCAGCCGATTGCCGTTGTCATGGTAACGGACGACGTTTCATATTCTTTCACATGACTAACGCGATGCGACAGCAAGGACAGAATTACTTGTAACTGGTGGAGGTGGCAGTAGCCGTGTGAAGGGCCCCACTGGACCCCACCCGTGGATCACACTGATTGTGAGTTACGAGATGTTATAATGATACGTCACATGCATGAACCTTCATAACTTCGTCAATTTTATGAATTTTGCTTCTAGGTTTTTGCGACATCAAACTATAAGATTTGGAGATGAAAAAAATAGAATTTATTTATCGGTCACACTAGAATACTCCCTTAAGAAAATCCTAACCATAGCCATCGGACCACATCCAAGCCGTTACAAAAGATTTTATCTGGCTCGGATCAATTAAAAAATATATTTGAATAATGTAATTGTTTTACAGTTTTACGTGTTGCGACCGTATCTAATGATGATCTCTCTTGTGGCCTGGTTTACTTCGGTCAATGGTATGAAAAAGTAAAAACACGAACTGTAGCTTTGTTTTACCGTAGAAAAGATTCCACCCCAAGTACACATGAATAATTCTTTACGTTCGATAGTTTATGATCGACATTTATTAATGTATAAAAAGAGCATGTCAACATATTTACAGGAGCCTGAAAAGAAACTGCAACAATACAAAACAAGTACAACCTAGGAAGTTAAGACTAACATTCATTCAACTTCAACTTTTTAAAAGTTAAAAGTATGAAATACGTCTTCTATAATTTCATCATAGCTTTCAGTTTAATGGTTCTCTTCTCTTTTACAATTTCGTACATTTTTTATAAATGTCATGTTTTATATATAATTTACGAGTCCATTATAAATAAATAACTTACCACTGATCGTATACTGTTCATGTTTATAAACCAATGTTTTATTATTAATTGCTATTCAATAGCATGTGGAAATACAATTCAGAAAAAAAATTATAAAATTTGAACTAAATGTTATATTGAAATATAGTTTGTTTTGTCTCTAATTTATTCTTTTATTTAATATATGATTTATATCTACACTATGTTAATATATGAATTGTGCGTGTACACATTATAAAATAGTTTTATTCTTTAAACAATATTTTTGTTTGTCATATCTGCACTGACTATAATCTGGTTTATACAATAGTACCATCATCAAAAGTATGGCTAAAGGGGAGGCAGATGTTTTATTCACATATATATATATCAGCATACGGAATGGATGTTTGTCATATAAACTTATCTATGGTTCTGACATACTGTTGTACTCTTTCACTAATACCTATAACTAATTGATATACATATGAACATATAAATATACGCATGATAAAATAATTCTATTTATTTTTATATGCATCACAGCATGCTTGTGCCATAAGGAGTTGAATTGATGATACAGTGAAAAAAATGTCCGTACAAAATGAAAGCAAAATTATCTTGCTTCAAATAAAATCATAAAAAAATGTAGTGTCGGTATTTTCATATTGCTCCAGATCTTATTAATTGCTTGAATTTATCACACAGGTTTACATTTCTCAGACCGAATATAAAATATAGTTACGCCATACAGTGCAATGATAATACATAAGTATGTTTTAAAATGCTTACATATTCATGTATGTTTGACACTGTACCAGATCTTATTGTTGTGCTACACATGAATCTTCCCTGACAATATTATGCTTTCAGCATAACAGGCACATGTTCTTTTTCATCAGTGATATACCTTAAGACACATAGATTCTTGAATTGATACTTAAAATTAATAAAAGGTATGGAAGATGATAGTTTCATTTTCTAATGTCTTTCTTGGCAATTTTATCTTTACCGTACATAGCATCTAAAAACAATCCAGAAAATACTACAATTGTACTTATCCATTGTCTAGGAGAAAGGCTATTACCAAAAATTAATATAGATCCTAAAACGGTAAAGAACTTCCTTGTAGTAGTTATAATGGAACACGGTAACGGACCAAAGTCTGCTACAGTTAAAAATATGAAATACTGGCCAAACGCCCCTGCCAAAGAAAATGATACTACATGCCAAATGGTAAAGGGGTACCTTTGCAAAAACTTTATAAATTCAAACAGTTCTCCAGACGCAAGAATTACAATTCCACTAAACACAACTGACCAAACGTTCATGTTCAGCATCATATGACCAGATTTTGACTTGTGCTCTCCTATCATTCTTTCTTGTACAGCACTAGTTAATCCATCCATTATGAGTGATAACAACAATAATACTTCACCAAACCAAGTTTGTCCTTCTATTTGCTTACCAGAGACATTGCCACTTTTAAACATGAAAAGAGCAACGCCTATTACAATTAAAAAGATGAAAAGATATTTTCTAACTGGATATACCTGCAATGCATAATGAATTATTTTTGCATGATAATTTAATGAATATCGAATAATTAGACATAAATGTATATGAAACAATAGATAGACCAAACAAAAATGACAGACATACAATACACGTGGAAGAAGCAACGTAGAAGAACTTTATATCATCAATACACATGATTTATCGGAATATTATTTATGTACTTTTGTAAAGGAATTTAAGTAACTTTTGCCCCATGCATGCCTTCTTACACTGCTTGCTCTCTGTATATTGCATTCCCAAGGACTACTCTTACTCGGCACAGCAGTTCATTAATTTATGTAATTTAGTTAAGTTAATTTATATTAACTAATAATAATTGAAGTAAATAACATGCCAACCCACATGTCCATGAAAAATAAAATGGTAATACCTTGTTTCCAAGCAATACTCCTAGTATCATGACAGGTATTGGTTTGCCAGCTTTGCCAATAACTTGTGTAGGGTAGCTCACAAATTGTAAAGCCATATTACTGCAAACCATACCAAGAAGATACGTAAGGGCTGAAGTTGCATAGTATATTGTTGGCGTCGTATCTTCCCCTTGTTTCATGACTGTAAGCAAGATGCCCTTTGCAAAAATATAATTAACCAAGCACTGAAAAAAGACCAGTGCGAACGTATAGGTAAATTTCTCTTCATTTTTATCGTCGCCGTACTGTCCTCTTGTTATTTTCTCTTGTAACATGCCGAAATAAAAGTAGCATACAAATATGCCGGCGGCGCATACTAAAAACTTCGATCGCTTGTTGCTCATCATTTTTCACCATTTATGATACGTGACCGAAATAAACTGAGCAAAACATTCGATTGTAATCGTCCACTCAGCACGTTGCATTCTACGTGGCACACAGAACAGAATGGTGCGATGAAACTGGATGAAACTAACAGTATTCAATTGACACGCCGCTCTCATATCTCAATGACGTTACCTTAAGCCAATTCTCATAAATTCGATAAGGTTTAAGCCGTAATTACACCACCGTGCATTCAAAGAAAAGTTTATCATTGTTTACGATTACAATTGTAAACATGCTGGATTCTTTCGTCAATCGCGATCACATTGTTGATACTTTGCTAAATTAAGATCAAATTAGATTTGCAGAGGCAGTGATGACTGATGACAGACGACAGACGGTGCCGACAGTGGTCGTGATTGGTCGTGGTGCGAGCGATCTTCGAGCCAGCACTGGCCAGCACCAGTGATAGCAGATCTGGCACGAAAACACCGTTGGTGTTTTTTGGGTGGGGGAAACCTCGGCAAGTGTGCGTGCGTGTCCGTGAGAGCTGCGCGCGTCGTTTCTCGCCGAATCCCGCTCGGCTTTGAGAGAAGGACGGAACCATGCTGCGTCCTCTTTCAACCAGCAACGCGCGTTGCGTCTTTGTTCGACATGCAGTCGCGGCGTCGCGTCTTCGTTCCGCACACAGGCCGGTGACAGTGGTGCCAGATTTCGCATAAGGCATCGCACGTACCATTGCGTTCTTTCAACCGGAAGGCAAATCGGGCACCACCGCCGTGAGCAGAGCGCGATCCAGAGAAAAGTGAATCGAGGAGAGTTTGGGATTGACTCGTCGTACTCATCGTCGCTCGTCGACGCGGTTTTTGTTCGTTCGTTCGCGCCTAGCCATGGTTCAATTTTTTTTCACAGAATAATTTGTTTTTTTAATTATTCATCACACGGCATCAAACAATATTCATTTAAAAATATTTTATTACTTACTACGGATAGTTTTTAATATTTTGTCAGCGGAATAGATGTGTCGTATTGGTTTATAATAGATATGGGCAAAATATATATTTCATAAATTTTGGTTTCAGTAACATTAATCTTTCTGTGGTAGTAATAAATGAGAAAGTATATAATAAATGTCAATTATTGCGTATTATGCATTAACCGTGAAACAAGTAATAGGAGCACTTCTTGCACTAGAACATTCTGAGGGATCGTACTAACACGCGATTTTAACACACGACAGCGTACGTCAGGAAGAATTTGCTTGACACGACGCGACGACGGTGCGAATGTTTTTATGAGTTGTTCTCTATGATTTGTTCTGCATGATTTCTTTTCTAAATAGAAGGTGATCAAATTGTGTATATATTCTAACAGTTCTCAGCAAGTCCCATCACATTGATTTGAAACGTTTTTCTTACTTCGCACGTTTAGTTTAAGAACGCTCTCCCCATTTCGTGAAAGAAAAAGTTGTTCGGTTCAAAGGCAATTCACCGTTCATACTGTAATCCATATGTACGTCCATTGTCGCATTCTGCCCACGAAATGTCGCAACGTGCGTATTGTCAAAGAAGGCATGATAAAACAGGACAATAATAACAAAATCCCTGTGAATTGAAAACCGAAACTTTCATTGTGCCGCTCCCGACCGACCGCGGGTCGCAGTTGGACTAATTGAAATATCTGAAAAGTCTAACCATTCTTAGCACGTATTTCACGTACGTACTAGAAATAATTCCCCCGGAACTGTAACCGACTTTTCCAATGTCATTTATTCATCATTATGTACGATACGTATTACATTTAAATGCACATGTACAGGGTGCACAGGTTGTGATAGTCAGCTTTGTTCCTGTAAACGGTAAGTATTACACAAAATTATACAGGAAAGGGTTCGATGGGTTCGTAATATCTATATTCTACGAGACTTCATTCAATTCGAAAGTGCAACGCCGCACCCGACAACAGAGCCGGATTAAGGGCGAGGCGAATGAGGCTCTTGCCTCAAGTTTAAAATACAAGGGGCGCAAAAATGTCGTTCTGTTAAGTATAAGAGTTGCGTGAGCGCTTAACAAAACGAAAGAAATATAGCAACATTATCAATCTATGTAAAACTATCAATTATGAGTCAGTAATTGATGAATTTGCTTCAGTTAAAGCAAGGAAAGTGCAATTTTAAATATTGGACCCGTTAGAATAAAAAATTATGAAGTTAATGTTGTGTTTTGAAATTTAATCAATTTTAATATTATTCTTTTTTAAATTGTTCTATTTGCTTAGTTATAGGGAAACATTTAGCAAATGGGGGCGCATATTTGGCCTTTTGCCTCAAGGGTTTAAGGCCCTAGATCCGGCTCTGCCCGACGAATGCAAATGCGTATGTAAGGTTTCTGTTTATAAAATTTAAGATACGTGGACTTCCACGCCACCCATGAGGTGCCACGACTAGCGCGTTCGGTTTTTTAACGTGGACCGTCGCCTATAGCCCTATTGTACCACATTTTATGATAATCATACAGCGTGCGGTAATACCTCTGTCCACTTTGAACGACGGAGATATTCAAGGTGGACAGAGTTATTGCCCCACGCTGTAGAAGTAAGGGTTAGAAAAGAAATGAGAGCATTTTTGTGTGGTGGCGCCAGCGGCGGGGGGGGGGGCGCCACACAAAAATACAATGTCAACATTAATATGAAATAAAATTAAAAAAAAAAAAAAAAAATTCCTCTCATTTCTTTTCTAACCCTTAATTCTACAGCGTGGGGCAATAACTCTGTCCACCTTGAATATCTCCGTCATTCAAAGTGGACAGAGGTATTGCCGCACGCTGTATGATTATCATAAAATGTGGTACAATAGGGCTATAGGCGACGGTCCACGTTAAAAAACCGAACGCGCTAGTCGTGGCACCTCATGGGTGGCGTGGAAGTCCACGTATCTTAAATTTTATAAACAGAAACCTTACATCAGGCCTGGGCATCTTGTGGCCCCCGAGCCACACACGGACAGCACACAGTCGCACATGTTCCCTTGGCCCCGCTCGCCACCGCGGTCTCGCCGGCGGAGAACTGCCCCCTCTATGCCTACTGCTCAGAAATCTAGCTACGTCCTCGATGTTCGACTGTGCCGCCTCATTGTAAATATTACAGGAGAGGGGGCAGTTCTCCGCCGGCGAGACCGCGGAGGCGAGCGGGGGGCCGAGGGAACATGTGCGACTGTGTGCGGCCTGTCTGTGGCTCGGGGGCCACAAGTTGCCCAGGCCTGCCTTACATACGCATTTGCATTTGTCGGGTGCGGCGTTGCACTTTCGAATTGAATGAAGTCTCGTAGAATATAGATATTACGAACCCATCGAACCCTTTCCTGTATAATTTTGTGTAATACTTACCGTTTACTGGAACAAAGCTGACTATCACAACCTGTGCACCCTGTACATATGCATTTAAATGTAATACATATCGTACATAATGATGAATAAATGACATTGGAAAAGTCGGTTACAGTTCCGGGGGAATCATTTCTAGTACGTACGTGAAATACGTGCTAAGAATGGTTAGACTTTTCAGATATTTCAATTAGTCCAACTGCGACCCGCGGTCGGTCGGGAGCGGCACAATGAAAGTTTCGGTTTTCAATTCACAGGGATTTCGTTATTATTGTCGTGTTTTATCATGCCTTCTTTGACAATACGCACGTTGCGACATTTCGTGGGCAGAATGCGACAATGGACGTACATATGGATTACAGTATGAACGGTGAATTACTTTCAACCGAAAAACTTTTTCTTTCACGAAATGGGGAGAGCGTTCTTAAACTAAACGTGCGAAGTAAGAAAAACGTTTCAAATCTATGTGATGGTACTTGCTGAGAACTGTTAGAATATATACACAATTTGATCACTTTCTATTTAGAAAAGAAATCATGCAGAACAAATCATAGAGAACAACTCATAAAAACATTCGCACCGTCGTCGCGTCGTGTCAAGCAAATTCTTCCTGACGTACGCTGTCGTGTGTTAAAATCGCGTGTTAGTACGATCCCTCAGAACGTTCTAGTGCAAGAAGTGCTCCTATTACTTGTTTCACGGTTAATGCATAATACGCAATAATTGACATTTATTATATACTTTCTCATTTATTACTACCACAGAAAGATTAATGTTACTGAAACCAAAATTTATGAAATATATATTTTGCCCATATCTATTATAAACCGATACGACACATCTATTCCGCTGACAAAATATTAAAAACTATCCGTAGTAAGTAATAAAATATTTTTAAATGAATATCGTTTGATGCCGTGTGATGAATAATTAAAAAAACAAATTATTCTGTGAAAAAAAATTGAACCATGGCTAGGCGCGAACGAACGAACAAAAACCGCGTCGACGAGCGACGATGAGTACGACGAGTCAATCCCAAACTCTCCTCGATTCACTTTTCTCTGGATCGCGCTCTGCTCACAGCGGTGGTGCCCGATTTGCCTTCCGGCTGAAAGAACGCAATGGTACGTGCGATGCCTTATGCGAAATCTGGCACCACTGTCACCGGCCTGTGTGCGGAACGAAGACGCGACGCCGCGACTGCATGTCGAACAAAGACGCAACGCGCGTTGCTGGTTGAAAGAGGACGCAGCATGGTTCCGTCCTTCTCTCAAAGCCGAGCGCGATTCGGCGAGAAACGACGCGCGCAGCTCTCACGGACACGCACGCACACTTGCCGAGGTTTCCCCCACCCAAAAAACACCAACGGTGTTTTCGTGCCAGATCTGCTATCACTGGCCAGCACTGCCAGCAGCAGCGAGCAGTGGCCAGTGGCGGCCTGGCGCCTAGGGTGCGTGCGTGCCTGTCAGTGGCTGTGTGCGATGCGCGCGCAGCTTAGTCGCATCTCGTGGTGTAAAGGACGGAGACGGAATTATTTTCCGTCTACTTTCTGGTTCTGTCTCCTTTCCACCAACATCGCGCGTTCCGGCTTTGTGCACCTTGGTGCAGTGTTGCGCCTGGCTGCGCTTTCTTGCGCATGCGCATGAAATTCTGTTTAAGTTACATGCTAAAATTCATGAAAAAGAGGTCCTGTTTGGCCCCTCCGCTCAGATATCATTTATACCAAATTTTGTTGGGGTCCGCAATAGGCCATACTGCATGCTTCGTCCCTACATTTTTCCTAAATTGCACTGCGCATGCCGCAGAAAGCGCAGCCAGGCGCAACCAGGCGCAACACTGCCTTGGTGCACGTGCTGGCACGTGCGATAGCGAGTCTGAAATGGTCTGAAATGCTTGCTCCGTCCTCTTATTCCTATGTCCATGGTTCATGTCCTTTCAAATTTCCTTCTGCTTGTCAGTGATTACAACTGATTACAACCAGTGTTATAACCTTACTACTTAGTACTTTTCTACCGTATTTGAATGTGATGACATTCATATTTTATATGCAGATGTTTGAGCATTATATACCAAAGCTTCTTTATTAAAGTTGCAAGCAGTTTGACAAGAACATTATAATGGCATTTAAAGTACGTTCGATTGTTCAGCTCTATTATCTATTAATCCTTCAATTCCTTTATTGGTATGTAATGGGTACTATCGATGTATCAGAACCTATTAAAACTTCGGGCTGTGGACACAGTCTGAATAGGGCAAAAGACGTAAGCGATGCAGTTACGGAATTTTGTCGGAGTGATGAAACAATTATCAATGTACAAAACATTTATAGTGATAACTACCAAGATATGGTAATAATCAGCGAAGACACATTTTCAATTGGAACAAACAATCCTATTTTTGTAGCGGACGGTGAAGGTCCAAAGCGAGAAGTAAAGTTGAATAAATTTTATATTGACAAATATGAAGTAAGCAATCATGATTTTGCCACCTTCGTAAGGTCTACTGACTATAAGACACAAGCTGAAATATTTGGAGATTCCTTCATTTTTGAAGGTCTCTTACATGATGATGTAAAGGCAACAATCAAAGAAGCTGTTGCACAGGCCCCTTGGTGGCTACCTGTCAAACATGCAAGTTGGAATCATCCAGAAGGTCCTAGCACAGACATAACACGTAAGGCTGACTTTTATTCACGTTCACATTTAGAGTCTCAGATCATCAATTTTTTCTTCAGATAGAATGGATCACCCAGTCATTCATGTTTCTTGGAACGATGCGGTAGCGTATTGCAAGTGGAAGCATAAAAGACTGCCTACTGAAGCTGAGTGGGAAGTTGCGTGCCGTGGTGGATTGAATGATAGATTATATCCTTGGGGCAACAAATTGACACCTAATAACGAGTTTAGGTATATTAAATAATATTGAAAAATATTTAGTCCGTTGGTGACAATGTAACCTGCACATTTGGTTAATCATATATTCGTAATAGAACCAATATTTGGCAAGGAGAATTTCCAAGTAACAATACCCAAGATGATGGGTACCTGGGTACTGCTCCAGTTACTGTGTTTCCTCCAAATAAATATGGAGTGCACAATATGGTAGGAAATGTTTGGGAGTGGACATCAGATTGGTGGACAGTCTATCATTCACAAGATAAACAGATAAATCCAGTAACTACCCAATTAAAATATCATACCCAAAATACAATCAAATCTTTTGTTAGAATGCTGTTATATGAAATATTTGTTAATTGTTGTAGACCGGTCCACAAGCGGGTACAGAAAAAGTGAAGAAAGGTGGGTCTTACCTATGCCACAAAGATTATTGCTTTAGATACCGCTGTGCTGCACGCAGTCAAAATACACCTGATACAACAGCAGGAAACCTTGGCTTTCGATGTGCTAGATCTGCATAATTATAACATTCAAACAGTTTAACTGAATGTAAGCAGGAAAGAGAAAAAGCGTAAGTCATAGGTGGAAGAATGTATAAACAAATGATACTGCATTTATTGAATGGGACGCATAAATTGTTACAAATAAATATCGCCAAACTAGACTCTAGAAACCAAATAGAAATGGCTTAAAATATTTTGTGTTACAGCCAGATATTATGTGATATTTTATATGGTTTACCCTGTATAAGTAGTATAGCAATAGTTCCATGATAACAAAGGTTCTTTTAAGTTATAATAAAATTTCTTATCCCTTTCCAAGAAATGTCCGAGAATTGTAATTAAATATAAATGAAGATTCAGAAATCTGATAATATAATCAGTTAACGATGACCTTTCATACTTTTTTTATCTTTTACAGAAGAAAGAAATTGCTAAGATGATTTCAACTGAGACAAAATGTTCAAATAAACGTTTTTAATATTTCATTGTCACTGCAAAACAATTTTTAAAAGATAAAATGGGAAACAAGGTATCGGACTGCAAAACTGAATATCTGGAGAACAAAAGAGCGAAAAGGTTGATTCAATATAGCTGAGGAACAACTTTCACTGACCCAATAAACATAGACGGTGTGTCACTTGAAGCATTGCACAACACAATCTTTCAAACGTGAATGAAATTCTATTAAATTTCCCGAGATATAACATGAATTTATGCGATATGTGTCATTAAAAATGGTCTTACATGTAGCAGTTGAAATAGATCCAGGTTTTGATACAAATTTGTAGTAATGAAGAAAATGTGACATTTGATTTAGAATAATGAAACTACCAGGCATCCTTTAAATTACGCAACTACTTTTTAGTTTCGTGCATATCGTTTGAATCAAATGATAAAACAAAAGTTTCGATTATCTGATAAAAACCAACGCATCATGCGGCTTGTGGACTGACCGCAACACGTACTCATCTGAAACTAAAACAGTCATTGAATCAAATCATTTTTTCCCCAACGATTTCATCCTGGCACCGTCTCCAGGCAGGGGAACCAACAGGAAATCGAATCAATTGCTTTACTTTTATTTACTTATGCACAAAATACTGCAAAATCGTTCTCTCAACACAGTCTGTGTCTGTTTAAATAAAAACGACAAACTTTGAAGTCGTCGTCAGCGAACATCCTGTGGTTTAGATCTCTCCGTAAAAAGTTATGTTTTTAAATCAAAATTTCGTATGGTTTAATGCAGTTATAAAGTCGCGATTAATTATTTAAGTTATGCCATCGCTTACCATTACATACTTTCATTCGTAGTACTTAGAATTGTAAATTAAAATTGCGGACAAATAGTGTGCGCAGTTATTAAATCTGTGAACATATTTATCGCACTACATCACTCGACTGAACGATGCATCTTAAGAGCGCACAAATAATAAACGATCAACCTTGCCAGCACATGGTGTAGTAGGTTCGATAAACATTATTGTGCCATGGCGTATGTGGTAAAAAATTCTCTATTAATGCCTGACATATTCTTTCTTCTTGTTACATTAAACAATTGTGTCTGCAATGCTACAAACAAAAGCAGAACATTTATGAGTAATGAAAGTAGTAAAAAATTGCGAAGGTATTAAATTGTGTTACAATTATAGCAGGCATTTAGCATGGGACTTTCTTTACAAGAATCCGTCGCGGACGTATTCACCGTAAGAAATTGTCGGTCGTTCGGATCATATTCCTTTGTCGAAAGGAGAATATCGTTCAATGTACTCCCGAATAATTTGCAAACTGCTTTCAAGAATAGATTACGTTACACTGTACGTCCTAACGGGAGTTCAGGGAACAAGTACGTAAACAAGCGAGTGTATGTTGTAACGTTCGAAAGTGCGCACAGCGGTGAAAGTAAAACGGAACTCGATGAAAAGAAAGCGAAGCTTTCCGTGACGCGAAGCCGTTTTAATTGTTTTCTTCTTCGCCGCTTTTGACGCTAACGAAACTGATTCGCATGTTGTACGTAGCGCGCAAACATTTTTTTTGGACGGGTTCTTACCGCTCATATGGGCTCATTCAATAATTAAATAAGAATCTGTAAGTGGCAAAACTTTGTACGGAATAATAAATACTATTATACGGTAAAAGTAAAGGGAAAGTAAGTATAGATAGTAGGGCGTAGGGCAGGTTAGATATAATGTGCATATGGAGGATGAGTTTGTTTTGTAAGTCAAGTACATTTCATGACTGAAGAGGCTGAAATTAATAATAATATGACAAGCACCTCGTAAATTTCCATCGACTGTATTAAATTATATGACATTGTTATTATAATACCTAACATGTGCGTACGTACAGGGCAAGCTGACATCCAAGATGTTGCTGGTCATTGTACTGTTTTTCAATAATTTGTTTATCAAAAATCATTTTACAAAGTTTGATAAAATAATGTCCAGCAAACACCACTTATTAAAGATCGTTTGCTATTGCAATAATTTGTTTTATTTGTAATGAAAGTATGTCACATGTAATGTACAGGGTTATCATGTAACTGGTGGTATAATCAGAAAATTGATATTCTACGTTAAAATAAAAAAACAAGATGAAAATGTGAATTAAATTTTGTTCACATGTGCCTTAGTTTACGAGAAAATTTATTTTTAATATTTCCTCAGTTCTATGCCGCACATACAATAGTTTTGAAAAAATGAAAACTATCTACATATATGGCGATTGTCGAAAAAAAGGAAAATCAAAAAGCAAGATAAACTTCGGCGTACGGCACTTTGTTCGAAAAATACGAACTTTAATACGTAATTGTGAGCAGGGTTTTTTGTCTTTTTTTCTTTTTATATAGTATCTTAGTTATCTTATACTGTGTATTAGTGTTGTTAGACGTAGGTGGGTTCGCCTAGCATTTTGGTAGAAAGAATGTGGTCAGCAAACGTATGTATGAAATTACACGCTTAATTGTCGTATTTCATGTATTAAACAGTTCAATGGCGTAGCGCGTTAGACAATCTGTCGAACAACATACAAACTTTCTTTTTCAAGTCGAGAAAACTAATGTACCATATTCAAAGAATGATGTGCCAACGATCAAAAGCATTCTAATGAATGTCAGACAAAATTACAGGGCAATGAGACTTTTTCAAAATGAGCAACCATTATAACAAGGTGTCGAAGAACTAATTTTGACCCTTCGGTAGTTCGAGCCTTAACGTATCGTCGGTGGCGGAGAAAGAAAGGTGAAGCTTCTTATGTAGGTGAACGTTCTCAAAGAAAACTGTTGAGAGAGAGAAGAGGCATGTACGTGATGCCGATCCCTTCTCTTTAAATTGATCAACCGACTAAGCAACCAGGTTACTTCAGTTTGCGTTAGCGGACGGCTAACCGTGATCTCTCTTCCTTTCTCCTTTTTTCGGTCCCCAGTCTTCTCATATGTCCTCTCTCTCTCGGCCAGTCGTCTTCACTCTCTCTGTCATTCTCCGTTCTTAAACACTGAGTTTGCCACTAACCTCTGGGCGCGATTCATTACCACTCCACGATTTACTGTGCTCCTGAACGGCGGCAAAGTTACACCTGCTTCTTTATAAAACGCGGTAAGATAAATTTGAAATTAAAGCGAGCCGATGTTTGCATATATATATATATATATATATTGTTTATTTGACAAAGTGTTCTTGTACGTGTAAGATTTCCTTATTACGAGGCATGACATCTTTCTGGTGAATACGAAAGGAAAAAGTGAAATCAGTGATCTATCAGTTTTTTAATCAATAATGTCATGGAATAAATTGTTCTCCTTCGTGAATCAACTAAACATACACCGCATAAGTGATGAACGAGGAAGTTGAATGAACAATTGCGAGTAAATACAGTTAAGTGTTAGAACGGTGTTTGTAGAAAATTTCGAAACTGGCTGCGCTGGATAGCAATAGACGGACATATTTCAAGTAACGTTTGTTCAACTTCCCACAGTTCCGTCTGTTTTTTGAATCGAAAATGAAATACAGATATTTTCTAACATGTGCCGGTGATTATAAAAGTGATCAAAGTAAAAAATCTGAGAAATTGGGAGTTTTACTGATTCTGTAATGTAAATCGATGCAACAAAAGGTAAGTGCAAAATTGAAATTTCTAAATATTATTTGGCTTTTATCGCTTTTACGGTCACTGTTACATAGTACTTATCTAGTAAAAATTCGTCCTTAATACGAAATGTACATTGTCCTTTTTGTTACGCGTAACAAAAAAACCTCGTTAAAAATCGCGTCATGTGATATATAAGGTACACGAGCTGTGCAGACGAAAATCGTTGCTTCAACAAGTAAGTTGCAAGGAAGAAAGCGAAAGAGCAGGAATGGGAACATGCCTATATACGCTCGGCGATAGGCTCGATACGTTGATGCAAAACTCATCAGAAACGCTAGCTCACATTTCCTGCACTACCACTATAGTTGTACTTTCATTCCATCTCATATACAGCTATATGTTGTTAGCACATCTGTCGTATTACCATTATGCTGCATCTACAATATTATACTTACTACACATGTTAAGGGGCGCGTCTACTGTAGCGGAAAGTAAGAATTCAATTCTTTTTGTTTCTGGTTCGAAAAAGCATGGCCTTGAAAATATCTTCCCAAAAAATGTTGATAAAATTCAGAAAAATTACTGTGAAGGAAAGCAAGGTAGACAAGCGACAAAATGTTATACGTGGCACCACAGCGACATTGTAAAATTCCTTTACAACATAATTATATATGGTACATTCTAGGGGATGGAAAAATCATAATCATTTCACCGGAAAATTGAGGAAATTTTGTTTTAATCTCATAAACAATTTTGAATGTCAGAATGGATATTTCGGACGAAGAGATATTCTGATATACTGCAAAGTTCACAGCGCATGAAACTGCTTCTAAAAATGCGTATTTGAGTCTTAGAGTAAATAAAACTACTCATTGTCAGTCACAAAGTGCAGAGTCGTGGAAGTTACATTACCTTACAGACGCACTCAGATACGGCTCTCTTTTCTTCTGCCGTAGAAGTCTGCTGCGCGCTGCCGTATGCATGTACGGTTGGACATGACGTGGTTCGTAAATAGGTCGCATAATAATGCGTTGGTTTTTTCCTAGGAAGCATCGGACTATTCAAAATATTAATTTTTTCTTTTCACAAACAGTTAGCATTTCTTTGGCTCTCAAGTTCGACCTAGAACCTAGAACTGTGAATTGAAATTCAACTTCCTTGTACAAGCTTATATTTGAAGAGGATTTTTACTTCTGTCCCCAAACAATAGCTCCCACATATTGTTTAAAGCGAAAAAATTAAAAAATTATACTTCAAAATTGTTAATTAAGCAGACAATGTCCGGAACAAAAATAGTTAGGACGTTTATGCAAATTAACTGCTCAAAGGGCACTATTTTTCGGCCTGTTTTACTAGACCAAACCGTTAATAATACATGCTAATCGGAATATTGCATTTAAAATATTTCTTATTGTTTGTGGAATGACGAATAAATAATAATGGCTAAACGTAAAAAAAATTAAGTATGACCACCAACTGTCAGAAAAGTAAATGAATACAAATTTGTTTAATTTTTTGGTTCATTTTCTTCTCTATTTTTCATCTACCTTGAAACTTTGCCAAACACGTTGACGAAGATACATGTAAAACTACATACTTATTACGTACTAGATATAAGTCAGCGATACAAATTTTATACAGGACTAATGTGATTCGAAATTCTATTTCAGTTCTCCCCTGGTATCTTCGAAGAAACAATGGGCATGGACGAGATAAAACAACAAAAGTATCAATGCACACTAAGTTCTGACATTCAAAACACGGCCAAAGCCGAGTTAAGGGAAGATAATAATACTAGGGAACAAGCTCTCAATGAATTCTATCAGTGGATTGTTAAGCATCCGTCTATCAAGCGTTGCAGGACAGATCCAATCTTTCTCTTACGATTTCTGCGCACGAAAAAGTTTAGTGTGCCACTCGCGCAAGAGATGCTGGAACGATATCTGACCATACGGCAGCTTTATCCAAATTGGTTTCAGAATCTTGATATAAACGATCCTGGCATAGAACAAATTATAGACAACGGTTACTTAGTTCCTTTGCCACAACGCGATGAACACGGCCGGCAAGTTATACTCTCCTGTGCAGGTAATTACACGTTACTCTACTCACAGTCGCATTACATATTCTGGCTAATAGCCAAATCCAGCGGCTATGTATTTATAGAAATACCTTATTAATATGATGTCTTATATGTTTTCGTTTAAGGACGTTTTGATCCATACAAATACACGTCAGCTCAGATGGCTCGTGCACACAGTCTGGTTGTGGAATCATTAATGGACGACGAAGAGAATCAAATACGAGGGTACACGCATATAAATGACGAGTCAGGTTTGACGATGGGTCATCTTGGTGCGTGGTCTCTTACCGACATTCGAAATATGCTTAAATGTATACAGAATAGCACACCCATGCGGCACAAGGAGACGCACTTCATAAACATACCTGGCTGCGGAGCAAAAATAATTGAATTTGCTATTTCGCTGCTTGACGATAAATTTAAAGGTCGTATATCGGTAGGTATTAGTTTACACGAGGGCAATCCCAAAAGTAAGGTCTCCTATTTTTTTAGACACACAAACAACCGTCAATTTTCTATAATAAATACACCATTTTAAAGGTTGAAGAATGCTTTATTTTTCTACATAATCGCCATTTCGGTGGATACATTTTTGTAAACGCTGTGGCAGTTTTACCATGCCCATGTCATTCCAGCTCGCCGCCATGTCCTTTAGGAAAAGTTGCAGCTCGCACCTCATCTTTCACCTCGTCGTCTGAGCAGAATCGCTGTCCAGACAAATGTTCCTTTAACTTAGGGAACAGGTGGTAGTCGCCCGGTTTAGTCCCTAAGTTAAAGGAACATTTGTCTGGACAGCGATTCTGCTCAGACCGCTCAGACGACGGGGTGAAAGGTGAGGTGCAAGGTGCAACTTTTCCTAAAGGACATGGCGGCGAGCTGGAATGACATGGGCATGGTAAAACTGCCACAGCGTTTACAAAAATGTATCCACCGAAATGGCGATTATGTAGAAAAATAAAGCATTCTTCAACCTTTAAAATGATGTATTTATTATAGAAAATTTACGGTTGTTTGTGTGTCTAAAAAAATAGGAGACCTTACTTTTGTGGGATTGCCCTCGTATTTGTCTCCTTATGCGTCAGTCGACATATCATTCAATTCGGTTGTAATTTTTGCTTTACTGAGCAGGTACATAAAAGTATTGACGACTTAAAAAGGATAATTGATCCAAAGATGCTGCCAAAAGAATATGGTGGAGAAACTCCGCTTTCAGAAATGATCGGTATGTAAAAGTTAGACATCTACTACCATTATATTGCACCTCCAGGCTTTTATTCAGTACCTTAAGATAATTTTCATATTTTCGGAACGTGAAAATTTGTTTTTTTTTTCTCTCACAGCAATCTTCAAGAAAACTTTACAAGAAAAAAGGGAGCAGATAAAAGCACTTGATGACATGTACATAGAGATTTCACCGAAGAACATGTGCCACTGTAATTACAATGACGGCTTAAGTGGAATACCGGGATCCTTCCGAAAACTAGAGGTGGATTAGAAATTATATACATGCATTTCTTTTTATCATTTACTATTCCTCATTACTTGTAGAATGCCGTTACTTCAAGTGGTTGAAGTTGGTGGATTTAAGTAAGATTTGCTCTAGCTTTAAAAAATCGAGATAAGTTTCGGCTGAAAATATATGCCCACATTTGAAAATACAGTCAAAAATATGTCTGAAGTAGTATTGAAGTGACAGCAACTGATAAATAAATAGTTAACTGGTATTAATTCATAACGACTGCCTTCTCGCCGGGTGAATATTCATTGCTCTTTAATAACTTACTATAAATCAACTGGTAATATTGTAGATTTTCTATAGTAGCCAAAAGTATTATATATATTATATATATTATATACGATAATTTATAGTAAACGCACGCGCACGTGTGTACATACTGTATATATTATTATGTACTGTACAATATATGTATTCTACCGGTGGTAACAGTTACCTAGCTGTCGCAATCGCTTACTCAAGTATAGAAGGTGCTGATGATGACGCATCAGCTATAGAGTGTAATAATTACAAGGCCATGATTATAAGTATGGTACAAGAACTAGTATCACAAATGTTAAAATTAAAAATATTATATTAAGGAAGTAGTTCTTATTGTATTTGTCATACTTATCAGTTAAGGTTAAGCTATAGAATAAAATGGAATGAGGAAAAAAATTACTGTTTTACTGTCACCTTAGCTTGTGGAAAATACGGCTTTAGAAGCAGACGTATAGCACGTTAATGAAATTAAAAAATATGAACGATTTGTCAGAGTTTAATTGGTGACAGTTTTATTCAATAGTCAATACACGTATCCATCAGAACTAATTCTGAAAGAATTAATAGTACAGGCATTACCAGTAATTTTGTTTTGCTTATTATGCCACCTGATGCTCCAACATTTTCATTTTTGTATAGGCTAAAATTGGAAACATTCATTAAATGAATGAGTTTCATGTTATACTAACGCATACAAGTTAAACTTTTTTCTTTGTTTATTCATTCACTTTGTCATTCTCTATAAGATCCCTCAAAAACGCTGTACTAGATGGTGCTGTTGTATATAAACTACCTGTAAAAGAGAATTGTTTATAAAGTGTTACAGAAAATATTTGCTTTATATTTCAGAGTATATGCTACGTGATTGTATTATTTTGAAGTATTGTTGTATTCAACACTTGTATAAACTGAACTATATAACGAAGTCTTTTTTAGCAGTTAATAGTAAAACTATAGATATTTGTAGGTTGTGTTTGCGGTCTTACCTATAAAGTTTTGTACACTAATATCGTACGAAATCAATTTACAATTGTTTTTATGTTCTATTTTAAATCCCAAACAACGAAATCGTTGATCTGTCTTATACAAGGTGACATTCTTTGTTGGACTATAATATGGTTGTCCACTGAATGGGTTAATAAAGTCAGCCCAATATCCAACCATTTTCAGCATTGTGCAAATGTCAGATGCTGCTAGAACAAACTAATGACACAAATACAAATTATATCATTGTATCTATACAAACTAACTTCGTAGTTAATCAGTACCATATAATCAGGTAATGTAATTTTTAAATAAATATTTGTACATGGACATCCATGTACCATCAGACTACCATCTAAAAATAAAGATAATTACATGTTTAGCAAGTGCTTCAGTTTCAATTTCTTTGCTCCACCTAGTTTTGAAATTTCCCTTCTGGCTAATTGTGACTATTGTTAATTGTGGTGAAGAAACATCTAAACATCCTGGAAATAGCTCTTCTATGCCTTTACGCAATAGTATTGGGCATTCTTGCGCAATACAACTAAGAGTTTCACAAGCATTGCCATATTTTTTTCTACCAATGTGACTAATTGTATCACATTTTCCTTCGTCTTTTATATTGCAAGAAAAATCCAATAGTTCCTCTCCATGACAGTTATTTGTTATTTGTTCATTACGCTGAACTGTTGTGTTTTCATCCGTCCAACCAGGTCCTATACATCCTGGCAAGTAGAAACGAAATCCCCTCGGTGTTAATAGCTCCCAGTTTGAATTTACTTCACATGCCATATTGTCAACATCTATATATTTGAAATCACAATAATTAACAATTATGTAATTTTGAGTTATTAGATGTCATGTATTTACTATGATAACGATATTCGTGAAAACATTTATGAATGGAAATGCTTAATGTATGCTCCAATTTATTTGGATTAAAATACAAAGAGTGGAAATAGCTATTTATGTCAGGCACAGAAATACTTGTAAATATTTATGTCTGTTTATTTACCGTCGAGTGATTCTCCATTTGCTTTGATCACCTTGTACGAATTTGTATTCCTATCACTACGTCGTGAATAATAGGCTTTTGGCGTTAGACCAGGTGACAGCAAATTATTTTTTCTTACAAATTTTACACAATTCATCTGAAATTAAACACGAAAGAGGTTGTGTTTTAACTGTAACAATTATAATCTTTAATTTATTCCTGCGAAGTGCTTAAACATATTTTCATACTGGAAAATTATCAAGATTACTGTATCATTACCATTAAAGTGCTATTTACATATTGGATTTTAGTATTGCACAAAGAACAATATGCTACTCATTGGTATCTGCACTTCCATGTATCTTTGTTGAACGATCATCCATGAACATGAAATGTTGAGTTGTGAACAGTTCTTCTTCTTTCTTCGTTGTGGATACACAGCAGTTCTGCTGCATCGACCATGTGGTTGCGACCAGTTGCGACTGTGGCGCGCGGGTTCCACGTCCTCCTTAAGAGGGCGCTGTAGCTGGCTTATATGTGGCTCTAGGGTTTACGGTAATATTTGCGTTGAGCGGCTCACAACGAATAAAACACCAGGCGTTTTAACCAGGGCCGTGTTCAGAAATTGGCTGACAGTACTGTCAGTACTAGATTTCCGTTCAAAAATGCTTTTCAGTATGGCTGACGAGACTGTAACAGTGGTGCGGCACTCCCTCCCTTTAGCTGTGTCCACGCTGTGACTTTCTGCCGTTAGTACCCGCTCGACGGATTCTTTAGAGGACGCCACGGTAGCTGATTTGTGATTGGCTGATGAACTAGTTTCAAAATGGCCGACTAATCCCGAAATACGCGTAGCGTGTTTGGCGTGGGTACGTTACAGTATATGGAATTTGGAGCCATTTTGAGTTAAGCTAGCGTGAGTAAAGTGTGGATAGTGAATCGTGGATTGAAGCTGAAGGCAAAAAGACTGTGAAAATAGTTGTTGCAGTTCCGTGTGAGATAAGGGTAAGTATTTATGTTTGCAAGAGGTTAATGTTAGTAACTTAATAT
Organism: Priocnemis perturbator; assembly: GCA_963942575.1. NCBI lineage: Eukaryota > Metazoa > Arthropoda > Insecta > Hymenoptera > Pompilidae > Priocnemis > Priocnemis perturbator. The sequence continues at coordinate 17,829,260 of OZ012649.1, forward strand.
GAATTGGAAATACTGGTTTCTATTTAATATAATTGAAGAAGCAGGAGTGGACAAAGGGAAGATTTTATCGCCAAATACAACGTGTAAGACACCATCTGAAATCCGGTAAGGTAAACTATGTTTGACATCATAGAAGTTATTAACATCAGTATCTGAATCTAATATAGCAATATAACCATATAATGTTATTAAAGCAATGGGCCGTGCATGTGTGGTGTACGGTTGCCCATCAGTGGCATCGCTCCCAAGCCATCAATTTCCTAAAAATTTAGATATGCGGCTAAAGTGGATGATAGCAGTGCGTCATTTCAAAGGCCTTTACACATTGGATGAGCTTCGGAAGTGTGTCGTTTGTTATAAGCATTTTGGGGAGGAGGACTATGAGGTGCATATATTTAAAAAAAGAAGCTTAAAACGTGACGTGATTCCTTCAAAAAATTTGCCAAATAAGGTACAATATAGACATATAATGCCGCGAAAACCCTCGATTTTTAAATTAATGCCAAGACTAAATTGATGTGTAGCAACCTGAACGTACTGCAGAAAGTGAAAAACTTCCAGAGCCCAGCACATTCTATGGAAAGGAAAATGTCATCCCTTCGATAAATTTACCCGATCAGGTATGATATCAACATGTTATGCTGCTGAAACCCTCAGTTTAAAAATTAATGACGAGACTAAATTGATTTTTAGCAACGTGAATGTACTGAAGAAAGGGAACCATTTCCACAGCCCAGCACATCGGGTGCAAATGAAAATGCAGAACATTCCATAGGAGAAGAAAACACACTTAAGGCAATAAAGTCTCCATTGAAAAATAGGAAGCCTGCAGCAACACGCAAAAAAATTATTATGGGAATGATGACCAGAGCAGGTCTGAGTCCTAAAACCGCACGAATTTACAGTATTGCTAGGCAATTGAGAAGGAAGGAACGCCTGACATCAAGGAAAATGTTAAGTTTCCGGGCAAGGCTGCAACTAGCAGAAAAAACTGCCACAAACACAACAATGCTAAAGTTAATGGAAAATTTAAATCCCATGCAAAGGCAGTTTTTTGAGATGCAGTTGCGTACCGCAAAATATAAACCACGGGTATGCATGAGACTCTTTACCGAATTGGCCAAAATCCAAGCATATGAGAAGAGAAAAAGAATAATGAACAATACTAATATCGCCAACTAATAAATATGGTGTATTACCGTGATCATTTTTATATCAACAGGGCAGGCGATTCACGATTAATGAAAAAATATTGTCTTTGTCATTGTACAAGCAATCAGGCAAGGCTTACTCTTATATGCAAAAATACTTTCACCTTCCATCTGGTAAAACCTTGCGCTCACTTTTGGGGAAAATCGAAGTGAAGGCAGGTTTAAATAAATTTTTGACAGAGCACTTGAAGAATGCAGTAAAAAAACTGCGTAGGAAGGACAAGACTTGCATTTTAATGTGGGATGAAATGTCACTACAACCACATTTAGATTATGATTCCAAGGAGGACAAAATAATTGGATTTGAAGATTTCGGTAAGGAGAGGCAAACCAAGGAGATGAGCAGACGTGCGACCGAGAACAACGTATTCACCTTGGTTCGCCGTCTTCTTTTTGACCGTCAGACACCTCGACGGGCTGCCGCACAAACATGATGGTACGCGGGAATTCCTAACCTTCGTCATCACCGCGGGCCGGCGAATCGAGAAAGACGGCGACGCAGCGGACGGCGACGCCAGCGTCGCCGTCGCCGTCGCCGTCGGCGTCGCCCATTCAAAAAACTTACATGCCGTGACGGCTGGTTCGGGACACTTCCAAAAGTCCCGTCCTGAAAGTCGAAAGAAAGGTTTTAGCGGGTCGAGACGGATAAACGCGTACGACGAACGACGACGCCCTCACCCAAATTCCGTCCGGCCTTCTTGACTGTCAAGCGCCTCGCCGCTTGGCCGCAGTGGCACGTTTTCGCGGGAGGTAAGTTTATATTCGAGTCCTGCGACGGTTTTGCGGACTCCCAACACAGCAGGTCGCAGGCGTCCGGCACGCAACCCTGCCCACAATGTAAGAATGGCCGTCCTGCAAACCCGAAAAAAGGAATGTATACGGGACGTCCGGCGACGTACGACGAACAACGAACGTTGCGATTCACCTTCGCACGATCCTTCCGCCGGCAGGATGGACCGCCTGGCAGGAATGCCACACTCGCATTCGAAATCGTCACCCACGTGGCTGCTGAGGGGCGATCTGGATCGTTCTCTGGATCGTTCTCTGCATCGTTCTCCACGCTGCTCCTGTGTCTTTTGCGACGTATCGGATAAGACCGCCGGCGACGAATCCTCCTCGCTCACGTCGCTGTCGCAAATCTTCGTATGCAAAGTGAAAGTTTATCGATAAGTAACGTACGTTTCGTATTGTCCTCGATACCGTCGTCATACCCACTTGGCGCAACGTGCGCAACACATTTGTGCTTAGATCCATGTTCCCGTCAGTGCGAATGCGTTGTGGCGAAGGATCACCATGGAAGACCGTTGGTATCGGCGGCGACGCCAGTGCCGGTGGAAAAAAGCGCGAACGTTAAGACGAAACACACGCCCCCCTTCGCTCAATGTTTGCCTATCACCGAGCGAATGGAAAAATATAATAACATTGAAACGTATGCAGTTTCCACACGAAACGTTGAATTCATCATTTTCCGTTCCAACGGGTCCGATACCCGAAACTGCAGTTTCCAGATTACCGACTCGCGAAGCCCATGCTACGATCGAGTAAGCGTAGGTTTTTAGAAATTAAAACCGTCGTAGGCAGTGTATAAGATTATGTATTATATAATCTTACCATCCGAATGCTGACCATGGCCTTGTTTTTATGGTGCGTGGCATCGAAACAGGCTGGGTACTGCCATTATCTTATTATTTTTGTGACGCGGCGACAAAATCTCGACAATTAGCGTATTGTATAACGGAGAACACTAGGCTTTTACAACAATGTGGGCTAAATGTAATTGCCTACGTTTGCGACCAAGCCGCAACAAACACCGCCGCTTTAAATATATTAAAATTTAACACGGTTGCAAGGCAGTTCCAACAGCGAGAACGTTGTGGTGAGACAATTTTTTGGCTGCACATAAAAGTCCGCTCCAAAAATTAGTACGAGCCTAACTGTATTACAATATGTTTAGATAATATAATCAACATCGGCGGGGAGGACATTATTCCTTTTTTTGATCCGCCACATTTATTGAAGGGAATGCGGAACAATTTGCTTACAAAATGTTTGGAAATCGAATGTGGACAGGGTGCTACCAGGAAATTTGCATCCTGGGCAATCGTAGAATTAGCCTACAAAATGGACAATCAGGAATTGGCCAACAAATTGATGCCCAAAATCACAGAGGAACATATAGACAAAGGACGCATAAAGAAAATGCGAGTGAAACATGCCGCACAGATATTTAGTAAATCTGTGGCTAATTTCATACATCATCATACAAGAATAATAGGTATCAATTCACATTCAATCTGGAAATTGTAGAGTCGATTGAAATGTTTCATATTGTGTCGTTTTTCAGGATATGTGGATACACCCCACGGCCCTCTGTCCATGCCGAGTGAGGAAGGTGCGGCTACCAGCCTAGCCCTGATGTTTTTTAACGATTTATTTGATTCCGTAAACGGACAGACGGGAGAATCCCAATCCCAATTGAGAACGAACGTTAATGCCACAAGTCCCCATGCTAAATTTTGGACGACAGCGTTACAAAAATTAAGAAAAATGCGGTTCGTCTCACCAGACACAAAAACGCCGAACAATAGGTCGCCGTGCTTGGAAAATTGGATCAAAACAATTGAAAGTTTTATAAAATTATGGGAGCGGCTGCAAAACCAGGGCTTCCATTCTTTTTCGCCCAGGTTCATAAATCAAGACCCCCTGGAAAATTTCTTCGGCCAAATTCGAAGTTTGGGATATCGTAATAACAATCCAACATGCATGCAGTTCCAGGGCTCGTTCAAAACTTTACTTATAAATAATCTCACATCGAGAAAAACAATAGGCGGAAATTGCGAGACCGAATGTGTGGGACAACTATTAATAAATTTGAGTGAGACATTGTCCACAAATACCATCGTGGATGATGAACAACGGATACAAGTTCCCACGACTGAAATATCGTCTAATGCAATATCAAATTCCACCATTTCGAAATTAGTTTTAAGAAATATATTTAAAACTAAAAAAATTGTAAATTGCCTTACATGCGTGGCAGATATGACGGCAATGAAAACGATTGTAGGGGAAGCTGGTACGATTTTCAAGGTAGTTAATGAAGAGGCCAAAATGAATAATTTGGCAGAGGCCCTACGAATGATGTTTTATGCTGACATTGACTTGCACACACTGAAGTGTGACATCCACCATAAAGTTGTTGTAGAACAATTATTCACTGAGGTTATCTCGATTAACTTAAAAATATGGATAAGTAGTATTAACAGAGTTTTAAAAGGAAAAGACATACCATGTACTTTTGTATCCCCCACTGCGCAAGCAGCTAAGGAGAAATTTGCGAAAAAACAAAATAAATTCAAACATTGAAAACTAACTTGAAATTCTGTTCTGGTTCTATCCTTCACCGACCACATATTCATTTAATTAAATTTTGCCGGGCAAAGCGGGCCCAGATACGTGTATGCTAGTGTGCGTAATCCGCAGAAGGATACATTGGTGTACGTGCACAAGTATACATATATATTTTTAGTACCATCCGCACGGAAACCGCAGATGGCGGTAGTTATAGTGTCACACTTTATGGAGGGGAGTTCCTCTCCCCTGGACTGTAACGTACTACCATTTTGCACCGACGAGATATTCTTAAAGACTGCCAGCCTTACGGGAGATCGTGTCTCTAGCAAAATTCGCTGTTCTCGGGCGCCCTCTAGAATATATTGCGGCCAGAGTAAGAAACTGATGCCGAATCACTACTGTACCCGTGTACCGAACTATTATCATGAGATCCTATCCAATCGTGTATCCAGTGTACATGTAGATCAGTCAGCAAGCCTTATATCATTTATTTCGCTTATACATTATTCAAAAGCGGGGGAACTAGGTTGAAACAGAGCAATGTTAAACTACCCTGATCTATAATATTAAACACGATGAAATGTTAGCTGAATTTCGCTCAAAATTTCGAAAACTCGCTCAAAAAAACGCGAGTCGTAGCCCTTAGTCACTGCTATTCTTGATTCAAGTAAGAATACATGATTCAAGGATAGCAGTGTCCAGATCACACCACGTGGAGGTAGCTACGAATGGTGACCCACCCTACACCAAAAAACGGTCCCATCCACCCAACCATTATTACTGCTAGATTCTATTCATTGATCGGATCAATTTCTTCCGTGCGCAAAAATTGATCCGATGAATGAAATGTCAAGAATCTGAATTTACCTACCCGAAAAGAACAATAAGCAGGAGAAGCCTGCCTATTGTCCTTGTACAAGTTATAATGATGATGAGAATGGCAATGAGGATGATTATGATTATGTACCGCTTAGAATTACGAAATTTTATATATTTTATTATCTACGTCTTGACACTTTTGAAGTTACAAAAATGTCAAGTACTAATACTAAGTCTTACATACTACTTATGAAATAGTCTTCAATGTTGGATGTGTTGAATACTGTTAAATACCTAATTGAAAAAAAATAAAGAAAAGAACACAGAAAATCGTATACAAAACGAATATTATAGACAAGAAAGGCATTATTTATGAGGTTGTAGGTGTATAGAGTATTAATTATTTGGTTGTATAGAATGCTGGTTAATAATTATTTTGGCGCATTATCTTTTAAAATTGATATGTTTTTGGAATTGAATTTAATCTTTAATAAGTGTTATAGATTCAGTACTTTAGTTTTTTGGATTGGTATTTTTAGTTTTATTTTGGGGAGTTTTCGATTTTTACAGTATCAACATATATAAGTTTTATAGAGTAAAAGAAGTAATAGATACGAAAGCATGAGATATAAAGTAACAGTAATAGTAAGTTAAGTGAAATGTAATTAAAACATAAGATTATAGTCTAACAAGTAATAGGATTAGTGTTAACAAAGGAAGGGTGTAAGATCCATTTCTAGGCCGTCAGGCTGAAAATAAAGTATCTATCTATAAGTTCTATAGATATTTGAAAAATGCAGACAGAAAGGATATGATGAAACGCCAATCTGTAACAGAATAATTTCGAATAACGTTTGGAGAGAAGAATATACAGCAAAATTTAAATATCTATATAACCAACGTTGAAACCCCATCTCAGAAGAAGAAGGAGAATATAGAGCCTGAAACAAAAAGCAGAACGCATGAATAATACAGAAACAAAATAACTCAAAACTATCTGCGAAAAGAGAAAAATTTAACACGAAACTGATACCCTAGTAGATGAACGATCACATAATTTGGAAACAATTATAAAACTAAGCACAAGTATAACATTTTTAATTGAACAGCTGCGACAGCAAACTTCAGTATTATCCCACAAGATAATCAGGCTGGATCTAGAACAAAAAGCAGATTCAATTAATAACCTTAAAATAGATGAATTTAAAAATAGACTCTTTATAAATGAAGAAATATCATACAAACCAATCAGAGATGAAGGCTGAAAAAATATCTGTAAGAATAAGATCATTTATTAAATACCTCCGATACTAAAGTTCAGCATCATTTTACAATATCAGGATACTGAATCTAAAACAAAAAGCAGATGAAATTTACAACTCTGAAAAAAAAATTGTATTAAACGGAGATTTTGATAATTTGTATGATTTGATAATTGAACTTTGATCTTTCTAAAAGTCATGGAAGATGACTCATTTTAAAAATACCCAATGATATATGTTCACTACATTTGCAAAAGATAATTTAAAATATCGCGATGTGTGTACTGTTTGAATAAAGTGAAAAATACAAAAAATGACGTGTTAATTGCAATAAATATCACGTCAGCATTCGGGGGCAACATGCCGCGAATTAAATAATACGTCATATAGCAGCCTCAAACGGCGCTCAACATTTATCGATATGTACATATATATTGTAATCATAGACGATATACGTATACGATGTCGCGGTTCTAAATATCAATGAAAGTATATTCGCAAAAGAAAAATCTATCAGCAAACGTTAAACCGCAAACGCGAGCAGCCAAGAAGAATTGATTCATTAATGAAAATGCATTATTTCTAAATTTCCGAAGAAATTTAAAGAAAAACATAATCATTAAATGAATCAATCCAGCGGCGCTTTTCAACGTATTGATCACAAATCGAAACTTTGACCTGCCTAACTCGGCGAAACGGAGAACGAACGTGCTTTGCAAACGTGAGCAGCCAAGAAAGATCAATTCATTCATGAGAATGCATGATTTTTAAAATTCACGAGTGAACTTAAGAAATTATACAATCATTGAACGAATTGATCCAGAAACGGCGCTTGTTCGGATTTTATTGACCGACCGGGTACACGTTTAATCGTAATTGCTTCCCTCACTGAGGGAAGCATTTACGTATAAATATGACACAATGAGCATAGTGACTATCGTGGAAACTAATCCCACGACGAAAGCCCTCTTCTCCGGGCTGCTTCGACCATTACAAATAGTCTTTTCATTCTTCGGACATGCATAAGCAAGTCCCCACTGTTCGGGAGCTAAAACAGATATCAGTTTTATATCGATTCGAGTACCTCGAACGCAAAGTCGGACGAAATTATAAAAGAAATATAATATTTGTACACAAAAAATTCCTCATATGTTAATGTATCGCAGATATAATAACATATGGACCAATTAATGGGAATCATATGTGAAAATATGTTTCCGATTAATACTTTATCATGATGCAGAAGGCAAAATCAATTTCGCCTTTGCATTCGAGATTAATCGTGTCGATATAAACGCTGATATCTGCCTTTCGAACACTACGATTATACGGTGAATGAACATTCGAGTGAGAATTTCGCGAACAAGGGCTAAACACGTAGGCACTGTCTAAACCAACTCTAGAAATCCAGCGTATAAAGTATCATCGTAATGATAATACTTTATACTAAGGATTCCAAGAGTCAGTTGTCGACGGCTCGTACACGTGCACAATTAACCGAACTTCCCGAACAGATCGAAATACGTACTTCAAATGTGCAATGAAATACACCTCGATAGTTCGATGAGGAGTGTAGCATTATACGCATAGCATGATACTATATGCTTTCGTAAGAAGCTACACTCGCTCGTTAGTGCAATGAGGTGTTATTTCCTGTGTGCAATGAGTACGTATTTCTGCTTAAAATTCAAGTAACGGATAACTTATAACTAAGACTGAACTCGTGCGACCAGTTACTAAGAGACGAGTACTGAGAGTTGTACATTAACGAAAGAAAAATGTCAATGCACGAAACATTACTGTTTTATGCCTGACTGTTATTTATAAACGGCGAAGTCGCGAGAAAAAATTATAGTCGCACGAGTTAAGTAAGTAAACCCAGGTATAGGCAAATCACTGTACAATTTCTTAGTGATAGCCTACCCTAGCCCTGATACTTATATATAAACGGGGAAAAAAAGTGGAACAGAATCCACATTGAACTATGTATACATTCATCTATCACATTCACTCCGGCTTTTACTCATACACGCCACCCGGGTGCACAAAATAGCCTACTTTCCCTAGGGAGACGTGCATACGAGCACAATCTCCAACACCCGAGCTCAAAACTGACTCATACACTTATGAATTAGTACGTACCAATGCTGAAATCGATTGCAAAGTATAATGACTGAGCAAACGAACGCGAAACGCGTGACTCTTTTTATTTTCAATTATTTGTACGACCAAATGTAATGTGTATTATACGAAGCCTGTACAAGTGTACAGGCGACATATAAGTATATTGAAATATATAATGAAATAAAATTGAATAATTGACCGAATTCGAAGAAGCAATTGTCATTTAATGCTCTTCCCGACGTACATGCCACATTACACTACGCATTCATACAGTGGCAAGTACGTCGGCAGTCATTATTACGATAGCATCGCCAAACTACGCCTTAAAACTAAACCGTACTCACCGGCCTGCACCATGCATGCTGCACCTGGGCGCATGCATGATGACAGGCCTTAGTGACATGAGTACGGCCAAAAAAATAGGGTACTCACTGAAGATTGCTGAAAAAATTCTGAGCTAACATTAGTAATATATAATGTACGTAATGCATAAACGGACTAATGACTCAAATTTGTACTTTCTTCATTTTATTTCATTTCAGAAGCAAACTTGACGTGAATTAATGACTCGACTTTTCTGTTATGTATTTATCATGCAAAAATAAAATTCCTCGAGTGATCCTCGACCATAGAAGCAACTTTTCTAAACCATAAAATTATGACACACTTGTCGCTCTATGATAGAATCTACTCGTCGCGAAATGCCACCTTGCTTATTAGAACTAATCATATACGATCGCAAGCGGTACGTTCTTAAATACGAACGTGTTGACTCTACTTTAATATGACTCTAACTTTATACAAATCGTCGTTATCCAACGACTTGTAAAATGCAGATTTTACTCTATTTTCTTAAAGCACTTCAATTGTGCGAAACTATATGTAATAAATTATTCAAAACGCGAACACGTCCGCGAGCAAATATATATTACAAAAATGAAGCAAGGTAGGCCTACCCTGAGCTAAAATATAGACATCCAAAATGTGCCTAACAGACGCCACTGACGACTAGAGTTTCTGCTTGGCAAAAATTCTAGTCGCCGTCACTATGCTCATCATCAATAACCAATTAAGAATCTGAGAAAAATTACAACCAATCACCCGTGCCGATTCGGACCATTCGTCCTACGACATGATTGGGTGACTGGAGGAACTTAAAAGTCTCACTCACCGCCTGGTCAGCATACCACAGGAACACGCTGCATCGACGGATCCTTGACCCTCAGTTCCTAGACCCTCTAACTCTGCATTCTGAACTGTGGGGCGTGGGGTGAATGTGGGATACCAGCATCAGATCAGCAGGACCAAGCATCTTCTTGAATTACTGACTCTACTGCCGCGGACGGAAAAATGAATTGTAAAATTCGCGACCGAAATCTTTTGTGTCGGCGTAATAACACTGACTTTAATTCGCGACGCGGGTTTAGACTGACCGAGTAATTCTTACGACGCAACAACACTGAGTCTACTTATAATATTTCGCGATCGCGGTATATACGTTTCGGTGAACGGGCTCGCGACCGAAGTATGTTAAAAAGAAAATGAACAAAAATATAATTCCGGCGCAACAAACACTGAAGCGAACGCGACGCGAGAAATATAATACGATTGAGGGGGATCTGTCATTACGAGCAAACACTGATTCTACTTCGCGTAACTTTACTTTGAAATGCAAAAGGATGAAGCTAAGGCACCTGTACGGTTCAAGGGAAATAATCAACTCGAAAGCAAAATTGACTCGAATATCGCATTGCGCGCGATCACAAAAATTCCAAGAATGCTTTACAATATACCCCACATTTGATAATTTGAACTAGGAAATATACTGAATATTGAACTCAAATAAAAATTGGAAAGATATATTAAAACAAACAAATTGACTACGAACGAAAAGTTTGAAAGAAAGTGAATAAAGTTAAGTATGAAGTGGGGTATATTATAGAATATTCTTATGCACTGGTTCTAATTCGCGAGCTTCGACACGCGCGGGTGGAAGCTGTCGGAATCGCGACGCACGAACTTCAACACACGCGAGTGGAAGTAAAACGATTTCGCGGATCTCATCACTCACGGGTGGAGATCAACGGACCGCGCGCGTGCCTCAACATTCGCGGCTGGAGGCAATCACGTTCGATATCGATTTGATGTATTTACTTCTTTGCAACACAGAATCTATTTCGCGGCGAGCAATATGTTAAAATCGCAACTCTATTACGCGCGCGTCCGCCTCAACACTCGCGGGTGGAGGCATGCGAGGTTCATCGAACAACACTGATTCTAGAGACCGACGAGAAGTCGCAAAGTTGCTGAAAGAAAGGGGAAGGGTGGCACGAAATAATATGTACGTATTTTTCCAAACGGACTTGTTTTTTTTTTCGTTATCGCCAATGCTGACGAGATCGAATAGAGAATGTGTTGAATGTTATTCACATAGCGAGTAAAAGTTAAAAGTGAATCTATTTGTAATGATGTTTCATGAAGCTATCAGTAGGAACACATATCATTGGGTAACAGCGAAAAAAAAAACGCGAGACGCAGCCTTTAGTCACTGTGATCCTTGATTCAGATAAAAATTATCCGATTCAGGGATAACAGTGTCCAGATCACACCACGTGGAGGTAGCTACGTATGGTGTCCATAAAAATGATTTAGTTGTAATGCAGAAAATTATAATGTACACTGTATTCTTGTACTAGGAGTAAAGGATGTAAAGCGGCATTAATTTAGTGGAAGGATTCAAAAAATGTTGGAATAATCAATGAAAATAAAATAAAAGTGTCTTATATAATATATAGAATAATGAGTGTATCAATGGTTTAAGCTATGGTACATAACGTAAGGATAAATGCAAAGTAAGGTTAAATAATTATAGTACGGGTGGGAAATATTATACAGGAGCAACAGTGTAGTATACATCTAAAAGAGAACGTATAGTAAAAACAATTATGACTCACCAAAGCAGAGTAGAGTACTGTAGCTCAAACGTACAGTATAAGCATGACTGTGATATACGTAAGAAGCAGACACCTGTTGCTGTCTCATGTGAACGTATAACTGTCACAACAAACAGTATGCGCTATATGACAGTGCCTTTATTGAGATTTTAATTTAAAATTAATTGTTAAAATCACTGTTAATATTCAGACTCAATAGGATCACCCACTTTAAAATCACAAATTAATTTTAATAGGCACTGTCACTGTCCATAGTCAAATTAACTGTCCAAAGTCCCTATTAAAAGTCACTGTCAAAAGTTACTGTCAAAAGTCACTGTCAAAAGTCACTGTCAAAAGTCACTGTCAAAAGTCACAGTCAGAAGTCACAGTCAGAAGTCACAGTCAGAAGTCACAGTCAATATTCACTGTTAATATTCACTGTTAATATTCACTGTCAATATTCAGTGTCAGAAGTCACTGTCAAAAGTCACTGTCAAAAGTCACTGTCAGAAGCCATTGTCAGAAGTCACAGTCAGAAGCCACTGTCAATATTCACTGTCAATATTGACTATCAAAATTCACTGTCAATGTTCACTATTAATATCGTTGTCATCAGTACACTTCACTGTTGCACTTAATAATCCATAATTCCAATGCTATATTAGCGGAAGATATTATTTCGTCGATTGTTGAAGCAAACTGACACTTTCACAACTGTTGCTCTTACTCCGACGGTGGTCTTGACGTGACTGAACTCCTGACGAGCGCGTGCGAGCCAGTGGTGCGAGCGCGCAACTGTCTCGACGCATCATGCGCAACTGTCTCGACTCATCGTGCGCAATCTTGATGGTTGATCATGCGTGAAGCTCTGATTTTTAATAGCACCCTGCGCGTGATCTACTCTTTTCAATTTCATTTACTACATGTACTACATGCACTACTGCAATTGTGCAGTTATATCTAAATCTTTTCCTTTTGTTAAAATGCAATCTTTAACCACATTTTGCACGCTCCCAAGCTAAGACATTCTGTAATTTTTAACTGTTCTGTCTCTGGACTACTTAGTGCAACGAAATGTCGTAATAAGGTAACCTCTTCTACAAACGATACTTTGTACGTTGTACGACAAGATTTAAAAAGGACAGATTATATTGAAAAGAGCATGTGACGTTAAAGTTCGCGTCGGCGCTCTAGGTCATGTTTCACATCTCTATCCTTCAATATTTTCACTTTTTTCTACTAGGAAGTGGACATGTTTGAACCTGCGCGGACGACTACGAGTCTCCGCCCCGCACGTATCGTTCTTAAATTGATGTACATACTACGAAATTCATTTCTCATACAAAGTTTACACAAATTTAACAAATTTTGTAATAACATTTAACAATCACGGCCCTCACGTGTGTTGGATGTACATATGCATGTACAACGGTATACCAGTCATCTACATGGATTCTTACCTAGTTTAGACGGTCATTACTCCGATTTTATGCACACTTATTTGAAGTCGCAAAATTTTAGTCGGCGTATATACACGACCTCACGACCTCGGCTCTCGGCTCTCGGCTCTCGGCTTCCGACACATACAATAAACAGGTCTCGACTGGTCTGACAATGAGCAGGCTGTGGCTAGGTGACGATGGTCGCGGCACGCGCTCCCCCTCCCCGCTGCTCCCAAAGTATTCGTATCATTTCTCAGTACACCTCGAATTTGACCTACGCTACGGTCACCGTGGCTTTGAATGCCGTCGCCTCAATGCGACAAATATGAATAAACGCTACGACACGATTGATTGACTGGTTAGAGGAACTATAAAATTTCGCTCACCAGTGATGACTTGTCTGCATGCCACAGAAATATGCGGCATTAATGAATCTTTGATCGAGACCCTTTGGATTTTGTTACTTGGCCTAGACATCTTCGGCATTTTCTTCATTTTCATTCCGACATATAGTATGTATGTATGTATGTAAAATGTCATGTTTTAAGCAGTTACAGAATGGATAATGTCAATGTTCTATGTTTGTCTATTACCTACGGTATTAGCCCCAATTACCGACGCCAACCGACGCCGCCAAGAGACCTCAAGTCAGAGCTCCGTATAGTTAGCACCCCCAACTCAACCGATTTGAGTTTAAATAGTTGCAATCGTTTGAAGGTCGTTTGATAGTGTTTGATAGTCCAAAATAAACGTTTGATAGTCAACCGTTTATTTATAATTAAAGAAACAAATTTCTAGGGGAATTTTTTGTATAGTTAGCACCCCCATGTTCGCAAATTTGATTTTAAACTATACCAGTCGATGTAGAATCGTTTGATAGCGTTTGATAGTCCAAAACAAACGTTTGATAGTCAGCCGTTTGCTTGTAATCAAAGAAATAAGTATCTAGGGGAAATTGTTGTCGAAATTTTTGTGAAAAATCAAATTTCTATCTGCGCCAGTAGATGTCAAATCGTTTGATAGTGAGTGATATTCAATACAAACGTTTGATAGTCAACCGTTTGCTTGTAATCAAAGAAACAAGTTTCTGGGGAAATTGTTGTCGAAATTTTTGTGAAAAATCAAATTTCTATCTGCGCCAGTAGATGTCAAATCGTTTGATAGTGAGTGATATTCAATACAAACGTTTGATAGTCAACCGTTTGCTTGTAATCAAAGAAACAAGTTTCTGGGGGAATTGTTGTCGAAATTTTTGTGAAAAATCAAATTTCTATCTGCGCCAGTAGATGTCAAATCGTTTGATAGTGAGTGATATTCAATACAAACGTTTGATAGTTAACCGTTTATTTATAATTAAAGAAACAAGTTTCTGGGGGAATTGTTGTCGAAATTTTTGTGAAAAATTGAATGTTTATCTGCGCCAATAGATGTAAAGTCGTTTGATAGTGATTGATAGTCGGGTACAAACGTTTGATAGTCCGGTGCAGACGTTTGATAGTTCTTCGTTTGCTGGCAATCGAAGAAATAAGTGTCTAGGGGAAATTTTCCCACATAGCACAGAGTCGACTATTAGTCGACTGTCAGTCGACGACAGCAGTCAAGAGTCGACTGTAAAGTCGACTGAAATCAGACTGAAAGTTGACTTATAGTCGACTTATAGTCGACAAATGTCACAAAAAGAGTCGACTTTTAGTCGACTCTCAGTCAACTCTTAGTCGACTTTCAGACGACTCTCAGTCGACTAACAGTCAACTCTTAGTCGACTTTCAAACAAATGTTATTATAATTGTTATATTTTTTATTTTAATAAAGCCCTCATTCTGTCGCTCGCTCTCCTGAGCCATTCTTGAATAGCACCCCCACCTCTGCTTTCGTCGCTTTGGAATTTTTCATGACACATTCCAAAGCGACGAAAGCAGAGGTGGAGGGTGCTATTCAAGAATGGCTCAGGAGAGCGAGCGACAGAATGAGGGCTTTATTAAAATAAAAAATATAACAATTATAATAACATTTGTTTGTTCACTATTGTTTCATTTTTTTATGCACCCCTTCTAATACTAAAGATGAATATACAATGAATGAAACGTCGGCTGTTAGTCGACTGAGAGTCGTCTGAAAGTCGGCTAAGAGTTGACTGGTAGTCGACTGAGAGTCGTCTGAAAGTCGACTAAGAGTTGACTGTTAGTCGACTGAGAGTCGTTTGAAAGTCGACTAAGAGTTGACTGTTAGTCGACTGAGAGTCGTCTGAAAGTCGACTAAGAGTTGACTGAGAGTCGACTAAAAGTCGACTCTTTTTGTGACATTTGTCGACTATAAGTCGACTATAAGTCAACTTTCAGTCTGATTTCAGTCGACTTTACAGTCGACTCTTGACTGCTGTCGTCGACTGACAGTCGACTAATAGTCGACTCTGTGCTATGTGGGTAGTTTTGTCCTCCGTCGTGAAAGTCATCGAGATATTATGTTTCCCGAAATTGATTTCGTTCAATGTCAGTCGTTACTTATGGTCATAAAATGCTTCTATTACTTTCGTTTGCAGAATGTGTCATGAAAAATTCCAAAGCGACGAAAGCAGAGGTGGAGGGTGCTATTCAATGAAACGTCGGCTGTTAGTCGACTGAGAGTCGTCTGAAAGTCGACTAAGAGTTGACTGGTAGTCGACTGAGAGTCGTCTGAAAGTCGACTAAGAGTTGACTGTTAGTCGACTGAGAGTCGTTTGAAAGTCGACTAAGAGTTGACTGTTAGTCGACTGAGAGTCGTCTGAAAGTCGACTAAGAGTTGACTGAGAGTCGACTAAAAGTCGACTCTTTTTGTGACATTTGTCGACTATAAGTCGACTATAAGTCAACTTTCAGTCTGATTTCAGTCGACTTTACAGTCGACTCTTGACTGCTGTCGTCGACTGACAGTCGACTAATAGTCGACTCTGTGCTATGTGGGAAAATTTCCCCTAGACACTTATTTCTTCGATTGCCAGCAAACGAAGAACTATCAAACGTCTGCACCGGACTATCAAACGTTTGTACCCGACTATCAATCACTATCAAACGACTTTACATCTATTGGCGCAGATAAACATTCAATTTTTCACAAAAATTTCGACAACAATTCCCCCAGAAACTTGTTTCTTTAATTATAAATAAACGGTTAACTATCAAACGTTTGTATTGAATATCACTCACTATCAAACGATTTGACATCTACTGGCGCAGATAGAAATTTGATTTTTCACAAAAATTTCGACAACAATTTCCCCTAGATACTTATTTCTTTGATTACAAGCAAACGGCTGACTATCAAACGTTTGTTTTGGACTATCAAACGCTATCAAACGATTCTACATCGACTGGTATAGTTTAAAATCAAATTTGCGAACATGGGGGTGCTAACTATACAAAAAATTCCCCTAGAAATTTGTTTCTTTAATTATAAATAAACGGTTGACTATCAAACGTTTATTTTGGACTATCAAACACTATCAAACGACCTTCAAACGATTGCAACTATTTAAACTCAAATCGGTTGAGTTGGGGGTGCTAACTATACGGAGCTCAAGTCAGCGCCCCCTGAGACCCCCGCCAGGCCCCATTTGCGGGCCGCTGTTTAACACAGGCGCTGGCAGTCTTTAAAAATATCTCGTCGGTGCACTTTGTCAGACATCTACTGGAAAACGCGTTCGGCAGCACTGTCAGTAAAACGGAACGACTATTTTTCAGTAAAACCAGCGTCAGTACTGACAGTACTGTCAGCCAATTTCTGAACACGGCCAGAGAGAGAGAGTTTGATTCCAGGGATATCTGTCTTTTGTTAACTGTACGACCCGTTTCAAAAATATTGGTATATACAAACAAGTGCAAACGTGCAAACCAGTTGAATCAAGGAATTATATCCATGTGGCAGAATAAACAAACGTGGAACTTTCACTTTTAACGTGCACGCGACTGTATGTTCAGACCCACACACAACATCTCTGGATTTCAACTCTCTCTTTCTAACAAAATGGGCCGTTTTCTGTTTCCCACAGTTCTCATTCCAGGTAGTATATAGTTCAATGGTTATGACAGGCCACTCACATGGCATGGGTTATGGCATTCGTTGCTAGGTGATGTTTTTCGAAAGGGTAGTACAACGATAGACAAGGTAAGAGAGACCCTAAATTTATCCTCTCTCTCTAACCGGGCGCTCTGCATCCAAAAACAATAGCCGTTCCCATTCCAGTTAGAGTATAGTTCAATGATGGTAGTATATAGTTCAATGGGTTTAACGCATAGCCAGCACGGGATCTCGGATCCATTGTATATAGATCAGTGTCCTCACTGGTCCTCAATCAAAACAGATGTGCGCAGAAGAGACAGCAAACTCGTCTCTAGTAATTGTATTCTTATTTGGAATGAAGTATACTACGTGGCAGCAGGTTATTCCTATTTACAAAACTTAAATCGTGCGCATGCTTATTAAATACTATATTCGCCACGTAGCTTTAATACGTCAATTTTCAAGGTAGATTGGGGTATACAGATGAATTTCAAACTGTAAGACAATGTTTCGATGATTTGTGACCGTACTGTTTAGGTGTCAAAATGACGTCCGTCAGCAGATCGGTAGCGATGCAGTCGACAGTAGTGAATGTATTGAGTTACGCTTATCAACAAATATGAACAAGAGTTGTTCCCTAGCTGACTGTATCGGCAAACGTCTCGCGATCGTTTATTCGAAATAAGAAAGGATTGAACTGAATTTACATTTATGGTGAAGCTAAGCACTGAGTAAATGATCCTATATATACTGCTGCACACAGGATGATCTCCTAGTCACATTCATTGTATGCTACGACAATTAGAAAGTTATGAAAGAGAGAGGCCCCCCTGACAAATTTTGCTGACACTACAATTTATTGAAAATCCCTAAATTGTTTGATTGGACGTAGTGGGCATGCAGTTTAGCCAGCATGTTTACCGGATGTCACCTCATCAGACTTTTATCATTTGGGCAAATGGAAAGAAGTTCACTGGGAGGGATTTACCACTATAGAGAACATGATAACTCACATAATTAATGCTTGTGCTTGCCATCGCACCAAACACAATTGAAAGTTGATCACAATTTCTGATTGCTCATTTCAGAAATTGTATCACTGCTGACAGGCATCACATTGAACACTTATAACATAAGCAGTAAGTTCAGATACTATCATAACATTATTTTAAATTTCATAACAATTTTGGTGTTTAAGGTCATCTGACAAGTGTGTTTAAATTTGAAATCCACTAAAATTTATCTTAATCTCAGAAGTAAGACACAAATAAATTATGGATAGCAGTTTGTGGCATCATGTGAATTTGTTGGGCAGTAACGAGTATTATGTCAGCCAGCAAGCTTTATGTATATTATCAACTATTTGCGAGTGCATCTTGAAGTACCCACTGGAGAACAGATTTCGTAAACTTTGTTTTGATGACCCTAGGACAACAACGTTGTTCACAACAACTGGTGGTATAGAATGCCTGCTTCAAATTGGCTTTATTCAGGTGAAAAATATACAGTTATTATAAAAAATGCTTAACTTTTTATCTTGTAGTACTTCTTTAAGTAAATCATAATTTCTGTTTTTACAAACTTTGATATTTTTTAGTTTAAACATCATAATCATAACCAAACAACAGATGAAGTTTTTATTAGATGCTCTTAGAGTTTTTCTGTTTTTTTATACTGTGTGAGGCATGTACCAGCAAGCCACCTGGATAGCTGTCTAGTGGTTTGTAATATAAGAAAAGTCATCAAACCACCCTTGCTTGACTTCAAAGTACATTTTTTTTTTTTAATTCGTTCTGTGTACAGAATTTTACATATTTTGATGGCTCTCACCAAGTTCCACAATGTTTATTTAAAGCATTTTTTTCTTTTGTCGAAAGCAGGCAAGTTATGTAAGTTGCCTCTTTCAAATGCTTCACCTGGTATATTTCAATCCGATCGCCATGTTTGAATTTTTTTTTACATTTCTGCAACAAATGTTGTGCTGACTATAGATGGGATAGACATTTAAATAGAAACTTCATTTATAGTTAAATAAACATAGTATCTAAGTTTTAGATGTTATTCAAAGTAGTAGCTTCATTAGATTATTTAGTTTTGGTAGCATTCTATAAAATTGTGTGAGGCAAGTATTATCTAACATTTGGTTCTATAAATTTTTGTAGAATGATGATTATCTCTTCTTACCACATTCCTCAAGTCTGATTAAACTTCAAATATTAGAAGAACTACTTTCTGCAACTTCAGAGAAGTTATATACTGATGTGGCAGCAAAGAAGTTTATTATTCTACCAGCGTGTTTGAGTGAAAGTGAAAAACAATGGTTCATGTCCATTGTTCGCAATTATCGGGATGTAATGCGCTACGAGAACTTGGATTTACAAAACAAAGCCAGAAACATAATACCAATTGCAGAGTTGGAGATAAAAGCTATTGAAACAATAAGAACATTGCAAAAGTAACAACTAATACTTTTAGTTTTGCCATTACTTTCAGTTTTATAACCGTTTAATTATGTTTGTGAACACTTTTGAAGAAACGTGAAAACACAGTTTTCATCAAACGACAAACTAATGGATAGAAATTACCTTGAGAGTGAGATCTCTGTGAATGACTTGTTTTTATTGGAACTTCTTAATTGGTTTAAAAATACATATTTCCAATGGATCGATCAACCTGTGTGTTCAAATTGTACAAGGAGCTGTATATTGGAAAGCAGAATATCATCTAAAGATCCTCAAATTCACAGAATAGAAAGATATAAGTACACATCTCCATTATATTACAAAATTATCTGTATATATGTATGGTATGTAAACACACACACATATATATATATATATATATATATATATATATATATATATATCTCCTGTGTTTACATACCGTATCGTACATATAATAATTGTTTGCTTTATTATGGTGTTAATAAAAAAGATATAATAAATCGTGAACCATCTTAATTATTATGTTACTTAACATTAGATAAATTTAACGGAAATACACTGATGAATTTACTTTATTTTCAGATGTAATATTTGTGGCCAGTTGATAGACTTTCCTCGTTACACAGACCCAGAACCATTACTGATTACACGGCGTGGGCGTTGTGGAGAATGGGCTAATGTTTTTACACTTTTCTGCCGATCCCTTGGTTACGATGCCCGATTGGTACACGATCAAACAGATCATTTGTGGACAGAGGTATATGAAACTTTTTAAATATAGTCAAGTTGCATTATATACATCATTTGTTTCATAAGATTTATTGTGTCATTTTAGGTATGGTCAGTAACGGATAAGCGATGGATTCATTTGGATCCATGTGAGAACATAATGGATCGACCATTGATGTATGAGAAAGGTTGGCATAAAAAATTAACGTACATAATAGCCTTTTCAAAAGATGAAGTACAAGATGTGACGTGGCGGTACACCCAAGACCAGGAGAATGTTATGAAACGAAGAAGTCTTTGTTCTGAAGACAATTTATTACAAGTTCTTCAGTCATTGAACCAACAAAGGCAAAGTTATGCCTGCTACAGCAGTGCTCGCAGAAAATATGTACTGGAACGACGTGTTTCGGAATTAGCACGAATGTTGCACATGCCTACCAAGGACATGAATAAAAATGATGACAATTATGAAGGACGACATTCAGGTTCTTATGCCTGGAGATTAGCGCGTGGGGAAATCAGTGTACAGGTGAGGATACCAATACCAAATAATGTTGAAATAATGAGTGATTAATAAAATGATTTATGCCACAATGTCATTACATTAATAGTGAATTACATTATTATGAATATCTTTCAGATGTAAAAAAAATTAATTTAGTTGCATGTCAAAGAATAATATGAAGTTTAGGAGTTTGCAAGTGCACATTGTTCCATATCGCACTGTACATTTACGCTACTTTTTTTCAGAGTACAACAGAGAAGAGTAACGTATGGTGCATTCCGAAGAATGAAAAAGAAATTGAGCTTAAGTATTTTATCGTTAAGGACATATACGAAATCACATGTTCCAAGGTTGAACAAAAATCTGGATGGCAAACCGGAGTGGATGTAATGGGCGGTAACGTGTTTCGCAAAGTAGAAGACGATTGGAAGATGGTGTACTTGGCTCGTTCCCCCGATTGTGCACAAGCAACAGCGAAGTGGACATTTGTGACCGAGGATTCAAAGCAGTGTATACAGATGCTTCATCTGAAAGCGACAACCACTATATATCATGAAGCTAAAATTAGCTGGGAATTAGAAGCGTTTTACGGGGGACGAGAAACAGATAGCGTGCGTATGCCAATAATCGATTGCCGCGATTTTAGTACAGATGTGCTGAAAGGATGTGTAAAGTTAACTGTAGCAGCAACATTAACCGGTGGTAGGGGTCATCTTGCTTGGCAACACGCTCAATTGTTTCGGCACAGCTTAGTTGATAATATAGAAGAGCCATCTATGGTACTCACAATACAACTCGGCGATCCAGTGCAATGACAGCAGGATGAATGACGTTTCGTTTTGTGTTAACATGTGCTTAAATTGCTCAAGTTGACAGAATAAATGTTTGTAAAACTAGTAATTTGTTGACATATAATTTGTATTCTTGGTAATACAGTAATACTATACATATATTCAAGCGTATTGTTGCATTTAGATAGCCATAGAACTTATACACACGGACCGCGCACTCCCTATCTCGGCAATGCACAGGACTCACGGGAGTTGAAAACAACATGGGAAGGACAGAAGATGGTCGTTTCTCTCTGTCTCTCCTTTTTGCAGCGTAGCACATGGGAGTAATGCACATGCTCCGCACATTATGCCACGTATGTTCTTCTGCGTGGAGCGTGCGTATTACCTCCATATGCTACGCTGCAAAGAAGAGACAGAAAGAAACGACGATCTTCTGTCCTGCTCATGTTGTCTTCATCACTTGGTCCGAGGGCGCAGTCCATGTATATAAGGTTCATGCTTGATTCTACATCTATATTCAACCTTATTGACAATATTGTACTGTACTCACACGGCCAGAGGCTACTGTGTACGAGTCACTGATTTCTCTTAAATTGTGTAAGGCATTCCTAGACCAAAAATAAAGGCACGTATATTTCAGCGTTGAAATAAGATGTATTTATAAAGAGCATTAAATTAATCTCAAGTTGAATATTCCAATGTAACATAGTATCAGTCCAGCGTACATTGTTGTTATAAACTCCTTTGTTCTACCAATATTTTTCGTATAAGACCATCACTCTTGAACATAAATATTTTAATTTGTGCTTGCGAAACAGCAGTACTGCTACACATATTACACATTTAAGATGTATATGTTAGCTTCCATAAGTTGTTTATAAGTACTAATTCTGAATTTGCATATAAAAATTATAACCCGTTATAGTTTAAACGAGAAGACAGCCGAAGCTCTAATATATATACTGTTAACAAATCGGACGTCTAATTTATTTAAGAATACAGTACAGAACTCTGTATATTCTTCTTCGGTTATTGATATTATACATATTCAACTATATAGATATCGCACTCTCAATACTGATTCAAAAGATCTCTGATATCCCCACAAAGAGTTGCAAAATCTGGTCTTTCGTGACTATGGAGATGCCAGCATGGATACATGAGTTTGATGTAAACTGTTTGCGGACAAGTCGTTGGGCAGGGAAGTCGAACACCTCTTTCTAAGGCTGCAAGCAATTCGGCACTTCCTTCCTCAACTTCAACGCTTGAGCCACCGCGGCCGTTATTTTTTCGCAGGTTTGAACTGATTTCTGGTAACTTTGGATCCTCCCCGAGACCAAAGGTTTCGTACATTGTCACACCAAATGACCACACGTCTGAGCGAGGCGAAAATTTTCCATCTCTAAGGCTTTCCGGGGCATACCTATCATAAACAGATCAACAGTTTTGGAGATATAGTATATGTAATTGAATTTGTATTAGGTTCGCCCTATTTCATGGGATATTAAGATGGCCGTCGGTAATTTCAATATAACTTAACTTTTTTTTTACCCATACAAGAGAAGTGTACACAGTTAAGATCCTTTCTATTTCATGTAAAGCCATTACAAAAATATTAAAATTACGTACTACGTGGACGGAACAGTCGTACGGAATTGTCTTCAATTTGACCCTATCCTAATATTTTTATACGTAGAATACTGAGAAGAATCGATAAATGTTAAAAACAGTAGAGCTGTAATTTAAAAGAAAGTGCAAATGCACCGGGAAGGTCCATCGGTGTATGTGCAACAATAGTGATGTAACAGTAAGATAGTACTTAGTACGCCATGCAATACTGTCCTCTACCATTTTTGTCTATGATCATTTAAAAAAGAGTTATAACCCGTTCCAATTGCCAGAATTACCCTGTGTATATGCGTGCATAGATCGACATGTAATGTGTACTACATTCGGAGTGGAGGTACTCTATATTTGAATGTAATTAAAAGAACTAGAACATCATTGGCTTATATAAGGCTGTTTTTCACGATAAGAATTAAAAAAGAATGGTACGTACATGCATGGTTCTTATTTATAACATAGTGTTAATAATTTTTCTACTTACCATTTTATCGGTAAGTCTCTATTTGTTTGTAAGATGTAATAGTCATTTTTGCCGGTGACTTGCGCAAGACCAAAATCGCTAATTTTCACACGACTTTCGTCCGCTACCAAAATGTTGCGTGCTGCAAGGTCTCTATGAACAATACTTTTCCGACCAAGATAGTCCATTCCTGTGGCGATATCCAGGGCAAATCCAAGTAACTTCTTGTGTGTCAAACTTTGACGATGAATTGATAAGTAACTTTGGAGCGAACCGTGCTTTACGAATTCCATAACTAGACATACTTCTGGTTCCGATATTACACCCAGTATCTCTACTACGTTCGGATGTTTAAGTGTCTAAAACAAAATAAGAATTGAAAACAAGTTATACAAAATATCCCTGGCAGCTGTGGCGCTGGTACCTCTTCTACTACAAAGATAATATTTGGAGCTACCTTTAACAAACCCCTTGTATAGACATAACATTAACAATGCACTTTATACCCAGTACCAAAGTTTACAATTCTGCGAAGTGTTATAGAATGAATACTAATATCAGAAGTTACTAATGTTTGTCAATCAACGCCACAGTTTAACGATGCATTACAGCGCATTTCATACTATTACGTACATCAGTGGTCGGCAAACGGGTCGCTTAAGCGACCCTGGAGAAATTTCTTTTCCCCCACTCTCGCTACACGATCATTTGTTTTTCGCGGCTAGTGACGGTTTATAAGACATGGTGGGGTGCTGAGACGGTGTGAGGTGACGCGGGGCGGACGCTTGCGCCGAAAAATATAGCGGGAGCGGGAGAAGGCCTCGAGAATCCACTCTCCTACCGTGCCGAGCCCTGACGTACATGAATACGAAACAAGTGGTTGGATATATTGAGCACTTTGTTTAATTACCTTCATAATAGATATTTCTCGTTCAAAATCACGAAGGTCTGCGTCTAAAGCTCGTGTTTTTAATTTTTTAATAGCCACTTGCTGTGGTTCGTCCTTTCCGTTATCCCTTTCTAGCGTTCCTCTGTAAACTTCGCCGTAAAATCCTTGACCAATCCTACCCTGAAGTATCACATTGCAGTCTGCATCTAATTCAAAGATACTTTGCATTTGACCCAAGGCCTCACTATTACTTCCACCAGGGCAAGTACTCGTCAGTCGACCAGCTGTACTGTTAATTGCTGCCATATCATTGAGTCGATTATTATGAATGCGCAAAGAGCATGTGGAATGTTCTGTTGAGTTAAACCCAGCAGTAATCGCTTGAACATTAGAACCGTCTATGTCATCGCCGTTAGATTCTGCTAACCAACCCATGTATATTGAGAGTTCCTCACGGCTATTGCCGCAATTATCGCTAGTGTTAATCAATTCCCTCGTACCTAAACAAGCATAAGATCCTAGTTTTGCATTGCATGATTATTGGAATATTATTTTGGAAGAACTTTACATCGACCATATTACGTATCTCTCGGTTATTATAAAGGTGATTCATTAATTCATCGAAAAATTGAAGTTTTAACCTATTCCATAATATAAATCGATACAAGCGATGTGAAAAAATTAAATGTGTTTAATTTGTGATTTAGATAATTTTTATAATTACCGGCACATGCACGAGACTAATTCACTAGAATTATAGGATATATTTTGGAATAATCAGGACATTCCTTTTGTAACCTAGCTCGTTCTTGCATTTTAAAAATAATCTACGTTTTCGTGAATATTACGTGTAAGTTATACAAACTTATTTTCGTTGTCCCTTTCGCACAATATGGTAACATATAATAAATTAAAAAATTTCATAGATATCAATTTTTGTTACTAAATAACAGGTGTACTGCAGAATGAGGATTTGTTTATTTATATTTGAATTAGTCCGAATGATAAATAAAGTAATAGAGATAGATAAAGCTACTCTATACGGAAACAAAATGTCACATTTTAATTTAAAACGGAAAAATATCAAACCTTCATGAATGTTTGTAAAATTTCAGAAAAAAAATATGTTTTTTTCTGTCCGGAGATTCTATGGAAGGAGAAAACGATAATAAATTGTCAATACTCTCATCGTATCTTCTAATGTTTAGTGCCTGCTCCATACGATATTTACGTTGCCTACAAATTTAGCATGCACAAGTGTTGCGGTGTGATTTAGTGTATGTAAATCGATGGTAGCTATAATATAAATATAAATCTAATTCATTATTTTTTTAGTGATCAAATTTTTACTCACTATCATCAATTTCATCCCACGACAAACTCGTATGATCAGTGAAAAGGCTACTAGCACGGGAATTGCAGGTTGACGACTTTGTATTGTCTATAACATCATTGATGTGCTCCGAGTCGTTGAATAATTTTGGAAATGCAGTAGCGTAAGCATGAGTCCTTCTAGAGTTGTAAACTTGATATAAAATTTGATTAATATCACGCATTATGGCTTGCGGTTGTTTCCTCGATCCATTCGATTCTCCCCAGCATTCGGTCATTAGTTTGTAAACTTCTGTAGGGCAACTGATTGGTATCGGTAATCGTTTGCCACTTCCATAATACTAAAATGATAATGTACAAAATATATATTTGAAGTCCAAATATAACTACCATGCGCTTTAGGTCAATTTTGTCGCAGATGATACACTTAAAACGATTGAGCTTTGCTATCTTTATGGAATGACTATTACAGAGGGTTTACTAGTTGTGACAACTCAAATAACATCGTACCTTTTTAACAATTGTAATGTCGTGACACGCAGGTGGGGCAGCCCCCCTTGAAAAGATTTGCCAAATGGTTGTAGCCAAAGACCATATATCCGTTTGAAAGTTATATTTTGCCGATTGAAGGTTTGCATAAAATTCGGGCGGTAACCAATGTACACTTTATAATAAAATAATGTATATCAAGATCTGTTAAACATATATTGACACAAGCATCTGAAGTACTTACTCATCTTCTGTGTAACTGAAAAGACCAGGATCTGCCAATTTAATGATAAAGCTATTATCTGTATGGGCGTGAACTAATAATTTTTGACAACGAATATTTCCATGTACTACTCCATTTTCTTCCTGCGTTTATAAATGTTCATTAATATTTATGCAAAATTCTTGAATGCTAAAGTTGCATATTACATACTTAAACACAATTTTATGCGTTAATCTTAAATATACAAGGCGATTGATAAGTACATTTTGAGATGACAAACTGGCTTCAAGAGAAGCTACAGAAGTATAGAGAGAAATAAGCAGTACTATGTATTGCGTCTGTATTGGATCAACATTCATTAGATAAATACACTAACATGGTACTTACTAAATGCCACAATGCAGTAGCAAGACACGCAGCAGCTTCTACCATATCCACGGTTTTAATAGTTTGCGGTGATGTATTGCGCAAATATGCATCCAACGGACCCAAACTTACTAATTCAAGTAACATGCCAATCGGTGGTGCCAACGTTACACCATATAATCTAAAATGAAAATTATAAGAACTATACGATATATGAAACTCTACGTACGTATCCATATGAATATTTTATAATTCGATATCACACTTAATAAATGTAAAGGCGCATAATCAACAATTACCTCACTAAGGCACTCGAACGTAATCGACCCCATTTGCTGGTCAATTCTAGAAACTGTTTTGTACTGCTCCATTCCTCGTCTTTGAGTATCTTCAATGCGACTTCAAGTCTTTTACCTTTAGCTATTCGCCACATTGTCTGATACAATTTCGTTGGAGACGTTTTTTCGAAATTTTTGTCACTCCTAGTAATCAGTGTATATGATTGTAATTGATCTCGGGGCACGCAACGTGGGCCGCTTTCCAACAGAGTCGTGATAATTTCTTCGTCAACTGCGACGTCATGTCCAGCGTTTTCTTCGGCGCAAATTAGTAGCGGCGACTTGTCTAGAACGGGCAAGTAATGGAGATTGAATATCTATGATAAATAGGCAAAAACTATTGGCAAGTTTGTGATTGTGGATCACTTAATGAATAGAAGCAACACTACATATACGTTTCGCGTAGTAGACATTCGCGATAGTTTTTTTTAATAAATAGAAAAATGCATTTTTGCCCCTTCCATAATTCTGTTCACCTATCACAGCACAATATTTCTGTTTTTCTTTTTGCATAATATATATGCTCCGTTGGTATTAATAACTGATTCAAAAACACTAAAACTGATTCTTGCCACTAAAAGGACATTTGAATGATTGATATGTTAGAGATACAAGTTGATTTTAATCTATGAGTTAATGTCATTTTCACATTTTTGTTGTACCACTCGAATTTTTGTTACTGCTTTATAGATACTTTAAGAACTCTGTACGTATGCTGCTTGTGTCGTAAAACCTTGAATTAATTGTATGAAGTTCTGTAAAGAACATTTTTAATCGATATCATACGTTCAATTAATTATAAAACAGATACAGTAATAAAAATAAAATACGTTTTGACTATATTTATGAACGTGAGTTTCCAAACATTGACTGTTCATACCGTATTCTGAAGGAGGTAAACATTCCCCAAGATATAAGTCGTTATCAGGATCTTGGAATGATGCAATAAAATTTCCCAATGATTGGTACCTTTGTTTAGGGTCTGACGCAATAAAATCATTGGGGCCGACTTCTTCTATTCTGTGTGATACTAATTTGCCATCTTTGTTGCATGCATCGAAATAAAAGACGTTGTATTCCGTTTCACTTTCACGGATAATGTATGTTCCTGGCTGGTTTTCTCGTTTTTCTTCGAGCTTTGTATAAGAGAACGCCCCTCTGACACAATAAGTTTACTAATACTTTCTCATCCTCTTTCCTGAATTACAATTTGTTTGAAGCACAGTTTGATATGAAAGGGATGCATTTTATGTCTTTGAACTTACCCAACTGGCCCATGACATTTCAGTCTATGTAATCTTTCTAAGCTTGGCGTAATGACATCTCTACAGAGATTGAATGTCCACTTGACAGATAACCGATAATATCCGTCAAGAGCAGAAACAAAAGACATCAGCAGTGGGTTTGTACCAAATTTTAAATATGACGGTATGCCATCTTTTCTTGATATTTCTACTGTGCTGTCCTGCCTGTGAAGTGAATATTATAAGTTTATATATATATATATATATATATATATATATATGTACCAATTTCTTTACTACGTGATATAAAATACTTATTTTTCACATCTATCTCGCTTACCTTATAGAGACAAAACATAAATCCTCTATGGCACATAGTTTCTTCCATGTACCAGTTTCTGTTTCACAATATTTAACTTCGTTAACATTTACTCTAAGCAATACTTTCGAAGGAGGATTGGGTACACCTTTATCCATTAACGCTTTGTATTCTTCATACAGGTAATTGGGTGCCATGCACTCGAACTGCTTCAGATACTGCTCCTTAACATACGATGCATCATGTCCAGATATTTTACTCAAAGCATCATGAATTGGTTTTTTTATGAAGAACGCGTGTCTCTTTATACATTCTTTTGGGATATATTTCTTATAATCTGATTCTACAATTTCTCTTGGTACCTGCTTTTCCAACATTACTCTGCAATAGGAAGTTTGATTGAGAAGTGTCATATAATTTTGTTGTATGTATGTATATAAGTTTATTGTTTCCTTCCAGCTTACAATTGCAATATCAACATAATGCAAATCTTACCTGTACATATCGCTAACGCCAAGACCAATTAATTCCCGCTTATGCCTCTCATAAATGATGTCAGGTACTTTATTTTCCATTACATCGGAACGAGCTTGCTGAAAGTAGTAATTATATGCTTTCTCATCTATTTGTTTTAGCCTTTGCAAGCTTGATGGTTTGAATCTTATACGGAAATCAAATTTTCGTTTGTCTTTATCCTTAAATTTATGTCCGGGAGGAAACCATAGTTTGGAAGAATAGCTTCGTAATGCAAAAATGTGACTAGCTACTGGTGCTATGCCAATTGTTTTGCAAATCTGAAACAGGAAGCAATTCATATAATCTACCTATATAATCATCCTCCTTGTTTCCTGTAAGTGCAATTGTATGATTTTAATATAGACTTCAGATATTATACTGGTCCTTTAATTCTATTATTACATCTATTGGTTAGTTGCCTGACCAAGATTTAGTACAACCACAAGTTAATATTTTATTTACATCAAAATATGTGCTTGATAAATTTCTATAATACCTTTATACACAAATCTTCTGCAGTCCATCCGACAAGAAGCGTAACGTTTAATTCTTTTTCTTCTGTCGCTAAATAAACTGCTGCCACACGGTTACTATCCATGATACGCGTCTTAAAATTTCTATCTTTAGACAGGTCTCATTTTTTATTGAAGAATTATCATTAGTTTTTTATGAGTGTTGTGTTATGCATCATCAGAGAATATCACATTATGTTTATGGACTCTTAATAGTATCTCTATTATTGAACAGCTACTTGAAATCAAAATTAGTTAGTTCCATTGAATTTCAATACTGTGGCTGGAATTTTGATTAATCCTAAGGTTATTTTCCATCAAGTAACTGGAATTTTCAACATATGTACATATAAGAAAAATTTGTCAAACCTGACTAATCATTCGTTAACCTTTATTTGTACGATTTATTCCTGTTGATAGTATTATTATGTGTATCGAGCAAAGCGGTACGTTAATTCTAAAGATTACGTTTACGTTACGTATTGTTGTGCGTTTACTGAAGGATCTTCATTGAAATTCCAGTTTGTTTAACCTCCAAGTGAAACTGATACATCCAGATACATCTCTCTATCCTGCTCTATCCCTACCAATCTCTACCATAGTTCCGTTAAGTTCCGTAAGTTCCGTTCAATTTGACTTTACTAATAGCACAGACGAGGTAAAGAATAGACCGGACCTTAGACTATAAATGAATGGACTGCCGGCAG
Organism: Priocnemis perturbator; assembly: GCA_963942575.1. Classification (NCBI taxonomy): domain Eukaryota; kingdom Metazoa; phylum Arthropoda; class Insecta; order Hymenoptera; family Pompilidae; genus Priocnemis; species Priocnemis perturbator. The sequence goes on from OZ012649.1 coordinate 17,859,936, forward strand.
CATGCCTGAGCCGTGTTAAATTCGTGACGAAACATCTGTGGCGCCGCTACTACCCAAGAACTAACTTTAACGTACGTTGTATATCTATATATATTGATGTACGCATGCGCTCAATTGACTCGTGGTTGACTCGTGTGAAGTTAGTCAGAGTCACAGTAAGCGAAATATATTGCGATTCTGTAGTTCTTGGGTTTTAGCGGCGCCACAGGTCTTTGAACTAACGTGAATACAGCAACTAGTGGTCCATATATATTTAGTCTAAGCATTGAACTATAGAATATCTGGAATGCGCACTGCGCACGGCCGTATGTAGAGCTGCAGTCGAGCCGCGCCGAGAGAGAAAGAAGATATTTTGGTATTCTGGCCTTTGTTAACTGTACTACCCTTTCAAAAATGTTGTGTACGTTGTTAAAATATACGGAACTGAACCAGTGTCATCTGAAATAGCATCCTGCCGCACACAGAGAAGTAGTATGCGTGCGTGTCCATGAGAGCTATGAGCCAATCGAGTGGCGCGTAGCTCTCACATGGACACGAGGCATACTACGTCTCTCTCTTCCCCCACCACGCGTGAAACATGCGGCAGGATGCTATTTCTGATGACACTGAACTGAACTATCTTTGCTGTACTATCCTTTTGTTGCTTCTATGATAAAAGGGTTTATGGTAAAATATCTACCATAATTACATGCACGTATTATACAAACAGATTCACAGGAAAAATAATGAATTATACTTTTAATAAGTCTTTTATTTACACAACCATCATTTGTTTCAACAGCACGGCAGCTGTATTATTTTTTACATGCTGCTCACTGTTTGTCTTACATAGCTTCTTTTTCGTTATTGCATATGCCTATTTATTTATATATTACAATTCATAACTTACGAAGAATGTTCACAGTATTTATAGCGTTAACCCTTAGTCAGATAAATATATCAAACTTGAAATAAAAGTTTGCAATTTTCTAGCAAAAATCCTTGTAATTGATATTAGAATTAATTTACCTATACCTTTTCTTGATTTTGAGAAATATTGTTTCAAACATATTTTATATTACAAAATAATTAAACAATTCTTCAGAATAACCTTTTTTGTAGAATATAAAATACGCATGCAAGAAAAAATGCAAAGGCAAGTGCTAATAGCGCTTTGTCTGTTACTTCTCGTCTGCTGTACTTCCCCAAAAGCTTTCTTGATTGAACTATAATTTGTTGTTGATGTTCCAATTCATCTTTTGTACCAGAAACTTTATCAGAAGATGATACTGAAACATAAAAAACATAATTAGTTTCTATGTGTCTACTGCAATACATATTTCCCTTATTATTGGCATAATAGATAATCTTCAATGATACTTTACAAAATTAATTGTATTTTATTTTACTTCCATATAGGAATCATTCAAACAATTAAGTAAGCAAAATTTTCAAGGATAGAAGTTTCACACAATTAAAAAAAAAATCTAATACATTTATCTCCAGTTGAATATTAAAACAAACAAATTAATATCTTATATCAGTTAATAACATGATGCAATATCACTGTTTTATATATAAATTCTAAAAGCTCATACACAATGTGTCCAACGTATTAGCACTACGTTTTGTGGTTTCAGCTAAATGTCTGGAAATACTTAAAAGCTTCTCAGTAGCTTGATTTGATGTAGTTGTTAAGTGTTGGCGATCATGTTTTCTCCAATGCACTTTTTGTTGTTCCTCTGATGTTGCCAGTAGATCTTCTCTTGCAAGTTTATGAATGACACAGGCGCTAATCACGTTTGCTTGACAAAATGCATGAAACGAAGCTGCAAGCTGTTCTCTATAAAATTCAACTTCTGGCAGTAGTTCTGCCTTCTTTTTCTCAGTTATTTCAGTTTCCGCTAAATTTGCCAGATTATCTATACTTGACTTTAGCATTGCTATTTTTTCTCTGCCTTGTGCATTTAATTCGTTCAATAAACCAAGTGGACCTGTGCATTGCTGAATATCCTAAAATCATAATAGCATTAAATAATACAGGGGCCATGAAAATATAGCAGAAGTGAATGTGAGAATTTAAACGTTACATCTGAGCAATTTAGGGTACAGATTTAAATAATTTGATACTTGATAAACACAAAGCAAGGTTAGGATCATATCGTATTTAAAGGAAATTACTTTACGAATATATACCTGTATTAAAGCGGTAACTTGTAGGTGATTTTTCACAATTTCCTGTTGTATTAGCTTAGCTGCATAATCCTCATTGCCCATTGTACTTTTTAGATATTCATTACTCGACTTATGCCAAACAATGTACCCAAATTGTTTAAATCAATTTTCGAAAGCAGAAGGCAGAAGTCACAGGTATTCTGTTGTCATGGATGGTGCAAATACTTTCTTTTTAATAGTGACGTTTGGTAAAATTAACCAAGTTTTACAGGATATAGAAGCAATGGGCCAAAAAATATGCACTATAATAAAGTATATACTGATCATTACATTGCACTGTATTCAACTGTATTAGACTTAGGCCAACTTAGGCTGATTTAGGCTGACTTAAGCATCAATCATTATTGAGGTATTTTTGTTTGTTTCGTGCATTTTTTTGAGGATGTATTCACATTACTATATATACAAATATATATATATATATATACATCTCATATATATATACATTTCGTATATATTTATTATTTCGTATATTATTAAAAGAAGTTTATTTTACATTGGGAATACATAGGAACAATAAAATATTGACGTGTATTCAAGTTTTATTTATACTGGCAATGAAATTGCAGATGACTTCTACATAAATTATTTTCATACAAATGATACATTGTATAATTGAGTTACTATTCTTTCTTACATATGGGTTGTTGTATGTTAACATGACCCGCAATGTAGGGAAAGTTTTAGTTGTTTATTGATATTTGTAATTCGTATCTGTGATATTATCACAAGCATGCCGCAAATAAAATAAACGTTAATACTATACAAATATATGTACACTCCGTGTGTTTCTTGATATTATGGCATGCTCGTGATACAAAGATCAGATTAATTTAATCCTTGAACGCGTAAACGTTCAAATTAAGCTGGCTATTACAATAGTTTATTAACGGAGGCTACTAATTACAGCAGAAGTGAATTCGGTCGTTGAACTCTGTCCGCCCAAATCTTTAGTTAAGATCTTTCCGTCATTTAATACGCGGTTCAGAGCTTCTCTGATCTGTTCTGCATAATGTTTCAAGTTTACATGATTCAAGAGTTTAACAGAACAGAGTAGCATGGCAGTGGGATTTGCAACATTTTTGCCAACAGCTTCAGCATATGTGTGCCTTGCGCCCTACAATTAGAAAACAGAATATACGTTATAGATACACATTAAGGTTTGGCAACATTAAATGGTTAAAAATGTTTGAAGAATTTACAAAGTTCCTTATATAATCAAAATCTCAATTTTTTTAAATTATATTCTGTGCTCTGTTTAGAAAATAGAATGTCATGGGATACAACTTTAGAGATCGGTATAACTGTATTTTAAAAATAATATAGATATTATTATCAGTTTATACTTTTAAAAGCTGTAATCTTAACGAATAATTCTTCTAAATAAAATTTAAAAATGCAAACATACCGGCTCAAAGACCACACATTCAGCACTATAACTTGCACCAGCCACTACTCCAGCACCACCAACCAATCCAGATGCAATATTGTCAACAATATTGCCATAAAGATTGGGCATTACCATCACATCAAATTGATTGGGATTAGAGACCATTTGCATGGTACAATTATCTACGATCATAGTTTCAAATGTGATTCTAAGAAGAGAAGAAAATAAAACTGTTATAAAAGATCTGTATTAAGATCATATATATTATCTTTCATATATCGACCTACCGTGGGTATAATTTGGCTATTTCCTGACACGATTTCAGAAAAAGTCCATCTCCCAGTTTCATTATATTAGCTTTGTGCACACACGTAACCTTCTTGCGATTGTTCTTGACTGCATAATCGAATGCAAACTTTGCAATTCTTTGACTTTTAACTGCTGTTACAATTTTTAAACATTCTATTACACCTTTGACAGACTCATGCTCTAGAGCAGAGTATTCGCCTTCAGTCTGTTCTCTTATAATGACACAATCAACATTTTGATGGCGAGATTTCAGTCCTGGTAAAGATTTTACATGTACTACATTCGAATAGAGATCCAAACTCTTACGCAGTTTCATATTCAAAGTCTGCAGTTCGCCAGTATGAGAATGATCTGGCGTAGCTAAAATACCCTGTTCCATAAAAGAAGAAGTACTTAGTGAGAGAATTTCATTTAGGAATAGTAGTATTAAAATTTGTACAACTAATCTACTGTCACCAAATGCATACCTTTAAACATACACGGTTCCTTGCAATGCTATTGGATACTTGCTCTAACGGGGCACTTAACGTAGGGTTAACCTCAGATAGGAAATAAGGCTCAAAATCAACTGGCACATTTGCAGCTTTGAAGACATTTTGAACTGACACAACCAATTCTGGTCCAACACCATCTCCTGGTATCAATGTGCATTTAACTTTTCCTTCTTGTTCTATGGCCTACAAGAATATTGTGAGATCAAGAATGCACCTATATAGAAAAAGTTCTTTAACTTACAGCTTCTTGCCGACATACTGCTGCTGCATGTAGAGTTCTGACAACGGCTCCTTTCTTAGTAGCCTATAAGAAATTATGATTAATGATAACTATTAATGCAATGAATAAGGACAGGCATATGATATTGAAAATTTTTGGTTTCCACTGTGTGCACAATATCGCATATGATGTGCGCATAATAGTTGTTCCTTCAGAATATGATAATATTTTCAATCCAATAGTAGATTTATATACATAATGAATCCTTTTGTCTTATGTTCTATTATTCCCTTTTCAACCGTAGCGTAAGCATCACATGTAATTTTGCAAATAGAACTTGGAAAAAATGCGTGTCAATGTAAGCATTCTAGTATATATATATATATATATTTATAACTGGCACCTATTCTTGATGCTTAGATGACGAAATTTGACGTAGATTTAATCGTTTATACAATAAAATGTTCGTATTTCTAATGTTTTTCATGAAGATTTTAATTTCTCTGCACTCTAAATTTTCCATTGTATAAAGTTAATTGTTACTTAAGAAAATTCTATGGTATTCAAATTGAAATGCAAACCACGATCAAATTTTGTTGCAGATTGGCAGAAAACGATTGTTTTTTATTCGTAGAATATCGTATTACCTGAGAAACTACTTTACAGATGTTCCTTGCAAGTAAAGCCATTTTCCACAATGAAACGGAATGCGAACGATCTTATTCTTGCACTTGAAGGGTTGGCATAATTATTTGGGGCAACCGCTGATAAAACAGTTTTGACATCTACATCATAAAATTATACATCGTCTCGGAATATGTAAAATTTTTCAGTGTAGAAAGTATTTTGCAATTTCTTTTCCAAGACATTTATGATGAGTCGTTTTTTTTGTAAAACTATAACATAACAAATATGCGAGCCCACGGACTTTTTGATAGCCTATACGGCACTGATCTCGTAGGTTGTTCAACAGTCGGGTAGTTTCGGTAATATTCGTTACCATACTCATTTCAAGTGACGGTGTCCATCGTGAGTCGTGAACCCTCAGTGTCAGCATATTTGGCTCGAACTCCATCCTCCATCATGTGTGCGCTTCTGGGACTGGTGCGCTGCTGCGATGCGCGCAGCTTACGCCCAATCAGGGCGTTAGCATTGCACACAGCCGCGCATGCACACTGCGACCACTGCGACACAGATGGTGTTCGAGGTTCGAGGCAAATATGCTGACACTGGTGACCATTGCGTTTCTGTATGGAATATACAATATATATACATATCCTTCAAGTTATGCTGTCAATTATTTTTGTCTATTCAATATAGCATGCTCAATGTTACGTATATCGTACATGTCCCCGTACTCATTTGTGCCGATGGTTATGAAAGTGGTTTAATTGTAAATGACAAACCTGAAAATGTACTATCTTATTATTTATTCTGTAATGTCTAAATCGATGCAACACGAAATAAGTGAAGAATTCATTTTTGTTATATTTTTTACTTGGACCAGCCACACAGCACCAAGTCGACTATTAGTTGGCTATTAGTCGGCAGAACAGGTCAAGAGCCGACTGCAAAGTAGGCAGAAAGCAGGCTGACTGTCGACGCATAGTCGACTGACAGTCGACGATGTCCCGAATATAGTTGTATTACAGCCATCAATGTGCCAATGTAATGTCATCTGTAAGTCGACTTTATGCCAACTGCAAGTCAACCTTATGCCGTCTATATGCCAAGTTTCAGCCTACGGTACCGCGACTAATATGTCAGGATATAACAAACAATATATAAATTTTTCCTTATATATATACATATGTACACACATTCATATGTTTATTTGTATTTATATGTATATATGCATATCAGTTGTAGGATTAATTTTAGAAATATTTATGTGTGATGTGACAAAGTCTTTTTTAATAATGGTTGAACTAATCATTTGTATTTGTATATAGATACATAAATTTATGGTGACTTTTTGAAAATTGTTCAATGGTGGATGAACTTTGTGTACAAATTACTATAATGACAAAGAGGTATATAACACTATTGGGTACTTAGTTTATAAATCATTACATAGATTAGGCTATTTTAAAAGTGTTAATAGTTGGTGTATCTTTTTGATGGCATTGAAATTTTCCTTCATGAACGGTTTGAGGCTGGAACGTTACTGCTCAGCTGAGGATTTAGAACAAGTGAGGACTGAACGTTTTAGTGTAGTTTTGGTGCTGTATATGAAGTGCATTCCACAGAATTGCTCTTTAACGTGGGGTTTTTGAGAGTCATTTTGGAATGACCAATTCTCAATCACAAGGTGGTCACTTAATGTTCCGTTTCAGAGGAAGGTGATTATGTTGTTTGCTCGAAACTTTACCATAATTTCTTGTATGTATGAATCAGGGAGGAACCATCCTCATATGAGGATTTCTATTCATTGGTCCAACAACGTTTGAGTTTGTTCTTTGTAAAAGCGCACAGTTTGTTTTGTTTAACAATCTAACTTTAGGGAATGCCGGTTGATCATGATTAGCAGTGAGTACATTTGAATTGTGTAATATTTTAGTACAGATGTCTTTTATACAAAAATAACAAACATCATTCATTATCAGGTAGAGTTATTTTTTTAGTTCTTTTTATTAAAAATGTAAAAGGTCTTGCTTCCATTAACATATTTTTGTATACTGAATGAAAATATTTGCACCTCTGTATTATGGTGTATTTACAAAGGAAGGAATAATTTGGTTTAGACTAGTCAACCATGTTGCATAACAAAGTATTATATCTAGAAGTACGCCAATGATGGTTTTTGCTTTCATAGGCATCAGTGACTAACATTTACATCTTGTATTTGCATATTGATATAATTATTTGTATGTCCACATATTGTACATAAATTTTATTACAGGGAATATTTAGGTGGTTGAGAATATTCATAACTGACATACCAATATTTTCAATATTATGCATTAATATCTGATTAAAAACGTTTGCTCTTATACACAATATTATTTCATTTAATTCTAAAACCATCTTCGATCGTTTTTATACTGAAACGGTTGTGGAAATTTGTACATGTATATAGAATAATAATTTCTTATTTGTGTATAGCACTTTGTCACTGTCGATTGTCATATTATATTGTTTAATTATTGCAGCATGGACCAGCACTAAACATTTTCATTTTCTCCTATAACTTTTTTATTTTCCTTTATCACAGTTTATTTTTACCACAGTCAACGTAAATAAAGCAAAAATTCATTGTGAATAAACTTACGAGTGGATAATGCTAAAAAAATGGTTGAAGTTGATTAATTTAGTAAAAAATTATAACTATTCAATCTCATTAATACTTTGTGCACCATACAAAAAATAATCATAAATTAGAATTTGATCTATCACATTCAGTCAACGACTCTCTGATCATGCAGGTATAGATCGTGGTGAAAGACGAAAAATAAATCGTATTTAAGAAAAGATTAACTATATTAGGAAGACAGTTAACGAAATGATTGACTCCTAAACGCGCAGCTGAGCTCAAAAAGACAAGATTATCATTACCATGGAATAAAAAGGAAAATTTGTTGCTGTCTTCTTACAAGATTTAAATGGGCCATGATATTTTACTCGAAGACCTAGTAAAACGAGTAGGGCTCGAAGCCCAGTTGCAGGAGTTTGCACGGAATAATTTTGTTTCAAGAAGCCATTATGGATGATAAATCCTATGCCCACATAAAAAACTCCGTCGACAAAGCAGATTACTGAAATTCGGGTAGGGAATCTTTAAAGAATTTGGTTGCCGATTGGCAGTAAAAAATATCTACGGATCCTTTTTTGTCCACGATATTTATTATAGTTGAGAAATGACCGTGAACGGTCGACGATATAACTGGAGCATAAACGATGTTTTCGTTCTGAAAGCGCAAAAAATTTGTCAGTTTCGTGAAGATCGCCCATGGTGCAAAGCCAATAAATGGATTTGTTCAAGGCAACTTTGCACTAGCCGTATAATTTGAAGATTTCGGTACCATAATTGGTCTTCATGTTACGATCGCCTATACACTATCACGTTGCCGACATGAAAGCAACTCAGAAGGGTTTCTCAGGATCTCAGAAATTTGCGGCGATAGATCAATGATGCATCGCTGCCGTACGAACAGACAATGGTAGCAATTAGTGGCGCATTACTTATCTCAATTAGTTAAAAATAAAAAGGCTCCACGAATCTGACTATCGCCCGCAATGCACTCCCTTACTTCTTTGTCCGAACAAAAAGTCTTGCAAGAAATTTGAAAATGTCCAGGGACACATTCGACCTTCCTAAACCGGCCCAGAATCCGCAGCGTTGACAGTATGACAGTAAGTGCTTATTGCATGGCTTTTCGTGCGAAGCGCGATGTCATTTGTGCCGACGATAATTTACTCAAAATACTCACGGCACTGATTCGCATTATGGGTACAGATAAGAGAACAATAAAAGCGCCCTCCCGAGGAACCAGTAAGGGGTTGCGGCGTGCCGAGGTGCCGTTTGTCCGTTAGAAGCAAATTGGCGGGAATGATTTTTGTCGGGCGATCGTTAATTATACGAAGAAGCGCCGGGCGAGTTAATAATCGCAGAGAAATGACTTTCGCTCGGGGTAGAACGAGATCGCGTAAACAGTTGGTCTTCTCGAGCGATCGGATCCAAGATGAATACGCTTCGGTGGAAGCTTGAGGCGGCTTGTTCAATGCGAGAAGGGTGATGCGAGAGGCGTACGCAAGGGATTGCAGAGAAAGGGGAGAGAGGCGGCGAGTATTGGAAGGGTAGGCAAGTGGGTAGGCAAGCGGGTATAGCTGAGGGTACAGAGAAGGGAGACTGACAGTGAACGAGGTTGCGGTGGGGTGAAGAGGGGTTTCGACGTAGGCGCACTCCGGACAACGAATCCGGAGTTCAGTACGGTTTTGTTCTGCCGTGTGTGAGGTTGTTTTATCATTCTCCGCTCCGAGACGTCTACACGTTATACAGTTCGGTAAATTTTCAATTCTCGTTTTGACCACTCCTAAAGGCGTGCAATCAACAGTATACACGCATTTATGCTCGTTTACGTCTGACATTGGCGGATACGGACAGTGTGCGCGTGTGAATTATAATATGGACCTCGTATGTGCTCCTTTTGTACCTCAAATTGTGAGCAAGTGATCCTTCTTGAAGAGAGCGAGAGAGAGAGAGAGAGAGAGAGAGACAGAGAGAGGGGGGAGGGGGGAGATTGCGCTTTTTGGATAAGTTCGGAATTCAGTTGAGAGACAGAATTAGTGGTGAACGATGAAAAACTTAATAACGTACTGTTATTCGTTACTTTGTTTCCTGTTCGTAATCGGAATAAAAGGTAAATTCTAATGTTTCTTGTCTCTTGGGATTATGATATATTTTGACTGATTTTCGTATACATTTCTTTCTTACTTGATTTCTGTTTTTTCTTTCATTTGCCTCATGCTCGTTCACATTTGTTTTGCGGTGATGCGTTTTGTTTATAAGGAGCACAGCTTTTCTTCGTCTATTCAAACGATAATTTTATTAATAATTGTCACTGTTACACCGTACATATTAATAATTCACCAATGTTCTCAGTGTATTAATTATCTGTGATAGGCTCCTGTATGCGCCGTATTAATCGTCAATGCACTTATTAAATTCTGAATTAATTAAAACCATTTGGAGCGAGTTTAGGTTTCGATATATATTAAATATAATATTGTGGGAGATTCTGGATGTGTCATTGCAATTTTGTCGTTATTATGAAAATGAAATAGTTATAAAGAGCAAAAGGTATTCTGACAGCTTTTCGCAGGATGAAAAAGACATGAAAGATAGTTGTATTCTTGGCAGTGACAGACTATTTCATGTTTTACACCTTTTTTTTACTTTTTTGTTCGTGATCGCCCGACTTTTGGCAAATTTGTCGTGTCACTCCAATTTAGTTCCAGAGTTATCAACCTCCTTTTGGATTTAAAAAACGTGCTAAGAATGATCAAATTAATATTTGTCTAATAAGACTCTGCCGATGGATCCGGGTCAATTTTGACTCACACTATTTCATCCACCAATACAGTGGTGTAATTAGTTGTCCCGAATGTCACCGATTTTACCATGGGTCGAATGTGACCCGAATCTAAACTATGTGGAACAGTTCGCGTGCTTCACATCCTGAAAGTTTACTTCTCATTTTAGCCAAAAATTTATTATAGTAATGCTTGCTTCCTTCTACCTCCGCCTAACGACGTGTCCTTCTCGACAATTTTAATCAACATACATATACGTGCAACGCCGTCGCGTTATCATGAGACATACATTTAGCGGAGGAAAAAAATGAGGGGATTTTATGAATGCATAGTCAACCGGACAGCAGAGGGTGACCTCATAATGATCGAGTTATGAAATGAAATATTATGTGAAATGTTATTATCAACGACATTAAATGTTTTACGTTGTAGTTAATCAGATCTGCAATCTGAATGAATTAGTGTACTGAATGCTTCCAATCTAATACTGAAAGTGTCATTTTTCTTGAATGAAGCAGTTAGCATGATTTCAAAACAATAACGTTTCGTTAAAGCTGCTTTAATGCTATCTAGCTGTTTTTTACGAAAATCACTATTTACGTTCTACTTGACACTGTTTAGGCATGGAAATTTGCAATGCACGATCGACATTGGGCTTGATTTTATCGGTTTGAATCAACATTAAAGCGCAAATATTGGTAGGACAAATAGAAGGTGAGTTATTTAACGTTAAAATCTAACAATATATCCTTTTAATAATGGGTCAAAGTATGCAAGGGGCAATATTTGACTGGGGCGGATAAATAATCCGAGCAAAATGATTTTTTCTCATAGTGGGAAAAATGATTACACAATGTAAAGTAATGATAAAAGTAGAGCATACAGTTTGGGGGAAATGTTGTTCCCACTGATGTTTTCAAACGAAACTGCGAGTAACCATTGAATTTCGTTAATGGTGCGTTGTAGTTTATCTCTCATGATTAATTGCTGTTCTGCGCATAGTTCTTCGACGTTTCCGAGGTTGTGCTTTTCATAACAAAGACTGCTTGTTGCCTGTTTGAATTTTTCGTGAATCGTTGGAAAAAGACTTTCGCGATTTAACTTTGTCTCTTCAAGCCTACGAATTATTGCCCATTTATTGCGGAAGTTTCATTAATTCTTCTGCTAATATTTCTTTGTACTGCATTTAGAAGATATAGTGCCAAAAAATACTCGGAGAATTTTATTTAGTGCTTCCTACGTAATAAAGGTCATAAAAAGGAAGTCTTACGCCGTCAGGTTGAACGCGTGAGCAAGCCAAGAAATAGGTTCCGAACGTTTCGTCCACCTGTTAGCAAAAATTTCGTTTAACACTAAATTTGTACGACCAGTGGAATTTCGTAGTGTATCGTCTTGATAAAATTTCGCTTTAATTTGTGAATTTTATCGCACCTATTCTAGGAAAACGTGAATGAGAAAACCGGAATACATTTTGTATTAGACCGTCAAAGAAGTACGGTAAAGTTATACAGTGACCAATCAATTTAAGTAAAGTATCAGCGGTTGACCCGAATGCTGCTGGAATGTTCCTCTTATATATACAAATGCTTTGTCGTCGATCACTGTGCCGTAAATCATAGATTATGTTCCACGTGTCATCTAACTCTGGACTATGTAGAAGAAAAGAATTGCGATAGATTGTACGAATGTACTTTAAAAATATTGAAAACTTAAATATTTAGAAAGATATCAGCGCGTATATAGGGTGGCACATTTAAAACGGGCCACCTGAATAAGTCGCCTGTTCTTGAAAATGGAAAAAGAATACGACCTACCAATCTTACTCGATTTCAACGTAGACATCATCGGATGTCAATATTGATTTCGCAGTAAGATCTGTAGAGGAGGTGCCATGGTCAAATTTCGTTTATTTTTTAATTGATATCAGATATCATATCCCCAATATTGATATGAAACATTTTTCTTCTTATTACGCATAGTTTATGAGTTACACCAACTCGCGTAGACGCTGTGAGATTCCGACTGCTTACACACACAAACACACTCGGACGCATATACACTAGTGCGAATGCAGTGAATTCAACACATCTGTATGAGTGTTATAATTTTTGAACCATGAACGATAGGCAGATCTGTATGAAGTAAACGTTGTGGGACTTTGCGAGAGATGTTCGAATGTGTCAAAATCCTCACCCTGTCCCATTTAAAAAACGAAATTAACTTTTCCATTGCACCTTTATTTCTATCTATAGAAAAACTATTGACCTCACACTATGTCCGCTTTGAAACCAGGCAACATTGGTTTGATGCACGTTTTTCTATCGCCAAAAGCAGACGAGTTATTCCTGGGATTTCTTTTACAGGCTCTGCATATTTCAACACATTATCGTTGCTTTTTGTATTCTTCTTGTATATTTACCTTATCCTTTGCAGTAAAAACGTATAAATTGCGGTATTAACGACACCAATAATGTCATACTGACGAGTACAATGACAAAGTAACATTCTGAGGAATAATAACATGTAACAATTGTAATATTATGATGATAATTTCTATGATGTTTGTTACCGTAGTGTATGATTATGCGTAAGAGGAGGGAAAATACGCATGTTACGCAACATTTTGAAAATAGCTAGCGACTCTTCTGACCTAGAAAGTTCGTGCACGCACCGAGAGAAAATTATATGAGAATTTTCCTTTACCATGTAACGATGCCTCCTTATGAATTTGTTGAAATTCCGTAGCACGTAAATTGATATACGTGTCGGATAAAATACGTGCAAGCGTTTCATAGAGTAGTAGGTTCGTTCGTGGAAATATCTGCAATATACAACATTTCTCGCTGCATTCTTACTTTCTTGATTATGATAAATATTAGGTATAACAAGCCATGGTGCCTTCTCTATAGCGTACACGAAGCGAGTGATACATGTCGCACGTCATTCTATAATTAGGATCTTCTGAGGTCATTCCTATGTACATATGTATATAGCCACACTCGTAACTATGCGAAACGGCTGAACTGATTTTAGAATCCAAATTCTACAGCTACCACACATTTTCAGTTGATTCTCGAGGTACCCAGATCGTGTCGTGTGATTCTAGTTTTCTGTTCTCATAATGTACGTATTTCTACGTAATTTTGTTTTTTATTTGTTAGCTTCGTATTGAATCAAATTTATACAATGAAAAGTACAAGTCAATGGCTGGTAGAAACGTACGTGGTATAATGACAAGAGCATTTAAAACATTGAAAGACAGATATTTAGAAAATATTATTTGTACCATGTATTACGAAGTAACGTGAAAATGTTTTGGACAAACATTGTTATAAACATACGAAAATGTAATATCGTGATACTTTGTATACGAATATCGATACCTGTTGGTTTGACTCTTCTAGTATAACGCGCCAACCATTTTTAGTTCCTTTGCAAATATTCATCATAAATTGTTCTACCATACACGGCGTGATGTTCAGTTTTGCCGTGTCAATATTTATTGGTAGAATATTTTTGTCAATTTATGCCATACGTATATATATGTACAATCGTATATTGCGCTATATTTACACCAGATTAAAAATCGATCAGGTGCCACTGCTCCGATCTATAGATGTATATGTGTAGATAAAAGTTTTCGTCATTTGTTATGACTTATACAAATAACTTAAATACCTCCAAAGAATTCCGGTTAACTCATTGTTAGCGTTTTTAAGAAACAAGTATTGTACAAGTTTTTTTACGATTTCGTAAAGACTTGTGACAAACTTGTCAGCGTAATGCGATTAGGATTCACAACTGATACCGACTCGTGCCTATTGAAATATAACTCAATTTGCATGCTCCGCTTTTCTAATAACGACTTAACTAATGAAAACGATTTTTGTTTACATCTAAAAAATAAAATTGCCTATAATATGTTCTCAAACGGCATATGGTCGATGAAACACTGCAAATAGAAGAGCTATGAGATTTTTGTATAGTCAAAGAATTATACCCACGCTGTTCTACATATAGCAGCCACGAATAGTAGCCGAGAATAAGTAACACATGTGAAGCACTGTTACGATCGGTCACAATATTATACAGTTCTGGAGGCGATTTTATGCATGTACGGTATTCGAGTTTTGATAGACGACAAATTTATAAGCAACATTTTTCTCAAAATTTTGCTTATATTCGGTTATTACTTACTGTTCGTTTATACCTGTTTCGCGAGCAATTACAGCAATTTTATTAAAACGTACTTATATTAATTCAATTTGTTTGGAGGAAAAGCTCTTCTGAATTTAAAATAAGTGTGTTATAAGTTAACATACAGGGTGAGTCCCGCAACGAGTACGGGCTATATCACCTTTATCATCGATCCCAGAAAAACAATGGTGTGTTATGATAATCATTGTTTTGCCGCGATCTTACTTTTTTCCGAAAGTCCAACGATGCATTCGAAAACTGTGGCAGCATTTTTTATTTATTTTTTTTTTTTAAATAAAAGCTCACATTGTACGCGATCGATTTTTCTCAACATTCAGCGTGGAGAAGTCTTAAAGCAAGGTCATCGGGTGGTCAATAATTTGTGGGATATACAGGATTTTAGGTCAGATTGTAAACACGTTGTCGGTAGTCCCTGGAGTAGATATTAAATGTTGCGCACTTATTATGATACCAGTTGATATCGGATCTAAAATGTCGAATATCTCGTGAAGCGTTCATTTTACGGATACATTACCTCAGTATTTTTAAGAGCAGAATATTGAGAAGAATCGATCTGTGCAGAACTAAATGTGGGTGTACCTGCACGTTTCGAGTGCATCGTTGCATTTGCGGAAAAAAATAAGTGCATAAAGAAATAATGATTGCAGTGACATATAATTTCCTTCGCTCTTCACGACTCAGCGTGTGCAGTAATTGGTATCAAGTTGCCATATGGGATTTTAGTTGCAGCGATTAAAGTTAAAAATGATGAGCGTTTACGGACTAGCGGCTACGGTATTTCATCTCATTTGGCTGTATTTACTCATCAATTCACCTGTCAGGGGTGCAGTAAATGAGGGCGAAAGAACAGTTATTTAAGCCGGAACGTTTCTAATTTAAATTGCGAAAAGCAGGAAAATGGTTATTAGCTTCGTTTGCGGATCAGAAAAATTAAAAAATACGGTCGAACAGGATGTTGTATCAATCCGTTCTTGCACGATATATTTAGTTTCATTTTGATTCATGGCAGTTATCGCAGATATTCGGTACAGCTAGTGGAACGATAGCGGTGTGTATTTTTTATACACGCAACAGTCACACTTAGCACTCAATTTAATGAAGTTACAGTATTTTTCAGCTAGTTCGATAGAAGCATACGTGTAAAACATAGTCGAAATGAAAGTATCAGTGACCCGGAATTTATGATAGCCACCATTAGCGAAACATAGGGTGGGGCATTTACGTGGCGACACATAAATAACCCTGTTCTTTATGGATGTATAAAACAAATAGCTCCGCAAAATGGAGTGGTGGCGTCGGAAGAGGGAAAACATAGTTTGTATGTAGTGGAAAAGGTTTTTGCGTAAGGTATTTTTTTTTTCTGATTTTTGGTTTCTGCACACTTTTTTTTCCTCTAAATAGAATTATATATTTCGCTTTCTGGCGGCATGCTAGCGCGTCGAGCATAGGTATTTGGTTGGGTGGAAAACGGAGAAGTAGGAAGGGTTCAACTTAAATACACGAAATGGACACTACGCCTGGAAGCTTCAACAGTGGATTATATAGTTTTGGAGAAAACAAGGAGGAATGAAGCAGGAACAAAATTAGGAAACAAAGTTTTAAAGTGTGGGGTGGAAATGCTTAAAAATACAGAAAGGAAACTAGTAAATGCACGCTTCAAAGGGGTAACAGAGAAATAATCTAAATTCAAAATTAAGGAAGAAACGGGCAAATATGCATGGGCGTAAGGGTAGAGTTCAATGGCATTGAACGCACCAAGAGAAGGAGGGAGCAGTTTAAATATTACAAATAGAAATGGAGACATGGTGCAAAAGCAAACGCAGCGACGTAGCACGTCCCGGACGATGTAGTACGAGAGGACAAAAAGGATAATCAATGCGCGATCGCAAAAGTGAGATGTGGGAGGAATTGCGATGGTGATGATGAAGTATACTCAGAGGACGGAAAACGAATATGTAAAGCACGC
Source organism: Priocnemis perturbator (assembly GCA_963942575.1). Lineage (NCBI taxonomy): Eukaryota > Metazoa > Arthropoda > Insecta > Hymenoptera > Pompilidae > Priocnemis > Priocnemis perturbator. Next base: position 17,876,780 of record OZ012649.1, read on the forward strand.
TTTAAGTAGCAAGCAGCATTAGAACGCTACATCAAGGACTCCGTTGACATGGACAGGATGCCAATAGTATACATCTTAAGTTAACTGCGTGACGCAGAAGCAATAAGACGATTAAGGCAGTTACGTAAAACTACAGAAAGTATAAAAATTTATGAAGTTGCCGACGAAAAATATTTACACAAAAGATGTTTCGTAATTTATGTAAGTTAAGTTGTGTATTTTGTCTATCGTCAGTGTTATCCTTGTTACTTACTATTTATTACATACATGGATCCGAAAACCAGAAAGGTATAGTTCAATTTCCAAATTCTTGTCGCGAATAGAAGAGACTGATTTTATAATCAATAGGGGTAGCGCCTTAAAATTGTACCGCTCTCATATCCGCGGAACGGAGAGATTTACAGTGTCACTAAAGGTAGAATGACAATCTTAGGGCCCCTCCTGGCCAGTGCCGTAACTTGGCAGGTGCACTCGCACAGGGCCCACTTGGAAGGGGGGCCCAAAATGCTGTTTACAGGAAATTATATTTACAAATTTTTAACTTTTCCACCTATCTACTGCGCGGTTTGACGATTAAATTTTGCCTTACTCAGACTCTAGATCAGAATCTAAATAATAGTTAGTTTTACGTCACTCTTCGTCTATTTTTAACCCTTCCTGTGTCTATTGCTTCGTGCGAGAGAAGTTTTAGCAAATTAAAATTAATAAAAAATTATTTAAGATCAACTATCAGACAATAACGGTTATCCAATCTATCTATTATTTATTTAGAATTTGACATTGTTAAAAACATAAGTTATGATGATGTGATTAATGAATTTACCGAAATGAAAGCCAGAAAAGTGTTAATAAAATAAATCTTATTAAATCAATTGTAATGTATTTGTTTTATTATTTTCCTAAATGTAATTAATTAAGGGGCCTAAATGCAAATTCTTCTTCAATTACCTAAACACCTCCATCTATAACAAATCTATTAACATCAAATTATGATCCGCTCGAAACCACGCACGTTCCGTCTGATGAATTTTTTCCTGCAAGTAATGATAGCGACAAAATCAAGATGTCAAAATCAGCTGAGACACCTTGTATATATTTTCGCTTATTGTTATAAGGCGAATCCTTGAGTAATCAAAGTAATTCTCGTTGAAAAGAAACGTTCCAGCATATTCGCTCTTATAAGCTTCTTTATTCACGTTTCGCTATAAGTCTGCTACCGTCGTACTTAACTGTGGTCGCAAGACATGGCAGTATGAGCTTGCCCTGTGATGCCCCGCGAATAAATATTCAGCGTTTGCATAGGGGCTAATATTTCAAATTTAGATTCAGTTATTTAAAACAGCTTCCATGAATTCTCGAAGGATCACCCTTTTCATGATGCGTCCATTCTAATCTCTTTCTGGTTATACACGGCGACGAAACGTACTTTGTCTTTACTCGACCATTGCGCGTCAGGCGACACATATATGTGCCGGTGATGATGAACGTGCTCTAAGTAAAAAATCTAAACAAATGTTGTCAAATTTTACACTTAGAATTAGTCCGCTCTTCCATTACGCTTGGACATTAGAATATTAAGATATTCTTCCTTCATTGTGTTAATTTTTTAACCACCTGATTGCGACCGATCATAAACTGTGTCAAATATTGTTCTATGAATATAATATTGCAAAATAATATCTGAAAGCATTGTTATATTACAATATTGACTTCAATCTTTGTAAAATATGTTTCTCCTCTTGGTTCGGAACGTTACTGTCCCGTTTACCTTTTTAACTTCGACATGTTTCGAAGGGCTAGAGAAGTCCTCTATAGGAGTGTATAGTTGTGCACATTTTACAAGAAACATTAATTTAAAAGAAAAGAAATGACGTAAACTCATCACAAAACAGAATATCTCTATAAAAAACCGAAGCTTAAACAAGCTATTTATTATTTACTTGTTAACAGTTTTCTATGTTGAAATGTGAGTAATAAAACAGGTCCGTTTCAGTTTTAGTTATGTTCCTTTATTCACTTTGAAATGTTGTTCGTTGAATCATGTGTACAATCTTAAACAGAAAACAAAATTAACGAAGCATTAGGTACATTTTGTATATTCCAAATTAATACGGACATTATACTCTATGTTTATTGTGAACTTTATTCAGGGTGCCTCGCGAAAATTCGACGGACTGAATTCTCAAAACGGTTTTAAGATGTACAAAAAATAATTACAAGATTTCAATTCAGTGGTATAAATTTTTCCAATGTTTTGCAGTACTGCCATACATTCATGATGATGCATTTTATAGAAAGAAGGAATTCAAGTGATTCGGGAAGTGCTACGGAATAGCGTTTACAAAGTTAAATAACGAGAACGCGAATAAAATGTTCAACTATTTCTATAAAATTTCGAATAGTATCACTTAAACTAACACCGTTCGTCGTAGCAGTTATTGCGACGCGGAACTCAGTATAACTCGGACGCAGAGTTAAATGGGACATGTGTACATGAACTATCTATATTTTCACGCGTTGAATTAATCCCCACAGGGCTTCCCATATATAACGGCACACCCTGTATACAATATCGCACATACAAACGCGCACGTCGTAGTTTAAATAAGACATGCGAATTGCTGAAATATCTTCAATAGTTTCGGAGAACAGAGTCTGTTTGTCTGGCCCGCCCTGTATAAAGTTTTGTTTTCGAATCAGGAAGCCGTTGTGGTACATATTTCTGCATGCAGCAAGCGAACACATGGTAGATGCAAAGATGAATGAATAAAAACTAGCTGTTATTAATATAACAAATCAAAAATATAGAATGATGAAAGGTAAATCCGATTTTGCTTTGCAACGTTTTTCGGTATAGATACCACAATGGGTGCATTTGTGGTCTTCTGCCGGGTCCAAATAATTTTGTGAATTAAAATATGAATGAAATATTCATATCAATTTATAATTCAACATTACGGCAGGTCTCGGAGTCATTTCGATTAGCAACATTCCAGATTTCTGTTGTTATCTACTTTGTCCGTGTTTTGGTTCTCAAGATGCTGAATTGTATATTTTAACGGATATCGCGTTTCTTACCGACTGATTTTGCTTTCGTCTTTTCTTTCCACAACCTCCTTCCTCTGCTTCCTTTTCGACAATATCATTTTAATGGGATTGTCGTGAATGTGTAAACGGAGACGGGGTTTGCCCGAAGCTTAAGATTCTCGTGTTGCAAAAGAAATCCGAGTAACGTAAAGGGTTTCACGAAGAGACAGAGAAGAGTGGAAGTTTAATAGGTGGCAATGTGATATTTTCATTCAAACCACATACCGTAGACGGATTTGAGTCTTTTAATTATTTACGGTTCCGGGAATACACACGGAGACGTAGGTACTGTGATATTTCAATTAAAAACAATTACTTTTCAAACCTCATTTTGTTTTAATTTATTCAAAATGGAGGACGAGTAATAAAGGAATTTATTTTCAATTTATACAATAGTTTATATTAAGAAACGCAATGAAAACTAAATAAATCGGAGCTGAAATTATGTATTCGTCACTCGTGCTTATCTCATTGTCAGTCTATGCCAATTTTATGGCTGTCAGTTGAACAACTCGCCAGAAAAATGATAATTTGATGTTTTGATAACAAGATCAGTAAATCAATGAGAAACAAATCGTTTTAATTATTCATATGTACAACAAAACCATAAAAGAAGACATATTCCATAAATAAACATATTCAACCGATATAGATACATGTTCATATCTTTGTGCACATCAAGTCTGAAACAACCATAGTGAATGAAACAGAGCACAAATACGTCGCACTCTCAAAGTATGAAGAAGCAGAGACTGAATAATTATATTGCTGTTAGAGTCAAAGACACAGACAAAGGAGCAGAAAGAATTTATCAAAAAAGAAACCGGCAAAACAAAGTAACCCGCTGATCTTTAATATTACCTTCACTTCACTCACGTATTCTTTCTACAATACAGATTTGCATTAACTTCACTTCAGACGTATTCAGTACCGTTGAGAAACATTACGAACAGAAGTAAATGTATGTAGAGTTGTGATTTGTCGACAAGCTACTTATTAGGGAACTCTAGTCCACGTATAATCTTGTTTACACGCTACTTGTTATTCCGTCGGCATCATTATCAAATGGTGAGTTAGGTTATTACTCTTTAAACATGCATCTTTGCTGCAGTTTGTGTCCTTACAGCACTGCTGTTTTTATTTGACAATGGGGAAGGATTGTGAGATGTTCAAATTCACAGGTTTCCTGTAATCTTTGTGAAATATTGAACAGAATTTTCGTTATCCGTATGGCGATGTGTAAATAGTCATTTTTCATCGTAAATGTTTAACATAGACAGGGTCCAGTATGGCAAATATTTCACGAGTTTATTACTGAATCACGACTGAGCGCGGGAAATTTCCTCAGGCAACGTAAACATAAGAATTATTTATACAACTGCTAGTACCTTTGACTAAAATTTCTACCTCTTTAATTCGAATATACAGTGCAAAATTAAGTTTATTAACATGACATTTATCAAGATCTTCGGCACATTAAGATGTAATACAATGATAGCTAGAAAAGTAAGAAATGCACAAAGAATTATTGTGTAGAATTACTTTAAAATGGTACCGTTTGTTTGTTTAAATAAATGTATGTGCAAAATAATGTATTACGCTGTCAATATTATTATAGCGAGAAATATACGAGGCTTTTCAGGTGTATCAAATGGTTAATGCTTATATAGTTGTTGTTTCGTCTGTTTATCAGTGACGTTTTTTTCGGTTTTCGCATTTCAACGAATCAATGCAATTGAAGATGCTTTCCACCTGAAACATGGTCTCATGCGTCTCGGCGGTTGCTGCTCAAAGTATAAAGTGCTATTTAGTCGTGGAAAGTCGCATGTCGTTTGTTTTAGTAACAAATAAATTTACTCTTAAGCAAAATTCCATTCTCGGTAGCGTTAATTCGTTTGCAGTTGATAATAATCGAGTTCCGAGTCTTACATTTAGAATTAATCTGTGTTTTCACGATGTTTTGTGCTTTATATTTTATTTATCTAGTGCGACCGTGTTCGGAGCATGGATGTATCGTCTGAACGCGTTATGAGCAAAACCATTGCACCTTGTTTGAGAGAACTCAGCACAAATTTCTTCGTGTACCGATGTAAGGTCTGGGTAATCTCATGCCAGTTACATGAGTCATGAATACCAGCCAGATCTGCTGTATTTAGGGTTATTGATCCTTGCAAATATTGGGTTAGCTAACAAGTTTTCTCGTTTTTGTCAGTAGGTAATATTAATGTCATTTTACGTGCAAACGCTCTCTTTTACTTCAACCAATGCATACTTAACTTTACAGATCACATTTTAACGGGTCTTATGAAATAAACGCGTCAGGATTAGTGGAGTTTATTAGTCGTTATAAAAGGTTAAAAGTGGAAGATAGAACGGCACATTTTCGCCATATTATGTTATAACTTTTCGCATCTAGACTAGACATAGGGATCGTCGGGATTTCATGTAAATATACTCGGTGCTCCAAATTTATACTTCAGAAATTGGTCCTATGAGTAGACATTAGAAAAAATGTTATATACAGAGTGTTTCCGAAATTGTACAATTGGCGAAGGAGTCATTCCTCAGATTAAATTGAGGCGAAAATAGAGAATAATGTTTTGTTTACACGGCAACAGGGCCGCTCACGAGGCAGGTCGTGCGACCAAAGCACATTTCGTCGCAGTACATACGTGTTTAACAAGTTTTTAAACTCAATTTTTCTCGGAAAAGAAGCCTCGTATGAAAAAACATTGTTCTATATTTTTGACTTAATTTGGTATGAGGAATCACCCCTCTGCCGGTTGTTCCACGATTTCCGAAACAACCTGTATACTAAGCCGCCAACGGTTTGCAACAAAACTATAACAAAAATGTGAAAAACTCCAAAGGCAGACGCGACTCATCAGTTCTTTCAGACGAAGTTTCGCTCCGGTATTCTCAATCTATGTGGCCCGAATTAGATGGCTGCCCGGCACATTACGCGAGACCTGTTAGAGAATGGTTAGACGAACATTATCATGAAAGATGGATTCGTCGGGGGGACACACTGTTTAGCCCGTGAAATCTCCAGATCTTGCACTGTTATCCTTTTATCTGTGGGGAACTGCAAAAGCGATTGTGTATTGTACAAGAGTCAATTTGCGACAAGATCTTGATAGAAAGGATTAATGATGCATTCACCGAGCTCAAGCAAGATAAACATGAAACTCGGAGAGTAATAAACTCAATCTTCCTACGATGTCAAGCTGCCATTCGAAACGGGAGACGGCATTTTGAAATGAAAACATAAATTAACTTGTTTTTCAATACATCATAGAGTGATAACATAACAGCGTTGATTGACCAATGCTTAAGTATATAATATTTGTTTGTTGTTTTCATTCATAGAACATACCAGTAGAGTATGATTTTTGAACTTTGGAACACCCTGAAATATAACTTGTTTTTGTACTGAAGAATTTTAACTCGTTTAATTATAATATATACATAGATATAGCCAGGCATCTCTGAAACATAATTTCCACTAAACTGCCAGTATCCTCTCGAGGAAAAGATAGGTGTTTTGCTGGATACACGCACACACTAGTAACACTAATTCATTAAATTCGCTCGTTCTTGACGCAGCGGCAGTCTAGTAGAGATTTTCGCCACAATCTGTTACTTCTCTTTTTCTATAGTTTTTCACACTGTACCATGCCGCAGTAGATCATCCACGATTTTCGTTTAGCAGTCGTCGCTCACCGTATTTTGGCCTCCCTTGGACACGTGTAAAAGTAGACCGCTTCGAAATGTTTGATGTTAGGCGTCAGTCGAAGCTGAATGTATGTCGTTTTCTCATGAAGGACAGGAACTGTGCACTTTGTGGTGCACACATCAACGTACCCTGCTCAATTTCAACGTCTCTCAGCTACTAAACAATTTGGCACATACGAACGTGTGTCGCACGGCTTCACCGGCACTGTCCATTACGCAAGGTAAATGATGATTATTATATAGTTATGAGAAATCAGATGTGTTCACGATAAGCTGCTGTCACTTTCGTTGTTTTTGAAATGCCACTCTGTGCTGCAATTGTCACAGGAACGCTAAAGCTGTTCAAAGTAATTTTTTAAATGAAACGCTGCGGACTATAACTTGGCGATTATCGACTGTGAACCAAAAAAAATGCTGGAGGAGAATGTTCTGTCACACGGCAATTATGATTTTCCTGGCAATCTAGCATCTTACTTGTACGAGAGCGCAAGCGTGCGCTTGACGAAGTTGCAGGTACACTTTCTTTTTAGACGAAATCCTATATATTTTGTTTTGCAAAAATCGATCCCCCCAAATGTTCTGCATGTAAACGAACCAAACAACGAGCCGATCTAAATTCTAAACTCGACTCGATCATTCGATCAAATATTTCGACCAGCCCAATCATTCGAGTTCACTTAACAATTCGATCTACTAGGATACTCAAATGACAGTAATATTCGTGTAATTCGGTTACGTTTTGATTTACACCCGACGCATCAAGTTAGGTGCAAAAAATTAAAATGGTATTTCCGTGTAGTTGTATGATGTACGAGTTGAGTGAAAAGGCTGGAGTGCTGATCATTTCAAACATTCAAACTTTGACTTGACTTTTTCGAATTCGCTTGAATATTCGAGTCACTCGAAGAATTTACTCGAATGATCTGGCATTCGGTTCAGCCCGATAAAACGAGTTTCACTCGACTCTAGTTTTGGGTACTCGAAGATTATGAGTATGTACTCGGATACTTCCGATGTCAGCGACGCTCCTGAAACAGCGTGTTGCGCTCAAATTGAAACGGTCGGGGTACTCGTTCCGCGGAAACGGTGAATAAAACAACAAAAAAACGTAACTATATGCTCTCGGCATGCAGGCGTGTGCACTCAATGCGAAGGAATACGTGGCGATCGGGGAGCCAGGGCGTTAGAAAGTTAGCGAGAATAGTGCGAATACCGGGTATCGGTTAATCGTACTTAGAATTAAGTGCGAAGGTGGACAGTAAATTTCTCGTTGGTGCCCTAACTCGAAATTAAGGGGTGCATCCCCACTTAAAAAGAATCAGAATTTTCTTTTTCCTGAAATATCTTAATAGTGGTAAGAGATATCGGCAAAAAAGTTGAATCAAAAACCATGTGTTTTTGGTAATTCTTTTAGTAACTATAAAATTATGAATTTTGTTTAAATAATTGTTACGCACTTTTGCAGATGCGATCAAGCGATTTAGTTTGTGATAAAACTTTTTCCGATATCTCTTACCATTCCTGAGATATTTCACGAAAAAGAAAATTCTGATATTTTTTCAAGCCGTGATTCACCCTTTACATCGAGTTATGGCATCAATGAAAAATAGGGTTGTATTACCGATGCACTACTTTACATGTGAGCAAAATTTCAGACTTTTCGGAATTTCCGGGTTGCCTATGTTCAATTGTCAGTCGCGAAATATTTTCCTACCTCTTCACTTATTCAACAATTCCGCCATAATATTAGTTGAAAAATACGTACCGAAAGCTGTGACGTCTTCTGACAATATGTTTCGGTAGCTTTATGTATACGGCATATGAAAAGAAGATCGTTCTGTCGATTCAGTATTTTCTTTAGCGATTTCAATCGGTTGACTATGTAGAATCGTCTCATGAACTTTGAAGGCAGAGGTCGAGATCTCGAGTAAGATATAGAGCGTTCGGTGACGTCTCTTTCAGGAAGCAGAGTGCTCCGACTCGGTGCCTAACTTTCAACGCGTTTTTCTCGAAACGCGATTTCAGAATCTGGTTGACACGATTTCTTCGGACTTGTTAATTCGATGGCTTTGAACTTTTGTACGCATATTCAGAACGTGTATCTATGGGTTCGAACCTCATGCATCTTCATATCTTGAAACCTACGGTTTTCTTTTGTAGAGCGAGACATTTAGTAAAAGCAGTTAAAATACGATGTTTAATTCTTTATTCTTGTGCCATTTTTGCAAAAATTAATTTCTTTTGGCTATTTCTCATTTTTAAGAAATCTCGGTCGTTCTGTTTCGGGTGACTGGACTGCTCGCTAATTGTGTCTACTCGACGAGGTGTTTTGTTCAAATATTTTAATGTACAACAAATGTTTCGTTAGGCACAGTGAAAAGATGTAAAAAGTTTCGGGAAAATCGCATGGGTTATTTTTGTCGGAATGTTTTGAGGTAGATACGTTTTCAAACGGCCGCAAAAAGATCAATGTTGCGTTAACGTCGCACTGAAACATAATAAGAAATGTTCGTTCTTCTTGCAGTTAATCTCAAACACAGGTATTCTCTACGTAATGTCATTAAGGCACTCTTGATTTAGTACTGGGTTCTCTGCCTCCGGCCATTTTTCGCTCATATACCTGAACTTGCCAGTTCGGTCTGTTACAAACAACTGTTAGTATGTTGTCTTCTCTGTACAACAAGTCCTTGTTCGCTAAACGTGATCAGAGACTCAGCATCTCAGCAAGCACAGTAGCTCCATAATCCCAAAATGTAATAAATAATAGAATGTGAGTAAGGACATAAAACAATTGCAGACGGAAAAACCGAAAATTATTGGGAACCGTACGAAGAACTTACAATTAGATAGCTCTAGGAGCAGTAAAATACTTATTCTCTAAAGCTCTAAGGCTAAAGACAAAACAATTCGATCGACGAAATTGTTTACCGTTATTTAATAAAACGAAAATATATGTGCCGGCGATTATGAAAGTAATACGACTCAAAAGTCTGAAAAAAGTTAATTTCTACCGTGGACCACTTTTATCATTATCGGCACATAAACGGCCTGTCGATGCCAGGCGTTCTTTCATTGTTGCAAGTCCTACGGGAGGAAATGTGCGGGGCCATAAAGGGGCTGCGTTTATACTGTACAATTTACTACGAAGCATAGATTATTTGTATCTATGTACGTATACTTTTTTACGTGTACTTTACGTTACATAAATGAAGTTTTATGCGCTTTAATTATTTTGATCATTTTTGAGGATTTAAATAATATCCGGTAGTCACATTTCACGATAAAAATGATCCTCTAATCTTGACAAAACAAAAAAACTCCTTTTAAGGACTTTATTTTATGCCTTTTGAGATGGTATAAGTCATACCTGGGGGAACTTTTTCGTTTTTGAGTTACAACAATAAGTTTCAGCAGCCATGCGACTCAGTTGTAGAGTATTTTAATCAGAGAGGGTCCTGAGTTGGAGAATAATGTCTCAAACTTACTCAAAGTGTCATTCCTCCTTATACTCGTCTGTAAAATTCATCCATGTATTGTTCAACTACCAAACATTTGTATGCAGGTTGAGTCATGCAACGGATAACACCAAAATGTTGTGCATAATAGCATGAATGATTTCATTATGATATTATTATTTTCCGAATGTACAGTTGCACTTATTCTTAATGGAATCGCATCTGTCCTTTTACGTAAATAGATGTCTCTCAGTATTCTGCGTTCAAAAGTATTACCATAATGTATTTGTAAATGCAAAAGAAATCGAAAAGTGAACAAAAAAATGGCTTTTCCGAGATTTGAACATATGATCGTAGGACAATGATCGGCGCCTGTTATAAAATCAATATTTCTTCGAAAATGAAGGCCTATGGAGGAAAATTCCCAAACATTGGTTTCCTTCCTCTCTAGTCCTGAAATACGTGTCAGAATATAAACGAAATTTGTGTCCCCTTCTCTATGGTCCTTCTTTGTAAGGAAAACGAAGTACCTCGTGTAGTATTCATTTTACACGCTTTTATACGCAGATTATTGAGAAGAATCAATTAGCATTGACAAGAAGAGTGGAGTTTTGAAATAAGAAATTGCAACTGCTCTTTCTAAGCATATCCAAGGAGCCTCACTCTCACTCTGTACATGTGAGCTCATTAACCATCAGTTAATGATTTTTATCAAAGATGCGCATACAGGCCATGCAGTATAAGTTACAACAAGAATCAAATGGACCTTTTGCGTACAGTGTCTGGATTGTAAATTGGCTTTTTATGAATAGCGATGATTCGGCATTTGGACCATTCCATTCGAATCCGAGAAAACTAAGTATAATTATAAGAACTTCGACGATGAGTGCGAGGGAAAGTAAGCTTCTACGATACGCATGAAGAAGTTACGGGATTAAGAAGTAGAGCATTCGGAAAGACCAGGCTGATCAGGCTACGGTTACAGCGGACGCGTGTTCTGAGGATTACGTCAGAGCAAACGAACAACAACATTGCTGAGAAAGTGGTTACACTGTTACGTCCTACGTCCTCCACCCGCTTTTTCCATAACTATATTCTCGCAACGGGTTCACCGCACCGCGTATCCTTCCATTAACAGTAAGTCGCGAATAGACGAAATAAGAGCCGGCGCACCGCGCCACCGAAATTCCTTCACGTAACGCTGAAGGAATAACCTTGTGACCGCGCACAATAGAACCATAGAAATATAAGAATGCTGACGCCGAATCAGCCCGCAGGCCAACCACCTAACAGTCGATCAGCAATCCGCGACAATATAAATCCGAGAATGCCAACACCAGTTCCACGAAGTGCCTAGCGCCCGTCAGCAAAATCTACCATTTAAATAGGATTACAACCGTAGAGCGAGGGCTCTTCAGCCAACCAAGTTCGGCCACGATCAATGTAAATTCGGCAACTCAAAAACCAGCGTTCGACCGCGATCAGTGTTAATCATTGGGCGAGCAACTGTAAATCAGCTAAGTGTACTTCGAGATAAAACATTTAGTCCACTTCCACCATCTGAACATTATTTCACACGACCGTGTCCTTCCTGCACGTCAACACCAAACACCATCACCTCTACCTCTAATCCAGGGACCCCAGTGATCGTCGAGCCATCTGCGAGCGTGGTAACTCACGCACTGCACCAGGATCGAGCCCATCGAGCAGGGCGACTAGTAGCGAGACAGCTTGGAAGCAGGGTGACCACCATGGCAAAATATTTCGTACTATATTGTGGAAGAGAAAGGTACTAAATTTGAAATAAAAGTACTAAATTTTGATGTTTTATTTCTCTTTCAATTGTCGCATAATAAAGGTGTTTAATTAAGAAGAAGAGAGGACCTATTAAGCCGTATGCACCACACAGTATTAAATATAACCGTAAATATTTAAAAAATGATATAAGTAATTAGCAATTTAATAACAAAGGGTATGACGATTAACCTAAAAACTTGAGGCATTATGTAGTCATAGTTCGCAGTGTGTATACACAAACATAATTATAAAATATTAACGTAATAATAAAATAATACGCAAGGAAAAGGTGTACAAAATATTTTTTAAACCGTTTTTTCATCTATGAAAACATTTTATTTACTACTATTCATAACAAAAATAAATATTTTATATATTTATACTCATAACTGTAAAAGAAAAATGAACGCTTAAATAAAAATTTGAAACGTAAATCAATTTTAAACAAAAATAATCAATTTTTGGCGCACTTCACAACTTATCACGGTCAGTAATTTTAGAAAGTAGGCACTAAAAATGTTTGAGAAGTACTAGATCTAGTACGAAGGTACTAGAGGTGGTCACCCTGCTTGGAAGCCTCCCTGGCTTCCTGCACCACGCTCTTACTGCCCTGACGATCGCTCTCCCTGGTATGGGAAAACCCTCGGGATCGGCAATCCACAACCGCACACACTCCCACACATCCAGGGCCGTAGCCATTCGGACACCCCCTTCTAACATTCCGCGATACGTCAGTGAGCTGCTCCACTGACGGATCAATCCCCTTTTCGGTGCGATCCCTCGTTCCGTCCGTCCTCGATCCCTGGTATACCCGGTGAACGCAGGGTGCCAAAAACGAGGACGTAACAACACTACGCGCGAATAGTTCTGCAGATATCACACGTACCCGTCAGAATAAGTTTATCGTTCAAACGAGTTTCTTTCTTCCACCGTCTTTGTGCGAAAATTTGATTGTATAGAGGTACTTTCTTCAATTCTATGAAGAATGTAGAAGAAGGTTTCTGGTGACATTCTGAAACACTCAGTGAACTTTGGATGAATTCAACGGGTCTTGAAGTATCGTATGGTATCCTCAATTTCGTTTTCTTGAGGCAAACACTTTATTCAGGTATTCAGGTCTCCCACTCATAGATAAAATTTGTAATAATGGACTTTTCCAAAAGCACGCGTCATCGATGTCATCCATCATGAAAGGTTGTCAGATTGTGCTTTTAAAATTTCAGACTTGGCCGTTATAATGATATTCGTAGTACATTTCGTCAGAATACGCATGTACTGTAACCTATATCTAAAATCTATTTCTGATAAACATTTCTGACGAATTCGTCAGAACTATTCTTTGTCAGAATACGCACTACCCAGGTAGCCTAACCGCCGACTTAGACGATGTAGACAAATGTGTGATGAACCACGGCGTGGATAGTGTACGCTCCATAACTTTCAACGTTTTACAATATTTCAAATTTTCACTTCCTATTGACCATTTGTTCGTATAGAACGCTGCTTCGATCTTCTTTTTTAACAATCCACATCATTTTATGTTTGCAGTTTCTTTTTCTGTCCTATTTCCGTAGTTAATTTAATTTTATTTTTGAACTGATTTTTTAACACATTTCTTCTATTTTGTTCCTCTTTTCTAAAGCATTGGGCACAGTTATAATCCAGAATGTCCATGTTCGGCAAACGGCTTTCGTTAATGACCTGCTTAGTGACAGTATATTTGCCACTGAAGAGGATCCACACACGGGTCGAAACGTTTGACTCCGATTACGCATTGTAGCGAAACAATGCTTTTACTATTATTGACAGAAAATGTTTCGCCGATAAATTAATAACATCTATTTTTTATTTTTTTTTTTGCGTTGTACATTTCAAACCCATATGGTTTAAACGAGGTTAGGGACAGTTTGGGTTGTCTGTAGCTCGGAACAGAAGAAGGTTATGGTAAGTATTTGGATTCGACCAGACCGCGCTCGACACGGTTTGGATGAGTCACACTTAAAAATATTTCCACTTTAAGTACATAAAAATGCAGTTAAGAAGTAGGTACTCAGTCAGATGAACGACTAAAGTGATTAATGCTCATTGATACAGAAACAGATATTTCAGAAGCAATAGATAACGGTGCTGTCATTCATTCAGTTGCCGAAAGAAGTCATTTTCTGAAAAATGTATTATTGTATTACTCGTGGGTCACGTCTTATTTCGTAGTTTTATTGACAGTTTTGCTTTCTATCATTGGAGAAATATAAAATGAATAAAATATTTGTCTGTCTGCTTTTACTGTTGAAGTTACAGTACATTTACTCAGAACGAAGAGTCGGTCTATCAAATTTCTAGGGCTGATTGTAACTTGCCACTCGGACCCTGTGCAAGGCATTCCATAAATAATGCAGTTTCCTCAATAAAGGCTTTCATGTTAAAATTAAAACAATTTTCGTTGAACTCTTACTTAATTATTGCATATTATTAGATTCCACGAAATTCTCGTTGCCTACTCTTTCTGGAACCTAGCTGTTAGTTTAACAGTCTAACGTACGGTGGATGCGGAGGATGATTTCGCATTTCCCAATCACACTTCTTGGGTGACTTTTATATTTTTCTTGTGATGTGACGTCCTGTGTTGTCTTGCTGGAAGAACACCGCTTGTTTCGCTTCAAAGGAGATAGATTTTTCTCTAGCAAAAAGACTTTGATAACGGTTTCTTTAGAATGCAATCATTCGAAACGGATCATTTTATTTATATCCCAGCAAACACACAAGTGAATCTTTTCGACAATGCAGTTTGGATTACGGCTGTGCTGTGCGTTCCTCTTGCCACGATCGATTGCCTACTGCATTAGTTGGAAAATTGTGCGAATAAACGTACCTCGGCGGGGCTTTCATTACTCGTTCCAGTTATGTCCGATTTTTTAACATCGTTTCCTTCCTAACAAGGGAACATAAGCAACCCGTAAATTCAAAAAATTCTGAAATTTTGTACACAAGTAAAGTAGACCGTCCGTAACACAAGCCTACTTTTCGTTGGTGCCATAACTCGATATTAAAGGGGTGAATCAACCCTGGAAAAAAATCAGAATTTTCTTTATTGTGAAATATTTCAAGAATGGTAAGAGATATCGGAACAAACTTTGGTCCGAAACGATATCGCTTGGTTGCATCTACAAAAATGTGTAAAAATTATTTAAAACAAATTCATAAATTGTTAGTTATCAAAAAATTATGAATTTTTTAGAAATAATTTTTACGCACTTCTGTAGATGCGATCAAGTGATATAGTTTTCGATTAAACATTTTTGCGATATCTCTTATTAACTCTGAGATATTTTACGAAAGAGAAAATTCTGGTTCTCTTTCAAGGGGTGATTCACCCCTCAATATCGAGTTATGGCACCAACAAAAAATAGGGTTCTGTTACGGATGGCCTGCTTTACTTGTGTGCAAAATTTCAGAATTTGTTTAATTTCTGGCTTGCCTATGTATCCTTGTAAGTAAAAGCTTTTTACAACAGCCTCTACATTCAGTAATAAATAAGAATATATTTATTTAAATGAAACGGTGGTTTCATTCATATACACTTACATATCAAAACTATACGAACATTAAGAAGAAGAAAACAATAGACATACATAAGTAATAAGAATGTACAAATAACTAAAAGAGGCATACCCGGTACAGGCTTGATCGCTTTATGAGGCCATTAACTGGGCTCGTTGCCGCATGCTTTGAACCCATCATTAGTAGCCTCTAGGGCTGAGACGATTCGTCGAATATATTGTAATTCGCATACTGCTCGCATACTTGGGCATTGGCTATTTTTTCCGAGTTATTTGGTTGCATTGTTCCCTGATACTATTTGAATACCCAAGCATGGGGGACCATATAATAGAGGTCACGCATGGCCGATACGCGTGGAACAGAAGGGATGCGGGCTGGCTTACAGGGCGCAAACGTTACCTATATATGTAGGAGTGGGATAACGTCTGCGCGTAGCGTGACGGTTATTATTTGGTCCACCTATATTCGAATACTGTTCACTGACCGATATTCGTAGTTCGTAGTATTTCCAATGTTATGGCATTGCGAATAGCATGCGGCGCGAACGTTATCCTCACCACATGCGGATTCCCAAGACGCGTTTGATGAAATTGTATAAAACAATTTCACGAATCCTACCAGCTTGAGTTGATTGCCTGTATTAATCGTATTCGAAAATCGGTAAGGCATTTGAATAGTAAGGTGTATGTATCCAGATAGTCCCGGCGCTAGTAGCTATTAGGTTGATGTAGCTTACTATTTATGTCACACATAGATAAAAAATGCAACGATTCGTTTTTTTCTTACCGTAACGTATCCTGTAATCTATAATTTTATATAGGTAATTTAGTATTTCATTAATTAAAGACATGTTCCTGCATATTTTTATTATTAACTTGATGACCTTAGCGATGAATCACTGGTCTAGCGAGTAGCTACGTACAGCTGGATCGTATGTTCTGCGTCTAGAAAGGAGCTAGAAAGGACTATCGTTACCCGCACAACCTGTGGATTCCTAAGATCCGCAATATTTCCGTAAACGCTGAAACAAATACTGCTACATACACGATGCGCTCGTAAACGGTACGTAACAGCACGGAAGGGCTAACGAAAAGTACAGCAGAGCAAGTGCTTCACTCCGCTTGCCGTGAGGCGTGGTTTAAGCGTTCCTATTTTAGGACGCCGAATTGACGTCAAGCCGCACAGTTCCCAAACGCAGCGCGTGTATTAGTTTTGTTTCGGATTGAGCAGTCGGCAGTTGGTGGGGGTGACGTCTAGCTTCGTCTACCTAGGGCCACATCGTTTCGCCTTGTCGTAGTCCTCCCTTTTGGTTTATGCAATATATGGTTTGGCTAGAGCAGGAGCGCCGGCAACATCGCGCACCACATCGGTCGTCACCGGTAGCCGCTAGATAGTGCACGGAACACGGAAGTCGTGGATGGACCCGGCCCGATGCTTAGTAATAAATATAATCACTTGTATAGCCGCTGGGTTAGTAACAAATGCATGCGTAGCCCAGTGCTTCGTTATCAGCGGCAGCCGCAGGGAGAATTAGGAAAGTACTCGCAACGCGGAAGATTTGCCCCGAGCGGCAAATAAAGTTACGCATTTACTTTTTAACTCCGAAGAACACTGTTTCTATAAGAACTTTGACACTTGTTTGAATCACTTGTCATGAAGATGGTAGATAAAGGGAGTCATTTTGGGGCTGAAAAGAAGCGGGAACCAACTTTTCGCAGAGGGCACGACAATCGCGTGATTGGACAAGGTAATTAAGTCCAACTGTGTTCGATCAGTACTCTGTCGAGTAATTGTTTTCGTACTACTGTATGGTAACAGTGATGCTCGAAGGAGACACGCTACGACAGTGAACGGACGCAACAAGTCTATCTGAATAATCAATATATATAATAGACACTTTTATATCGTGGTATTATGATTTGCGTGGATAAATTATGAAATGCGGATAGGTATTCATACAGTGCAGTACAACTCATCGGTATTTGTGCGGTGTAAATAATACGATTAAAATATAAACAACGGATTAAAGATGTGATTGTTCATTTATAAGAGAACTCGTGGAGGGGATTATAAATATTTATAACAAAGTAACAGCTTAGCCTTACACAACAGTGGAACGGAATAGTTGAATGCTAATAAGCTGATTGTGAGATCACGTTTGATGAAACACTGACTTCGCTCAAACTTCGAAAGGCGTTTCTACACCGACAAATAAAGGGATTCGTGTATCTGTGCTTTCTACTAAATGCTACTGTTCTTCATAAAAATTTGTTTTTAAAATTGATTTTGAAG
Source organism: Priocnemis perturbator (assembly GCA_963942575.1). Classification (NCBI taxonomy): domain Eukaryota; kingdom Metazoa; phylum Arthropoda; class Insecta; order Hymenoptera; family Pompilidae; genus Priocnemis; species Priocnemis perturbator. The sequence continues at coordinate 17,894,704 of OZ012649.1, forward strand.
TTCCGTGAAAACAAGTAGAGTTCGTTCTCCTACGATCGTACATTGAAATCCCGATGAATATTTTCTTTTTTACTCTTTATTACTTTTTATGGCCTTAAATGTTTCGTATTCTGTTTATATTACACACAACGTAACGTAGACAAAGTATGAAGCATTTGTATACATAAAAAAGTAACGACAGTACAACAAAAATATGATACCTCTATCACGCTGCTTCAAAACTTATTCTTAAATCATTTTGTTTTTCGAAGATGAAGGCTTATGATAGAAATCTCGAAAGCATGTGTTGTTTTTTTTACTATTAGCGCCTCTCGAAATTATCGCATTTCATTGTAAGTGCTGTTTTATGCTAACAGTTATCATAAAAAAGTTAATTAATATATGCAATAAATTGCTATTTAACGAAGATACGAAATTGTAGTAAAAAGACAAGAATTTTGTTATTGTTTCAAAGCGCAATCGTACAAAGTCTAATTTTTGTCTGTCTTAAATAATAAGTTTTACGTGTTGCCAATACAGTTTTGTCATTATTCAGGTGAATCTAGAAAATACACATACCACAAGTATGAAGCTAAATTTTTAACCGATTTCAAAAAAGGACAAAGTTATCTATTCGACATGTATATTTATATATTTTTTGTTCTGTTTGTTAGTATGTTCACCCATAATTCTCGAACGGGTTGTCATATCTCGATGGTTCTTGGTCCTCTCATTGATCCCATTTAAGTTTCGACAATTTTTGACAGTGAAAACTCTTTCTTTACCTAACCAAATTTCAAGAGTTTCTACATGTTCACGGATAACTTTCCACGAGATTGACCGATTTGGATGATTTCGGATACGTTTAAAAGTGGACACTACCGCGGTGGTCCATGTCAATGTCAATTTAAAAAATCTGTAACAAAGAAATTTTTTTTTTGAATTTTGCCTTGCTTTTATAGTACGATGACATGGACATTGACAGGTTATCGTTTTCAATTTTTGTTTAGAAAATGTTAGAAGATATGTAGTTATTGTTGATAGTTCAGGCAGCCAACAGTTGAATATCTGCTCTCAATGCAAATGTTGATCAAACAAAAACGCATAACATGTAAATAGAGTCAAAACTTATTTTATGTAATATAGGGTGTATCGGTTCCCGTTCGGTTTGTGGTCATATTTGATCTTGTTTCAGAGGTATATCCCGTTTCTGCGTTCAATTAAACCGCAACAGCTTACCATCATAGAAAGTACTCGAAATGGCCATCGTCGCTCTGTATTTTATAAACAATGCTTCATATCTCCCGAATATTTCCTGACTTTGTTAGTTTCACACATTCTGTCATTTCACTTTATTCACCTCAGTTCGTTCTCCTGCTAGAAACACTTAATAGTTCTCTACTTTTCTGTGCGTTAAAATTACGTACAGTGAGTCTCGTAAATATCCAGACATTCAAATATTTTTAATTCAACCTATCGTATTTCAGTCATTTATAAATCCATCACGGTTTTTCTTGTTCGTACTGACTCGTGTTTCATTCAAGTCAACCAAATCGTGTCATTTTTTTTTAAATAATGACCCGCTTTTAGCGTACCGTACTACCGTGACTAAATACTTACCAGCCCGCAAATTCGGGTGTATTTCTATTGAACTGTTTACCTGAAAATAAACACATCAAATTGGGATACAGACTCAAGTTTTTAAAACGAAGTTATACAGTTGGCATAGTTCCGATGCAATGGTTTGAGATAGTTTGGAATAAGCTATCACCTAGGCAAATGTATGATAACTGAAAAAGTAGCGCGATGATTATTGTAAATAACGTATGTTCTTTCCACCTTCCATGCACGTTACTTGTAGTTCCTTCGTTGTTATCGAAAACATCGTAATAGTGCATATCACGCGTTGCGTAGCAGTGCGATTCGCGTATATTCAAAACATTTTATGAAACATATAACCTCAGAGCTCAGAGTCAGTACTGCAGAGGAATGCGACCGCAGGCGGTATATATCGGTTCGTAGGGCAGACAGCCAATAATACGAAGATGTGGAGCTGCAAAGAAAGAAGGCTGCATGCGGGTGTCGAAACCCTCCGATGTATGCACATTGCCCTATGCTTTCGACACCTATCGGTAACCATTGATCAATACATCCCACTTTATGCCATCCATTTGATTACATTTCACCTACCGCGATTGTGCCCACTAGAAATATCTATGTTGCAAGTGCATAATCTAACATGAAGATAAAGTCAGAAAATGAGAATATTGAACAAAAATTATTATTGAAAAAGAATTATTACTTAGATATTAAAAATTTAGTACTAAATTCAATAAATGTACTATACCTATAATACCGTTCTGACATACACTGCTGTAAGTGTCAATCATGGATACAAAGTGATTTTAATGTGTGCTGTAACATTCACAGCCGTATTTTTTGTATGAGGATTAACGATGAGAGTAAATTTGTAATAAACATAAGTTGCAAACCCTTCGTTTCTGAGATACTTGTACAATAATTTTTGGATTGTAGCATTACATGTAAGCTAGGCAACTTCTAACTCGACATAGGCGAGAGAATTACGACGTAGGTCAAATAAATAATAGTATAACAGTCCGATTTTATTTTTGCAAAATTGTGTTCACATTTAATTGTTAAAGAAACTGATGCCACAAATCCAGGATATAATATAGACGCAGCTCTAAAACTCAGTTACAAATATGACTACCTGCTCTTATTTGTACGCATATCTATTTACATTTCTTGATTAAAGTGGAGAAGGTTAGATAAGTTTACATGCCATTATTTCCACAATCTGCTAGGCTGGCTGAAAAGTTCGGCCGGGTTTCTCCACGCGATGTTTAACCTGATCGTAATAAACGGCAAATCCGCTAATCGATATAGAAGATATACCCATATTAAACCTTATGACGTACCTTAAACCTTAAGACCGTAAGATCTGAGATAGTATGATTTTTTCGGAAGTTAAACATTTCCTCATGAAATCTTGTATAAATGAAATATGTGTCGACACCGCCTGTTTATAACACTGCATAGTGTATAAGTATCGGATCGACAGAAACATATATAGGTCTGCCGACTGAAATGAGAAGGGCGGACTACGAACGAGGAGCTGCGACGTAGTCCGCCCAGCGATAGTGAGAATGGGGAGAATGGGGAGAAGGAGAAGTCACGCGTAGGAGAAGCGACGCGAGCTAGGTTAACAATAAGCGGTGCGAACGATACCCCTCCACCACCTAGGGGCTAGGGTCTCTCAATATACTGCCAATGTTCCTGAAGTTCATCTATATGTTAGAAATATTTTGTGTAGAGAGCGAGTCTATGTCACAGAGCCGAAACTTAGTAAGCCAACGTATAGCTCGACCGTAAATTCCGCGGGCAAAAAGGATGGGTTACGGCGAGTGGAAGCGATGTAGGCTGGCCTATGTGGACCTACAGCCGGTAGGCTACCGGTGTTTCTACCACCTGCGGATTCCTAAGTAAGACCCGTAATATTTCCGTAAAGGACGGAACAGATGCTAATACAGATACGTACGGCACATATGAAGACCGGTAGGTCCGGTAGAAGGGGCAGCGAGGAGCATAATAGGGGAAGCGCTTTCGACCGCTTGCTTTCAGCTTGTCGATTTTAGATTGCGGAAAATATGGTCTAGTTAAACGTAGCTGTATATTAGAATCAGCGCGTGCATTTCATACTGTAGGCTCGATCGTTCGAACTATGCTGTCGCACAATGTAGAACAGCGTGGTCCAAATTTGGCTCCCAAGAGCTCTTTCGGAGCACGTAGGCTTCCGCACCCGACTGCAGTTGCCCTGGAGACGGACGACGCTTGATATTTCACATAATCGGCATAAACAGAGAAACGAGATGCGACAGCAAGGGCAAAAGTACTTGTAGCTAGTGAAAGTGGAAGTAGACGTGTGAGGGGTCCCACTCGTGGACAACACTGACGTAAAGTTTAATCAATTGGGCCAGCTTACGGTGTATGCCAGTGTTCGGCAAGATAGGAGAACTGAATCTCGGGGCTTCCCCCACTCTCACTGCTTTCTTCGGGCAAGCGTGTTCATGCCGCGCCTCCTCAGCCTCACGTCGTCTCATTAGTAACATCGGCGAGAGTGGGGGTAGTCTCAAGTGATCAGGGTTGCCTGGGCGACCCTTTCGCCGAGCACTAGCATATGCAGTCCGAACGTTACTCCCACCACCTGTGAATTCCCAATCCGAATAAACAAACTATTTAATTCAAACCCGGTAAGCTGATAAACTATATGCTGCTGCATGCTGGCAGCATCCAAGACAACTGAGGAGTGAGTACAGTGGGATAAGCGGCTTCGTCCAATTTTAGTGGTGCGCGATTAGAGCGTTTTGAAGGTTGGTTATACAGTGTAGCCCGACTATAAATTTTGCGGCTTAAAATCGAAAAACTCCTCCTATACTCCTCGCTACCCCTACGGTGCTGCTACGTACCGTTGAACACCATAGGGTTTGCAGATTAGTATTTGTTCCGCCCTTTACGGATATATTACGGATCTTAGGAATCCGTGGTGGGAGTAGTGGGAGCTCCGCGTATGCCGGCGCGCATTGCCTCGCCTTAGCCCATCCTCTTCGCTGACGAAATTTATGGTCAAGCTATACATAGGTTCACGCTAGAAGCGCGGAAAGGAAGCCGAGGCGCATAGTGGCAGAGGTGACCTACGTCATTTCGTTCACGACTGTTCGTAGGCATATACGCTCTAAAAGCCCATCTACCATTTCCGATGATAATTTAAGGAAAAACATCATAGAATTTGATATGCAGCAGCTCCGGATCATATTAAATGGCTTGGGTTATCTGTATGGTGGTGTGACTGGTTTCTGCGTGAGATGAAAAATGGAAATCAGAAAATGACAGCCAACCACGCATTTGCTCGTCTCTTCGTTCACCATAACGCCAGGCCGATTTTGCGTAAATTTATGGCTGGACATGAAAAATGGATCCATTGTAATAATATATTAAGGTAAAGAGTTTATCACAGGCCAGAAAGGTCGACATCAATGGTTGTAAAACCCCTGCTGTACCAAAGGAAAGTTACGACTCGTACTTGTGTATACAGGTTGAAGCATCTAATACAGGCCACGTGAATAATTCACCTGCTTTTGGCGATAGAAAAAAATTGCATTTGACCGATCGTGCTTGCTTTCAAGAAGGACATCATTTTATGCCAACGGGTTGTTTTTCGTAGCTGAAGGTATAGACGAGATTGCAAAAGTCAGCTTTGTTCTTTCTTTTTAATGGAACGGGCTCAACTTTGTTACAAATTTTGATAGTTCTGATCAAGTCCTGCAACATTTATTTGAAACACGTTGTAATAAAATCGACATAACTATTTCACTAAAAATCGGTTCCATAAGCGATCACCTCGTACAACGTACTTGTGTAATGAATAAGATTCAAATACATGGATGCAGAAGTGGATGTATGAACAAGTAACGTTCTGTACTCACAATTTATTTTTCTTACGCTTAAATATTCTAATTATTTTGTATTATCCATTCATTGTCAGTTAATAATTGCAATGTTTTTAAGATGAACAATACGGATGAATGCCACGTTTGACGAAACTATCCTCCGTAAGTTGTTGCATTAATGAATATATAGTACAGCAGATGGTAAAATTACATCGAAAAGTATAGTTCAACGCACTGCCTCTCTGCTGAATGTAAGGACCAATTTATTCGCGAAATCAAATGAAAAACTCATGTCACGCAACTTTTGACGAATGGATTAGGTATATTTTACGTACCTAAAAGGTAAAATACAAATGTAATAAGGACCATTCTGTTTCTACCTAAAACCGCTATTTAGTTAAAATTTAAATTATCTTTGCCAGCGATAGTATCTCAATTTTTTTTTTCCGGGATCACATAAGCTCATTATCACGTAAAATATGTCCTACTCGGCAATACGAAAGAACCAATTCATAGAATTGTTATTAACGAAGGTAAGAAATATGTGATCCATTATGAATTGAAATTGTATCAGAATACAGACTATTCATTCCATTTGACCAGGTGAAGCTTTCTTCGAGATACTTTAATGAAATTGCATAAGTCAGTGTGATCGTGAACAAAAAAAAAGGTATGGTCATGAAAACGCACGGGAGAAGTTGAATGTGTATATCTGTAACATAGAAATTAAGACTGAACACGTATAGCCATAGGTCGGTCACAGATGAGTGTAAGTCGGACGGAAAGGCCAGGTGGGCGAGCAGTCGAGTGGACTTCCGGTTCCGGCGGTGATAGTAGCGCGTGCCCAGAATGGAGCAAGGGGCACTGCCTTGAACAAGCCTTGTATAATAGATGTTCTCATTTTGCTTGTTACTGCATATATGCTACCGGCAGATTTGCCGTAACTCATGATAGGTGTGCCTTATTTGCTTTCTTTGTGGAATTAGAAAATCCAATTATCCAGAAGAATACATTTTTTCTATTGCCGACGACGTGCTTCGTTAGGCAGTAGGGAATACGGTTCAACGAAACTCGACCGCTTATTCGACGTACATTGGCGTATGCAGACGACCTCGATGCAATGTTATATTTATAGAATTGGGACGGGCAATATTTTCGTGGCGCTCAGCGACCGTTGAAAATAGAAGAGAGGCATTGCGAATGTTTGTTTAAAATCTGTATATTAGCAACGGTGAATGTCCCTTATCGTGGACGGCCAATTTTCTCCAGCAAATTGGAGTGCGCACATATGCGTACACTGTAAATGAACGTTAATTATATAACTTCCGTCATACCGTTATTATTGGCGACTTTAACCAAACTGTTACTGTCTCATGTTTGTTAATATTATTAAGCATGCCATTTAGGAGAATGCGTACCACCTAAATCGTCGTATTTACGTACGTCAAACTTTTGTGCGCATTGCTTACACATCATTTATAATTAGATCGTAACTAAAGTTGACATTACTGGCTCCCGTTTTGTTTACTGTATAATGGGCCGGAACTTTGGAACGTGGTCTTCCCGGTAGTTACGTTTTGCGACTTTTTTAATACTGTTTATTAAACCGGGTAGGGTAACTCACAGGGGCAGATTGGGACATCTGGAGGTTCGGTGTTTTCAGACGGGCTGGTCTAACTTGCAGTGGACAGGGCCGTGCTTGACAATCAGATGATTTGGGCGGGCCTAATTTAAAACTATGTTCATTGTGTCCGTTATTGAATAGTCAAATAGTGTTTGATATAAAATCGCGTCAAATATAAAAAATAAAACGAATAAAATTTTGGTCTCTTTTTTTTTTAAATATTGAGTTTTCAGTACACTTTTTCCTCACAACGAAGAGTTCGTACTATAAATTCTTACGGCTAGTTGTAATTTGCCATTCCGCCGGTGACGATGAGTGTAATTAAAGCTGATACAATGTACGAATAAATTATCAGAAATAAAGGAAGTACATAGTGGCAAGCTTAATAATGCGTGATTTGAAACAAAATTGAAATCTGAAGTATCGAGGCATTTAAAATGTCTACAAGAAATGTTAGATTGGTTAAGACGAATAATGTACATGCATGATGATTCTGCGTCTGTCTTCTGTCCGCAGAGAAGTTTATGGCCTTCAGATATAATAGCTTGATTCATGGCCTCGTGGACTGTTTTCTTGAAACTTATAGACTTAGTAGTTTTCTTCATGTATATTTTTCTACATCTTTATAAAAAATGAATGGCCAAATTCAACACTCCGTCGCAATACCTTGTTTTGAGTACTTTGTCTCATTGTCAGAAGGGGGGGATTTTGTTTGAATGCTAAGTGACACTCCTTGATCAAAAATAGAGAAACACTTGTTTCGGCATGTGCTGTCCAAAACTTTGGATATCGAAAGAAAAAAACAAAATTAGGTTTCAACCCGTGCAAAAATGGGCAGGTTTGATAATCCGTTAATTGTTTGGTATTCTGTTCATATTAACAGAATTAGACAGAATATGAAGAAATTCAAACCACAGAACAGTAATAGCCGAAAGAAAAAAACGCAAGGATTGAAAGTTGATGTTCTCAGAAAGGGAAGGATTGTCATACGAAAAATGTGTTATATTTCATGTTTTTACTCATTTCTTGCATCATCAACTACGGAACACCCTGTATACTCTCGTACAAATTTTTGTTCTGGTTTTATGAGCGCATCTATCTGCGACATTGACAAAGAAATGAGTTTGTAAAGATGGGATTAAGCCAGCAACCTGCATTATCGATACCACAAATCTGATGACACAAAGCATTCTTCCTGTATCACACATTACTGGGGCTTCTGGTCCGTGCCCTCCGTGACATATAATATCCGGTTAGTTAAGTATTATCGCAGGCATCATATGCAGCCAACTGTAAAGGCACGGGCCAAGTTGGGTTGAAGAATACAGCAGTACACGTTTCTTAGTTCAGAAACCTTTACAGTTCAGTTAATACTCAGGTCTCCCTCCCCTCTTCAATACTTTTTTATTCAACATTCGATACTGTGTTGAAAGAAACGAAATGTTGGGCATCTCATTTAAAAAACTGAGGGTGACCACATGTCGGCGTGAATAGGAAGGCAGCAAAAATAGAACATTCCATTGAAGTTTTACTTAATAACATATGAGTTTTATTTGAAATTCGCCAGTACTTTAAGATTGTTGAACTATCTCATTCATCTTGTATATTATTATACTATTTTCGGATCTCTACGAATTTCAAAATAATGTGCTTTCTGACCGATATTAAACTTTCAACCGGAGCAGTTATTATAAAAGCTCCTATAAAAATAGGAGAGAAGGCTAATTTAATCTTTACTTTGTAAATGCGAATTAGTCACCGAAACCTTTAACAAATAAAAAGAACTGAATATATATTCTTTGACCAGATTTAAAAATACTTATTTATACCTCCAAAATTTCTTCATCACTGTCTGCAGAGTCATAATTATGCAAAAAATGATATAAACGTATAAAATTCAATTCTATATTGAAGACTCTGGATCTTATGTCCTTTTAACAAATAACTTTATTGGAAATCGGAGATTTGTAGAGAAAATAAATATTAGATCGTGGATTTTTATATTTTCTAGTTTTGTGTAATCATAAATTACAAGATAAAGCTGTTTTAAACGTGAACATTTTATTATTTTTATCAACGCCCCCCACAGACGCCGTTAGTCGAGATATGAAATGATCGTAAAACTGCTCGTGCTCCACTGGAATATACTTCAACATTCTTGCTACATCAGAAAATTTCGTTTCCATAATACGAACTTTACCAAGTAGGTATACTTCGACTCTTAGATGCTTCTTTAAGATATATTCATAATTTTGACACTGGTTTTTAGTCATTTGCATGATTAATACTTGGGACCTCCTAACACTAATCGATCGCTGTTATCTACAGAGACACTGAAAAATTGAAAAAGTGTAAATCACTAAAATGGCAACTGGCGTCGTTTTAACAAATAGCGACTTCATTTCATTTCAGATTGCATCTGAAAAAAATTCTTAAACATGGTATTGCTACATGGTACGAGGTGAGTGTGTATACAAACTTTGTAGTGGAAACGGTAGTGCGAACGAAATTGTTTTTCGATTTTATATTTGGGGATAGTTTAAAAATCTAAGTAAGCACTGTGCTGTTTCTGAAAGGGTAGTTTTAAGTTTCTTTACATTTTTTTATAATACCTCTCTTCGGTTCGAAAGTCTTGACGGATAATTTTTTGGTTTCGAATGTGTTTAGTTACTTACAAGTAGATGTACTCACTTTAAGCTCAACACAGTCTCTCCGATGTACTTTAAGGAGAGATGCCCCTTTAATAATATATTTTACGGCGCCATATTATTTGTAATAATAGAACATTCCATGACCATTTCGTAGGTCAGCATTCTATGGTACCGAATAGAGGTGCTGATTTATCACAATGGTAAAATTTGAACAATCTAGCCCTAAGAACGGAACCTGAATGATTGTACTGTTCATCGAATTGACAGAGACACTAGATCCAGCACTTTTATAAGACGCGGTGGCGTCTAAATTGGAGCAGAAAAATATCGTATTTCGAAATACGCTGCTGTTTCTAACGAGGTAGAGCAGTTTTTTTATCCGTGTTAACTTCCGTAATCACGTTTGCCTCATCGGTGTGGCATGTCTTTCACCGCACACCGCACCTTTAATTTACGAACTACACTAGTAGTGTCAACGAAATACCGTCTTACCGTCGCGAGAATTTATTTTTGTCGAGTCATGACAATCCGCCTGATATAGTTTAGAACAATGCAGGAGATTGTACTTTTTTTATCAAAACGCGGTGTCAGTGTCAACGAAATCTTCAAATACGAAATACTTTTGAAATTTTTGCACGTGAAAATATAAGTATTTGGAAAGCAGGAACATATTATTTATTTAAAGTCTTGTTGTTAGCAAGTAAGTAAATGCTGGCCAATTTTTCAGATTTAAAACCTCCTGGGTCTCTGTTGTGGTCCTAAATGTACGATCGGCCTATGAATCCGTCCGAGACACGGTTGCGATAAATAAATAATGACAGCTACAGGGGCAGCTATGGGCAGCCAGTTTTTCTGAATTTTGTAAGATAATAGACTGAACGAAAGTCCTAATATTGCAGCTGGGCGTAATATGCTGTTATATGTAACTTCTCCTCTACTTGAAAATTAAGATTTTTAAATTTCCATCATTTTCATAAGAGCATAGAATCTCACCTTATTTAAACAGGATTCAATTTAGATTGTACCAGTGTAAAAACAGTTTCCATCTACCTCTAGGAATAATTTTCATGGTGGAAACTTTAAGACAAACACTTAGATTCACAGTTATTCCACCTATAGCCAACTGTACTTTTCGTGGCCTTACTGCGCGATACACGTGAACACAGTACAAACTCTAATTATTTTCAAGCGTTTCATACAGATGCAGGTATGAAAGTAGATCCACCATGTTTTATAATTGGGAGCAGAAATCACATTTTTATTTTTAAGTAGTAGCAGCATCACTAGCAATCAATGTTTTTACATGGATCTCATGTCTAACTAAATCCCTCATATTACCATATTTTACTCTTCTGTCTTGCGTTTTTCATTAAACATTCAGCCAAATGTAAATATTTATCGTTCCAACACAATGTCGATTTTGTCGAACGCAGAGGAAATCCGCTTCCTTTTCATCTCAAGGTAGTACTTAACTTTGTAACGCCTAGAATGAAAACCATAACATTCCTCAACTCATGTAGTACGATAGCATTAATATGAATAATTATTACGAAATTCCTGACACTTTTATTCACTTCGTTACAGTGGCGTAACCAGAAAATGAGGTTGAGGGTGCAACATGTTTTCAATGTATAAAATTTTGACCAAATTTTCGTAGATTTTTATTGTCTAAAATAATTCAAAGAATAGCATATAGACGTTTGTTTTCCGACCAGTCTTGGGGGTGCAATCGCACCTTTGCACCCCCCCCCCCCCCCGGCTACGTCACTGCCTCGTTAAGACAATCTTTATTAATTACAAGTTGAACTTTTCGACAATGCATAATAATTGTTCTGCAAAAAAAAGTGATAATACCACTTTGTATATCCCGCATTTATCAGTATTTGTTAGGGAGTGTTTTTCAAAGATTAATTCCTTGAATGTCAAAAAAAAAATGTTCACAATTTTTGTTTCCTGAAAGGATGTAACTGTAATACAATTAACTTAATGCCTATCTCTATCTTGAACGTTATCGTTAAAATCTTTGGAAGATTGATCACTAATGAGTTATTCTCTATTCGCAAAAATCCTTTAGTTGAGAACAATATGGATTGGCCGCAAGTTGGTACGCCATATTGATTTTGTAACTTGTAATTGTTATCCCTCACAAGGGTCAGATCGTGGTTCTCAAGTTGACGTAATCTATACAGATTCCTGCAAAGCCTTTGACTCGATGAATATATTGATCGACAAATTTACAATGCAGGAATTCAGGGTAATCTCTCCGGGAGTGTCTGTACTTACTTAAATAACAGATCTCTGATAGTTAAAGTTAAAAATCTGAAATTACGGTTCTAAGGAAATTTTTGCTTCCTTTACCGTACTTCAACGGTCACAGCAGTCACAGCAAAATCTATCCGAAAGCTTCTTCGTTATCTGATACTCATGGTATTGAGCAGAATCTTCATAATTTTCAATCTCGGCGCGGCAGAAGTCAATTATCTCTGAATATTTCAAAGTGGTGCGTTATGCGTCGTTACGGCGTAGAAATGTATTCAAATATCATTCTGGAAGGTGTTGTTTCGGTTAAAATGAAGGCTTGCAAAACA